>CM043700.1:54853119-54895619 GCA_023935145.1 Bretschneidera sinensis | reverse complement strand
GTTGAAATCATATCAATCTGTTTCGAAATTTACAATTGTTGCAGTTTATGACCGAATTGGTATTTAAAAAACGAAAAAAAAGGCAGTGTGTTCAAGGGTTGCTGCATAGTTATTAAAAAAAAAATCAGAATTGCCTATTTGATATACTTTGGAATCCGAAAATTGAAGTGATTTGGTGTTGATTGATCTTTATCTTCAAAGGGCTTAAATATATCATCTTTAGTATCTTGTTTCCTAATTGCTCTTTTCCTCGTACAAAATCTTTGAGATCTGTATCATTTTTTTTTCTTTTTATTTCTTGAATCTATTACCAGTTGGAATAATACAAGGTTGTGTCTTGATTTAGTTCAACTAGTTCTTAAAGAACTTAAAAGGGAAAACAGGCAAGGTAAAAGGCAAGAGTGGGTGAGAATAGTATTGGAAAAGGTCAAAAGAGTGAAACATTATTGGAGTGACAATATTTAAGCGTAAACACATAAAGAGTGTGTGAGGTTTTATCACTAACATTCTTGTTTTTCAGCGCATTAAAAATGCCTCATAAGAGTGACTCAACATAGCATCTGAAGTTGGAATGAGTGGAATGGGCAGACCTAGACGAGGTAGGCGTGGAAGAGGACGTAAGAGAAATCTAAGGGGCCGAGACGGGGTAGATAGGAACCTTGGGAGCATCAAAATGAAAATATCATCTTTCCACAGTAAGAATGACCCTGAAGTCTATTTAGAGTGGGAGAAGAAAATAGAGTTGACTTTTGATTGTCACAATTATTCAGATAAGAAGAAGGTGAAGTTGGTGGTAATTGAGTTCACTAATTATGCAATTATTTGGTGGGATCAATTAGTGACCAATACGACGAGGAATCATGAGAGACCTGTAGAAACATGGGCTGAGTTGAAAGCTCTCATGAAGCGGAGATTTGTACCTAGCCACTACTATAGAGACCTCTACTAAAAATTATAAAACCATACACAAGGGTTTAGGAGAGTAGAGGATTACCATAAGGAAATAGAGGTGGCTATGATTCGGGCTAATGTAGAGGAGGATCGGGAGCCCACAATGGCCAGATTTTAAAGTGGTTTGAATAGGGACATAGCCAATGTAATTAAGTTGAAGCATTATGTGGAGGTAGAAGATATGGTGCACATGGCTATGAAGGTGGAGAGGCAGTTAAAGAGAAAGAGGACAGCAAGGTACACTTCAGTTTCTAGCACTTATTGGAAACCAATGGGATAGAAATGATCAAGTTGTAGCAAAAAAGAAGGTTGAACCACCTAAGGGAAAAGATGAGGGAACTAGCAAGAATAAACCCAAGGTAGATTTCCAACCTTCAAGGAATAGAGATATTAAATGTTTTAAATGTTTGGGTTCAGGGCACATCGCGTCTCAAAGTCTAAACAAGCAGGTGATGGTTATGCGTGACACTGGGGAGGTGATGACTGAGAGTGAGGATGATAGCAATGAGATGCCCGAGTTTGTCGATACTAATGATGATGATGGAGTACAATACCCCATAGAAGGTGAGTCTCTTGTTGCCAGGCGTGCTCTCAATATGCAAATTAAGGTAGATGATATCGAGCAGCAGAGAGAGAACATATTTCATACTAGATGTTATGTAAACAACAAGGTGTGTAGTATGATTATAGATGGGGGAAGTTGCACCAATGTAGCTAGTACCACCCTAGTTGAGAAGTTGAGCTTACCTTTACTGAAGCATCCTAGACCTTATAAGTTGTAGTGGTTGAATGAATCTGGGGAGGTCAAGGTCAATAAGCAAGTTTTGGTGGCTTTTACCATTGGGAGGTATAGTGATGAGGTGCTTTATGATGTAGTTCCTATGCATGCTAGCCACATTTTTTTGGGGAGACTGTGGTAGTATGATAAGAGGGCGATTCATGATGGGTTTAGGAATAGGTACAGCTTTGTAAAGGATGGAAAAACAATCAAGCTTGCTCTTTTAACCCCAAAACAGGTCTATAAGGACCAACTGAAGTTGGAAAGTGAGATTGAGCTAAAAAGAAAGGGTGAGGCCAAAACGCAAGAGAAAAAAATGAGAGAAAAGAAAATTGAATATGAGGCCGAAACCTTAAGAAAAATATAGGGTGAAAAAGAAAATAGAGGGATAGCTGAAAATAAAGAAAAGAGAGTGGAGTCACGAGAGAAAAAAGAAAGAGAACCTGTAGAGAGAAATATGAGTTTTTATGCAAATGAGAGTGATGTTAAGAGAGCCTTCTTAGCAGATCAACCTATGATTTTTCTTGTTTACAAAGAATCTTATCTTAATCTTGATGAAACAAACCAATCTTTTCCTAGTTTAGCTGTTTCTTTGTTACAGGAATTCGGTGATGTATTTCAGGAGGAGATTCCAAGTGAATTGCTGCCCATTAGAGGCATTAAGCATCAAATCGATTTTATACCCGGAGTAGTTATTCCAAACTGAACAGCCTATAGGAGTAATCCGGAGGAGACAAAGGAGCTTCAAAGGCAAGTTAAATATTTGATGAGCAAGGGGTACGTGAGGGAGAGCATGAACCCATGTGCAGTATCAATGCTACTAGTGCCAAAGAAGGATTGGACTTAGAGGATGTGCGTTGATTGCAGAGCGGTCAACAATATTACGGTAAAGTATCATCATCCCATTCCTAGATTAGATGATATGCTTGATGAATTGCATGACTCATGTATTTTCAGTAAAATAGATCTTAAAAGTGGCTACCATCAAATTAGAATGAAGGAGGGAGGTGAATGGAAAACTGCTTTCAAGACTAAATATGGACTTTATGAGTGGTTGTTTATGCCATTTGGACTTACAAATGTGCCTAGTACTTTCATGAGATTAATGAACCATGTATTATGTGCGTTCATAGGTAAATTTGTAGTTATGTACTTTGATGATATTCTAGTGTATAGCAAGAACTTAGATGAACATATTGAGCATTTGAGATGTGTGTTCGATGTGTTAAGATGTGAAAAGTTGAATGCTAATTTTAAGAAATGTACCTTTTGCATGGAAAAAGTTGTTTTTCTTTGTTATGTTGTTAGTACAAAAGGTATTGAGGTGGATGAAGAGAAATTCAAGTCCATCAATGAGTGGCCAACGCCTAAAGGCATCACTGAGGTAAGAAGCTATCATGGTTTAGCTAGCTTTTATAGGCGTTTTGTTAAGGATTTTAGCACTATTGCTACACCACTCACTAAAATAATTAAAAAGAATGTTGGATTTCATTAGGGGATTGATCAAGCGAATGCATTTGCTACTATTAAAGAAAGGTTATGTTATGCACCTGTGTTAGGATTACCTGACTTTAACAAAACTTTTGAGATTGAATGTGAAGCCTCAGGAATAGGAATTGGAGCTGTTTTGATGCAGGATAGGTGGCCCATAGCCTTCTTCAATGAGAAGTTAAGTGGGGCGACCCTGAATTACCCCACTTATGACAAAGAACTTTATGCTCTTGTTCGCGCTCTAAAGACGTGGCAGCACTACCTTTGGCCTAAGGAGTTTGTGATCCACACCGATCATGAATCATTGAAGCATCTCAAGGGTCAAGGTAAATTAAATAAGAGATATGCTAGATGCATGGAATACATCGAGATCTTTGCTTATGTCATCCGTTACAAGCAAGGTAAGGAGAACATTGTTGTTGATGCTTTATCTCGGAGGTATGTACTTCTCACTTCTGTGAGTGCTAAAATGCTTGGGTTTGAATATGTGAAAGACATATATGCCAATGATACTGATTTTTTTTTATGTGTATATGATGTGTGATAAAGTGACATTTGGTAAGTTTTACAAGCATGATGGTTACTCATTTAAAGAAAGCAAATTGTGTGTGCCAAATTGTTTAATGCATGAATTATTGGTGCGTGAGGCACATGGTGGGGGATTAATGGAACACTTTGGTGTCAGGAAAACCTTAGATACGTGGTAGGTGCATTACATGTAGAAAGGCCAAATCTAAGGTTTTATCACATGGGTTGTATACACCGTTACCCGTTCCTAATGAGCCATGGGTAGACATATCTATGGACTTTGTTTTGGGGTTGCCTAAGACAAAAAAGAGTAGAGATTCTATTTTTGTGGTAATGGACAGATTTAGTAAAATAACACATTTCGTTCCATGCCATAAAACAGATGATGCCACAAACATAGTTGATTTTTTTTCAAGGAAATAGTACGACTCCATGGTGTACCTAGGAGTATTGTTTCTGACTGGGATGTTAAATTCCTTAGCTATTTTTGGAAGGTTTTGTGGGGAAAATTAGGTACCAAACTTTTATTTTCTAGTACTTGTCATCCACAGACTGACGAATAGAATGAAATAGTCAACAAGACTCTAACTCAACTCTTACGCACTGTCATTCAAAAAAATTTAAAAACTTGGGAGGACTGTTTGCCATTTATAGAGTTTGCATGTAATAGGACTATGCATACTACTAATTCTTATTCTCCCTTTGAAATTGTTTATGGTTTTAATCCACTTACTCTTTTAGATTTGATGCCTTCACCTATTGATGAAAGCAGTGGTTTGGATGGACACAAGAAGGTCGAATTGGTGAATTTAATTCATGAGAGGGTACGGCTTCAAATTGCGCAGAAGAATGAAAAGTTTGCTTCCCAAGCCAATAAAGGGAAAAGGCATGTCATCTTTGAACTAGGAGATTAGGTTTAGGTTCATATGCGCAAAGAAAGATTCCCAGCCCATAGAAGGATTAAATTGCATCCTCGAGGAGATGGACCTTTCCAAATCCTTGAGAAAATTGCTGATAATGCTTATAAAGTGGATCTTCCAGGTGAGTATAATGTCTCTGCTACTTTCAATGTTTCTGATCTTTCTCCCTTTGATGCACGTGACGATTCGAGGTTGATTCTTTTGAGGAGAGGGGGAATGATGGGCACAATGGTGGACCGAGACTTAAGGATCTCTTGCAAGTTCTAGATGGGCCAATCACAAGGTCAAGAGCTAAGAAGATCAAAGAAGCAATGTAAGGATTGGTGCAATCTACTTGGATCGAGTTTGCAAATTTATCGAGCAAGACCCCAACATTCAAGATGGGCTTGAAAGAAGAAGAAACAACTTTAAACCATGTGATACAAGCTACAGAGGAGGGCGGCATAGCCTAGTGGTTTTGTGTAGACTTTTTATTTCATTAAGTAAAGGCATGTGGATCTATTTTATATTTCTATGGTTGTAAGCGTTTGGGTCTATTTAATTCATTAAGTAAACTTCTTTTATTAGCTATAGGCATGTAGTTTAGGATGCTTTGGGTTTGAAGATGTTCAGCCCATGTCTTTTAATTGATATAGGCCTTATTCGACCCTAGGGTTTCATGGAGGGGTACAAAAACACTTGTAGCCGTATTTTGAGGGTAAGTTGAACGTGAATGAAGTTTTTTTCATAAAGAATTTTCAGTTTTCTCTACTTGTTCTTGATTGAACTAAGAACTTATCAAAGACAAATCCTTTGTAGTGTTCTCACCGAATCTAGATTATTGGCTTTCTTGGATAAGTTTCATTTTGATTGTGAGTTCAAGGGATTTCCATCCCATTGGTTCACATCAGAAATATAAGTGGTTCACATAGATATTTTTCTCTCACAGAACTTCATAAAGGAAAACAAAAAACTATCATCGACTAGGAGATTTGAACTCTTGCAGGAAACCCAATGGACTTAGCAAGCACACACCTTAACCACTAGCCCAAAAGCAACTTGTAGGCAATTAACTCTTGTTAACTATTTAATATACATTAAATATTTCAATTATAGCATATTGTATTTTCCCACATTATATTATTTACTGAATCACTAATCTCATGTAACAATCTTGATCTTGAAGAAGAGAAAGAAGGAAACAATGACTACTTTTGAATTATTAAAAGGAAAAAGATCGTGAATTTTTTTTGGCAAAAGATATATTTAAGATGTCTTTGAAGTTTGGATCACGATCTTTCCATTTGAAAATTAAAATGAAGTCAAGTTTGCGGTGAGATTGAATGCTACGTCATTAATTGTAGAATATTCAAATTCAAATTTGTCAATGTATCATTCATTCTCACAATAAACTATGAGCAAAGGCCTTTAAATACATGATTCTATAAACAAGATTAAGGAGCTCGTGAGAGAAATACAGACCTTGAAGAAAATTATACAAACTTTTTGATCATTTCTTTCACTTCTTCAATCACAAGCCATCCTTTATGCCCTCCAATTACTTCTGCTTTCATATCTCCATCTTTCCATAGCTGCAATTACATTTGTAAGATCTTATAAGTTTGATATTTATAGTATTCATTTCATTCTATACGGAAGGAAAACTCATTGTTGATTTTCATACCTGGATGGTTGGCATTTTCTGCATTAAAAGCAGTACCAATCAAACACTATTGTCAATTAGAATGGAAAAGGAAGGCAAAAGCAAAAGAAATGATTTTATTATTAATAAAAATGTATACAAAGTGGAAATGAAGCATACAGAGATGTTTCCCCGCTTCACCAGAGCTTGAGGTACCTTGTTCACATCCACATAATAAACTTTGATTCTAATATAAAAAATAAATAAAAAAGTTAAAATCTCAACTTCGATTGTCCCATAATCAAATTAAGCTACTTATTACAGAGTAATGATCAAAGATAGAGAGGGGAAATTACTTGGTATCATACTCAGCAGCCAATTTCTCCAACTTGGGCTTCAAATAGATGCATTTCCGGCACCAAGCAGCCATCCTATAAACAATTGAAAAGAAAAAAAAATCTAATTTAGTAGATTAGAGAAAAAAAAAGAGTTTAGTAGTAGGATTTGTTAGTGAAAGATAGCATCACCAGTCGATGAGAATGGGCTGAGAGAGGTCTTGTGCACGAAGCAAAATCTGATCAAGGTGACCACAGTCGTTGATTGGTTCCATTTCTACAGAGGTGGGTCTTGACAAATCTGGCCAGAAAGCTTCTACTCTCAAGTCCCTCCTTACAACTTTCTTCCTGTTTCTATTCCTCCTACGATCAACACAAAAATACCCACAGGTTTTTTGCAATAGAAAACAACTCCCACTACTCCAAAACTGTTGTTGATTTTGTTGTTGGTCTCTGTTATACACTTCTCTGCATAGAATTTGAGAATTTGCTGCTAAAACAGACATTTCTCTTTCTTATCTGATCTTTGTAGTCTATGCTTGTCCCTATTTCCCCTCTGTAATGAGATATTTAGGTTGATGGGTTGTCGGTAAAGTTAGAAAAAGTCAGTCATTTTGTTGAGATGACTGAAAGAAAGCTTTTCTGTTTTGGCTCTTCTAAATGGGATGAGATGGCTAAAAGAAAGCTTATCCGCAAGGTGAGCTGTGAAGATGGGAAGGAAGAGTAGCGTCAAGTGGGGACACAAAATAGGTGGGTTTTTTCTTTTGGCCCATGCCACCTGCAAGGGTGAGTGGACATATTTTGTTGGATGTCTTATAAGCAAGATTGGGCTTACCTAAAGATTCATGGGAGAAAGCACTTTAGTAATTCTATTTTTAGTCTTCTTAGTTTGTAACGTGTTTTTATTGGATCTCTGAACTTTAAAATGTTCTTATTAGATCTTTTAAGTTTGGTTATTATTCCAATCAGATCATTTACTTAAATGACTTGATAATTCCATCCTAGGTGGCATCTTATGTGGCCTTATGATTACGGCATGAAAATGAACTTCAGATAGAGTTAATTATTATATGCATTTGTTGAGATTAATTTTGATTATTCATTGAATTTCTTGACAAGTGTGGTCCTTTAGAGAATTCTGTGTTTTAGTATGTTTTGCAGATTTAAAAAAACAAAGAAGCCTTAAACAAAAATATATAAAAAATATATTCGAAAGAATCCACAGCATTTGGACCAGTTCAAAGCAGAGAAACCGGGTTTCCTAAGGGGAGTGCAACAAAACCCATCATTTCTAGACTGTTAAAGATAAATTGAGCAGTTTGCTAAGTTGTGTTGTCACTAGCAAAGGATGAAAATGAGTTTCACTAAATTGCTAGAATTGCTCGTACAGATCAGTCATTTTTGCGGATTAAACTGTATTAATTCAAGAAGAACCAGGAGATGTGACATATATGTTTGGAAAGATCCGGGTGTCTATTTTCTGGAGAATTTCACGGCTTGTAAATATGATTTTTCTAATGAAAGTTATGGTAGTTCTAGTAAACAAAGGTCAGGCTGTGCGGGATTTCAGCGTGACAGAATTGAATGAGCTATTAAATTCCAATTTTTTTGGGATTTGCACGGCTTGGACAGCAACACAACCGGACCAGTTCTGGACAGTAGCAAACACACAGCCTGGACAATAGTAGAATCGGGCCTGGATAGCAGCAGAAGGACACGGCCTGAACAGAAACCCTAGGACGACTTTTCTGTCTACAAAGTCATCTCTATACAGCTATATATAGGATTTTAGACTCAGAGAACAGGGGGTTGAATAGATACACACTAAATTTCTAGAGAGCTGTTGTGATTATGTATTACCGGCTAGGTTAAGTTTCAACCAAGGCGAAGAGATTAACTCCTAAACATAGTGGGTTTGTCTTGTATTTAATTCAGTAGTTTTGTTTTTAACATTGAATAATTATTTTGAGATGTTCCCTTTATTTAATATTGAAGTTGATTTTTTTGTGACAGACAATTATATTTTCTTCTCCTATAGATTTTATTTAACTCTGGTGATTGTTGTTCTTTTTCTCCATATAAGTTCAGTCATGCTTCTCTTATGTGTGGAATTTAGGATGCAATTGATTTCGGTATATTAATTATATGTGCTGGTCCTTTACTACGTTATTGTCTCCGGATATATTGTCGATTTTGGATATCATATATGATTGACCATTGCATTACTTGTAAGAACAAGAAAGGGATTTCTCATAATAATTTACAAAAGAATATTTTTGGTGATTTCACTATTATTTTCTGATTATATATTTGGGATGTGAAATACATAGTTGAGTTATAATTACTGAACTGATACAAGTTGAAGATGTGAAATTTAGGAGGGATTCTTAGACCCTTGTGTTAGTCATTATTGATTTTCTTTCACTCAATTAAATTATATCATTTAATTCTCAACATTTTCTTAATATTAATTTTTAATTTTGTTTCCATTATTTTCTACATGAGACTTTGATTGTAGAACGTTCTCTTCGTGGGAACGACCCTATTCTATACTGCTGCTACCACTGAAATTTTGGCGACGTTGCCGGGGAGAGCGTTAGTTTACAAAGAGGTTTTCAGGTACTATCTTTTCGAACTCTTTCTTTTAGTTTATTTTTAATTCTAGCTTTAGTTTATTTTTTAGTTTTCATTTATTCAAGAAAAAAATTGATTAATTAATAATTAAAAAATAAATCAAATAAAAAAAGAAAAAAAGAGTGTTGGTGGTATATGCATTGGGATAGAGACGAACAGGGACGATTGGTTAGAAGCCTTCAGTTAGAATACCCATCGAATTACATTAGGAGTGAAATCGATTCAAACACAAGCTCTAATACTATGAGCAATCACGAAGATGACCCTGTTAGGACCCTGAATGACTACCTTCATCCCACACACACATCTACACCATCATGCATTATGTTTCCACCAAACACACCACATACAGATTTCAAGCCGGGTATGATAGCATTGATACCCACCTTCCATAGTTTAGAAAGCGAAAACCCTTATGTTCACATTAGGGAATTTGAGGAAGTGGTGGCCATGTTTCATGGCAGACCTGAGGCTATTAGCTAGGTTAAACTGAGGTTCTTTCCTTTTTCTTTGAAGGGCGGAGAAAAGAGTTGGTTATACTCTTTGCGGCCAAGGTCCATAGGTTCATGGGAAGAAATGACGCAAGCATTTTTCAATAAATACTTCCCACTTCACAAAACCAATGGTCTGAGAAGACAAATTTCAAACTTTACCCAAAAGGATAGCGAGACATTGTATCAAGCATGGGAGAGGTATAAGGATTTGTTAAATATGTGTCCACACCATGGGTATAAGAGTTGGTGCGTAGTTAGTCATTTTTACAAGGGACTTACGAGTAGAAAGTGTCAATTTATAGAGATAATGTGCAACGAGGACTTAATGCAAAAAGACCCCGATGATGTAATTGAGTATTTGAATGACTTGGCTGAGAAGACCCACACTTGGACAACGGCCAGCACTATTGAAAGCACAAATAGAGCAAGACCGACCGGGATCTACCAACTTAGGGAAGAGGATAGCATGAAATCCAAATTAGACTGAGTAACTCGAGAGTTAGAGGCACTTAATACCCAAGATGGTAGACTCACGCATACTGTTGCAAGAGTCAAGTCACAAGGTGCTTATTTCGTCTATGGGGGAGTGGAACACTTAGCTCAGGATTACTCGACTTATGCAAAGATGAGAGGGGTTTTATATGAACAATGTAACGCCTTAAGGATTTACAGGAAGCCTCATAATCCTTTCTCCAATACATATAATCCTGGTTAGAGTAAGCACCCAAACTTTAGCTAGAGGCCTGACTCAAACCAACCCACACACACACATGCACAACCACCTGTGTCATACCCTAGAACCTCATACAATATGCAACCTAATAGAATCCCTTTAGAGGAAAAATTAAACGCATTTATAAAGTCACAAGGTAAAATTATTCAGAGATTGGAAACTGCTGTGACACAAGTAACGGAAGAGAACAAGGAAATTAAAATTCAAATAACTAAGCTAACAAGTTCTCTCATAGTGCAAGAGCGAGGCAAATCCCCATCTCAGCCTCAATCAAATCCAAGGGGGCAACATATGGCACAAATCTCTACTTCAAATTAACAAAATATCACATAGGTCAATGCCATAACTACTCGGAGTGGTAAGGTGTTAGATAGACCAAGTCTGATGAAGACCATGAGGACCTCTTTGAGCACCGAGGAGAACGCCTCTAAGAACGAGCCAAATGAAATTTTTTTGATTCAAGTCCTTTTCCTCAAGCACTTCGACCAAAAGGAAAAAAATCTGAAAATACAAGGTGAGATCCTAGAACATTTAAATCAAGTTAAGATTAACTTGCCTTTGCTTCATGTGATTAAATATTTACCAACCTATGTAAAGGCGATCAAGGATCTATACACCATAAAAAGGAAGCATCAAGTCAAGAAGACTGCGTTCTTGACTGAGCAAGTGAGTGCGGTGATTGAGCAAAAGACACCGCTCAAATATAAAGACCCAAGGTGTTCCACAATCACTTGTCAAATTAGGATTCATGAGATCGGTCAAGCTTTACTGGATTTAGGAGCCAGTGTGAACCTAACGCCTTACACTGTCTACTTATAATTGGGTCTAAGAGAGATCAAACCCACATCTTTGGTACTACAGTTAGCCGACTGGTCGACTAAGCAATTAAGAGGGATAGTCGAAGATGTACTAATACAGATAGATAAGTTCTACTATCCTGTTGATTTTCTCATTCAGTATACTCATTCTGTGGTTGATATGGAGTCTAAAGTTCTAATTATTTTAGGAATACCTTTCCTGGCCACCTCTAACGCTCATATTAATTATAGGAACGATTTAATGAAGCTATCTTTTAGGAACATGACTCTAGAGGTCAACATTTTCAACATTGAAAGACAACCATATGATGATGATGATTGCTACCATACTTATATGATAGACATACTGATCCCAGAGGAGGCTTACTTGAGCAAAAATTTAGAATCTTTAGAATATCTCCTTCGTATATTTTTATTCTGAGAGTTCACTTTATCCTGACGATGTTTTCAATGTTTTTGCTATTTCAGGGTCAAAGGATAAAGGAGAACGGAAATGGAAACCAAGCTTCGAGGACTTACCAAGAGATGGAGAAAGAACTAAGCCATTTGCTGAGGAGACCCAAAATGTCGACTAAGCGATGCTACCTGAAGAACTCAAACATGCATTCTTAGGACCAGGTGATACCTTTCCTATTATTATTTCCTGTGTACTTAGTGATTCACAAGAAAAGAATTTGATTGACATGTTAAGTGAGCAAAAAGCTGCATTAGGATGGACAATTGCTGACATTAAAGGTACTAAGCCCTTGATATGTTCCCTTAGGATCCATTTAGAGGAAGGAGCTAACCCCCGTAGAGACCCCCAAAGACGACTTAACCCCAAAATGAAAGAAGTCATGAAAAAAGAAGTTTTAAAGTTATTAGATGCAGGTATCATTTACCCCATCTCTAATAGTAAATGGGTTAGCCCGACTCAGGTAGTACCTAAAAAGTCTAGGGTAACTGTGGTAACCAAATCGGAGGGGATGCATGTTCCTACCAAGGTAGTGACAGGGTGGCGCATGTGCATAAACTATAGAAAACTTAATTCCGTCACCCGCAAGGATCACTTCCCACTTCTATTTTTAGACCAAATCTTAGAATGTGTAGCTGGCCATCCCTTCTATTGCTTTCTAGATGGGTATTTGGGATATTATTAGATAGAGATTGCATTATAAGATCAAGATAAGACTATGTTCACATGCCTATTTGGTACTTACGCATTTCGGCGTATGCTTTTTGGATTGTGTAATGCGCCAGCTACATTTTAAAGATACATAATGAGTATATTTAGCAATATGGTCAAAAAATTTATAGAAGTCTTTATAGATGATTTGACTGTGTTTGGTGATTCTTTAGATTCATGCCTACTCCATTTACAAGCTATTTTGAGTAGATCTAAAGAAAAAGGTCTAGTGCTTAATTGAGAAAAATATCATTTCATGGTTCCCTCTGGGCTAGTTTTGGGCCACATAATTTTTGCAAAAGGGATCAAAATGGATAAATCAAAAATAGAATTGATCTCTAAATTGCCCACACCCAAAACTATTAAGGATGTTAGATCCTTTCTTAGGCACGTCGATTTTTACAAGAGGTTTGTACAGAGTTTCTCTATTATATCTAGACCATTGTGTAACCTTCTAGCTAAGGAAGTCATGTTCAATTGGACACAATAGTGTGAGGATGCTTTCCAAACACTCATTGATAGGCTTACGTTTGCCCCTATTATGCATTCACCATATTGGAATTAACCGTTTGAGATTATGTGTGATGCGAGTAATTATGCAGTGGGAGTAGTTTTGGGACAATGAAGGTAGGGGAAGCCCTTTGTTGTATACTATGCTAGTAGAACTCTTAATAATGCACAAATGAATTATTCCACTACTAAAAAAGAATTGCTAGCGGTAGTCTTTGCCCTATATAAATTTCATGCTTATCTTATTGATATACCTATCACTCTTTTTACTGACCATGCAACCCTTAAGTACCTTCTTTCAAAGAAGGATGCTGCAAGATTGATTAGGTGAATTTTACTCTTGCAGGAATTTGATTTAACAATTAAGGATAAGAAGAGGGTGAAGAATGTGGTGGCAGATCACTTATCTCGCCTGGAGTTCAATAAGTCTTCCGATGGGCCACCCATCCGACATAACTTCCCTGACGAACATCTGCTCACCGTAAGCCAAGTACCATGGTATGCGTACATTTGAAATTACTTGGTTTCTGACAAAATGCCATCCACATGGAGGTTGAGGTAAGAAATTTCTATTGGGATGACTCTTATCTTTATAAGTATTGCCCTGACCAAATTATGAGGTGGTGCATCTCTGTGGTTGAGATTGATAGTGTCTTACATTTTTGTCATAGTTCAGCTTGTGGTGGTCACTTTTCTATGAAAAAGACTGCCACAAAAATTATACAGTCTGGATTATATTGGCCTTCTCTGTTTAAAGATACTAACAATTTTTTGTCGTTCTTGTGATAGATGTCAAAAGCTTAGTGGTCTGTCCCGAATGCATAAGATGCCCCTTAACCCAATTCTTGTCATCGAAATATTTGATTATTGGGGGATCAATTTTATGGGACCCTTTCTACCTTCCTTTAGGTATCTATATATATTGCTTGCAGTGGACTACATGTCCAAATGGGTAGAGGTTGTAGCGTGCCGAAACATGGACAACAACAATGTTGTCAAATTTCTTAAGGAAAATATTTTCTCTAGATTCAGTATGCCTCGGGCTATGATTAGTGATAAAGGCACTCATTTCTGTAACCGTTCTTTTGAGGCTTTGATGCATAGGTATGGAGTGCACCACAAGGTCATTAACGCCTACCACCCAAAGATGAATGGCCAGGTTGAATTGACCAACCGAAAGGTGAAGCAAATTTTGGAGAAGATGGTGAACCCGAATAGAAAGGATTGGTCTTTGCGCCTTCCCGATGCTCTTTGCGCTTACCGCACTGCTTATAAGACCAACCTCGAGATGTATCCATACCAGTTTATCTATGGAAAAGCTTGTCGTCTATCGGTTGAGTTAGAACATCGTGCTTATTAGGCTGTAAAGAGAATTAACTTTGTTCTTAATGATGCAGGAATTCATAAGAAGCTTCAGTTGGCTGAGATTGAATAGTTGCGAAATGATGCCTATAACAACTCCAGAATCTATAAGGCAAAGATGAAGGCAACTCATGACAAGTAAATTCTGAGGAAGCATTTCGAGCCCAATCAACGAGTCCACCTCTATGACTCAAGGCTTCACCTTCACCTCGGTAAGCTAAAATCAAGATAGACTGGCCCGTTCGTGGTTAAGCAAGTTTTTCCCAATGGTTTGGTTGAGATAGAAGATCCAAAAGATGGGAAAGTATTTCGAGTGAATGGGCAACGTCTGAAGCACTATGTGGAGAGTAGAGGAACAAGAGGAGATCTCTTTGGTTGCTTCTATCTACTTTGATTGATGTTCTGTACTTTTCTCTATATTATATTTTACTGCTTTCTAGTTTCGTTTCTTTTGTTTTGCTTTACTTGCTTTTATGTTTTGTTTTGTGTGATGCAGGTTTACCTATGCTACATTATTGGAGTTGCTCTCTCCTGTCGGTATAACTTTCTTATCTTTTGGTGACTATGAGGACACTGTCACATTCTGGTTGGGAGTGGTAGCATATACATGCTTTTTATATATTGTTTTATGTGAAACTATCATGGCATATTTGTGAGATTTCACGATTTTGTGAACTGTTAATGCATGATTTCAACTATATTTTCGTTAAGGTCCAATGACAATATCTTGATTAACACTGACTGTTTTCTAGAAACTCATTTCTGTGCACATACTAAGCTTTGTGGATTGTTTAGAGAGTGATACATATGATCTTTGGTTTTTAACCATGTTTGAAGTACATTTGTTTTTATTGAGTGGAGAGTCTGAGAAAACTAGCATTGTGAACTTTTATTGCTACTTGAATTGGTTTTATTGCTATTTGAGATGCTTTGTTTGGCTTACGTTATATGTGCATAAATGATTTGGTTAGTCGTCGAAGCCTTCGAATCCATCATTAACATTTGCGCAGAGTTTTGATCGTCGACAATATTTTGGGAATGATTCTTCTTCCATCAGTTTATTTATTTATATTGTAATTCTCTAAAAGAAAAAGAAAAAAAAAAGAAGAAAAAAATCATTCTTCTGTCAGCTTATTTATTTATATTTTAATTCTCTAAAAGAAAAATAAAAAATAGAGAGAAGAAAAAGAAGAAGAAAATATAAGTTTTTGTTTACTTCAGTTTTCAATTTGTATTTGAAAGAAGAAAGATTCAACAATTTAAGGAAGATAAGTTGTCGCACCACACTCAGAAGAGCTTCAACACCAAGGCTTATTGATTAACCATTGAAATTTTGAGGCATTATATTGGTAAGTCGGATAAAGTGTTCCGAATTGTGTGATTAGCCTATCTTGTTGTCGATTCTTGTTCACTTACTTGTCCTAAATTGTTTGACCCTTTCACTGAGTGCTTTTATCTGCTTTCCAACTCCATGAGTAAATACATTGCTTTTTTAAATTGATGAACACTTTACCTATGAGGATAATGGAGTTTAGGCTTCTTTCTTGGTTGAATTCAAAGTTTTGTGCATCATTGGTTTGTGGTAAGAAGGTTTAAGCTTAGTGCACACACTCATAGTTTCTCAGAAGACATAATTTGAAAATCTCGTTAGCATCAATAAGCTTTGACCAATGTTTGTTTGAATGTTAGATAGTTCTGCAAAATTCTTGGATAAGCAACATTCATGCTTTATTACTTTTCATGCATTACTATTTCGCTTGCATCTCTAGGTATTTGCAATGAGTTGTTTGGGGGTTGTGATTAGGGCATGAAAATGCACTTTAGATAGAGTTAATTATATGCATTTGTTGAGATTAATTTTGATTATTCATTTAATTTCTTGACAAGTGTGGTCCTTTGGAGAATTATGTGTTTTAGTGTGTTTTGCCAATTTTAAAAACAAAGAAGCCTTAAACAAAAATATATATATAATATGTTCGATAGAATGCTCAACATCCAGACCAGTTCAGAGTAGAGAAATCGGGTTTTCCAAGAGGAGTGCAATAAAACCCATCATCTCTAGACTGTTAAAGATAAATTGAGCATTTTACTAAGTCATGTTGTCACTAGCAAAGGGTGAAATGGAGTTTCACTAAATTGCCAGAATTGCTAATACAGATCAGTCATTTTTGCGGATTAAACTGTATTGATTCAAGAAGAACCAGGAGATGAGCCATATATTCTTGGAAAGATTCGAATGTTTATTTTCTGGAGAATTTTATGGCTTGTAAACATGATTTTTATAGAGAAAGTTATGACAGTTTTAGTATACAAAGGTCAGACTGTGCGTAATTTCAGCGTGACGAAAGTGAATGAGCTATTAAATTCTGATTTTTTTGGGATTTGCATGGCCTAGACAGCAGCAAAACTGGACTAGTTCTGGACAGCAGAAACCAGGCCTGGACAGCAGCAGAACCGGGCCTGGACAGTAGCAAAAGCACACGGCCTGAACAGAAACCCTAGGGCGACTTTTCTGTCTACAAAGCCATCTTCATACAACTATATATAGGATTTTAGACTCAAAGAACAGGGGGCTAAAGAGATACACACTGAATTTCTAAAGAACTGTTGTGATTATGTATTATCGGCTAGGCCAAGTTTCAACCAAGGCGAAGAGATGAACTCCTAGACATAGTGGGTTTGGTTTGTATTTAATTCAGTATTTATGTTTTAAACATCGAATAATTATTTTGAGTTGTTCCCTTTATTTAATATTAAAGTTGATGTTTTTTGTTTGACAGACAATTATATTTTCTTTTCCCATAAATTTTATTTAACTCTGGTGATTGTTGTTCTTTTTCTCCATATAAGTTCAGTCATGCTTCTCTTATGTGTGGAATTTAGGATGCAATTGATTTCGTTATATTAATTATATGTGCTGGTCATTTATTGTGTTATTATCTTCGAATATATCATCGATTTAGGATATCATATATGATTGACCATTGCATTACTTGTAAAAACAAGTTGGGGATTTCTCATAATAATTTACAAAAGAATATTTTTGGTGCTTTCCCTATTTTTTTCCAATTACATATTTAGGATGTGAAATACGTAGTTGAGTTATAATTACTGAATTGATACAAGTTGAATCTGTGAAATTTAGGAGGAATTCTTGGACCCTTGTGTTACTCATTATTGATTTTCTTTCACTTAATTCAATTGTATCATTTAATTCTAAACATTTTCTTAATATTAATTTTTAATTTTGTTTCCATTACTTTTTACCTGAGACTTTGATTGTAGAACGTTCTCTTTGTGGGATCGACATCCCATTCTATACTGCTACTACCCCATAGTACTGTTTCGGTGTAATTCACCTTAGGCAATAAAAAGAAATTTTTTTCCCAAATCTCCTTCTTTCTTCTAATAAAACCACAAACGTGATTTTTTTATTCCATTTTGTTCTCTTTCTCTTCTTCTTTTTCTTTCTCTTCCTCTTCTAATACTTCTTCTCCTTCCTACCATATCTGTCGCACAACACTGCTGTAATGACCCATCCCGGGTTGGTCACCCCCGAGATGGTGTCATCACGTTTTGAAATCTCAGCACGACACATATATTCAATAATATAAAAACGTACATCAACTGAATGTATATATATATCTATATATCAATCCTCAACCCTTAACATGAGAGTTACATTTTTAAAATTTCAACTGAAATAATATATACAACAATTGATGCATGAATATTTACAAATATTTTTTTTTTATTTCCATTAGTCTGAGGATATAGACCACGTGGCTTATAAAAAATGATTCAATTTGAATCTCAGCTCACAATTCTATTTTTCCTGTCCGCTACCTGAAATCATTTAACATTGAGAAGTGAGCTTCACAAGCTCAGTGAATTAAATTTACTAGAAGTATTTAATTTATATAATTCGAGTCACATTTTATAATTCAATTGTTCAAATAGTCTTCCAATATTCATTCATCTGTATCTCATATAATTCGATAATAGCATTCTATTATCACTATTTATATCATAATCCTCATCATTTATCAATCTCTTCTTAAGTTAATCATCAAATATATCAATCTTTCTTATCATATATTTAATCATCTTAAGACTATCAATTCAACCTCATTATTTACCTCGTTATGAGGTTCACAACATATAATCAAACTCAGATAATTCTTATCATATCATACTTTCATATTTCTTTCTCATCATATCTGTCTCTCTGTGAGACTCATTTATCTATCAATGAAATCACAATCAAGAATGACACTTTAGCATCTCAAGAAATAATATTCAATTTAAAACAAATGTAATGCATGAATTTAAATTATCAGATCATTTCATATTATCATTTAGGAACGTCTTCTCACATGTCGATATGTTTTAGCTTAGACTGGCTGCCTTCCCGATTCTTTTTTTTTCAATTATACCGGCTGCCACAGTTCTTTTATTTTCATTTAGACTGGCTGCCTTCCCCTTTTTTTTATTTGCAACATATACCAGCAGTCACTGTTCTTTTATTTTCATTTAGACCGGTTGTCTTCCTGATTCTTTCATTTTCAGCATAAACCTGCTGCCACAGTTCTTTTATTTTCATTTAGACAGATTGTCTTCCCGGTTCTTTTATTTTCATGCATATGAATAATAATCTGAAATATGCATATGAGCAATAAATAAACAAGCATACATTCAAACATTCAATTTAGCTATCCAGCTCTTTCTCAAAATTATTATTTTTATCATATTCATTAAATTACCTCCTCATATACCACATCAAATTATTAATCATAGCTTGTTGAGAATTTCATTTATCCTTTCATTATATATTTCATCAACTCATTATTTCATTAATATTACTTCTCATATAATAAATTTTGAACATATCAATTATTCATGTAATATCAATCAATCAAGTTTCATATATTATTCAATCATTGTAGTTCAATAATTAATTCAAATATCATCACTTTATAATTCATATTTATCTCGATTACTAAAAGTAAATCTAACTCACCACGTAGCACTTAAAGCTACCCATGGATCAGCTCCTTGCCTTTTCTGCTCTTTTCAGCAATTTCACTCGATTGCTGATCGTCAACAGCTTTTGTTTTTCTTAAAGCTTCATTCGGATCTCTTAAAAATTCTCTCGTATTCTTCTTCAAATTTTCAATCTTTCAACATTTCTTTGAATCCCCAGGTGTTTCAAGAAAGAGAGTAATTTGAATTGAAGAAATAAAGAAACCAAACGGGATTTGGTAAGAATTAAATAAAATAAACAAAAACTAAATATGTGTGTATGTGTGTGTATACACCCTTTTTTTTATACTATTGTTGTCAGGATTATATGTTGCCAGTTTACACCTGAACTGTAGGTGTTTGCACCACATTTTTTTTAAAGGATTATTTTATTCGATCATAAATCTTTCGTATATATTATTTTAATTTCATGTCATATTTATCAAATTACTTCTTTACTCTTACTTTAAGAACACGGGTATTACAATTCTACACATTGTCCCCAAAATTTCCCTACCTAATTAATGAAAAAGTTAGGGGTATTCTTTCCTCATTCTTGCCTCATGCTCCTTAGTAATTTCTTCAACATCTTTGTTCTACCATAATACTTGAATCAAATGAATAACTTTATTACGCAAGACTTGTTCTTTCTGTCTAGAATTCTGACTGGTTCTTGCATAAAGGTCAAATTTTCCTAAAGTTCTATAACCTGACTTGGAATACTATGTAATTCATCATGTAAACACTTTCGTAAAAGTGAAACATGAAACAAATTATGTAATTGCTTTAACTCTGGAGGCAAATCTAATCTGTATGCTACTGGTCCAACTCTTTGAATCACCTCATATGGCCCCACAAATCTCGGACTCAACTTTCCCTTCTTTTTAAACCTCAATACACCCTTCCACGGAGATATTTCAAAAACATCCAGTCACCAACCTGAAACTAAAGAGATTGTCTTCTATTATCAGCATACCCTTTTTGTCTACTCTGTGCTGCTCTAAGGTTCTCTCTAACCAGTTTGATCCTTTTAATGGTCAAATCTATCATTTCTGGACCACATATCTTTCTTTCTCCAACTTCTTCCCAACATACTGGAGTTCTGCACCTTCTACCATATAAAGCCTCAAATGGTGCCATCCCAATACTAGTTTGATATTGATTATTGTATGCAAACTCAATCAAATGTAAATATGCATTCCAACTCACTGAGAAACTCAATACACTTGCCATCAGCATATCTTCTAGTATTCTAATGATTCTCTCTGCCTGCCCATCAGTTTGTGGATGAAAAGTTGTACTAAACTGAAATTACGTACCTATAACTTCTTGAAAACCCATAAAAAAATCTAGAAGTAAATCTAGAATCTCTGTCAGATACAATGCTTAAAGGTACTCCATGTAATCTCACAATCTCCACTACATACAATTCAGCCAACTTTTCAGGACACTAGGTAGTTTTAATAAAAGGAAATGCAAAGACTTAGAAAGTCTATCCACTATAATCCATACAACATCATGACCTCTTTGGGTATGGCGAAAACCATAAACAAATTCATCCTCACATTCTCCCATGGCCATTCAGGTACTGGAAGATGTTGTAGTAAACTTGCTGGATGTTTATTCTCAAACTTCACCTGTTGACAAGTCAAACATCTAGAAATATACTCAGCTACATCTTTCTTATCCCTAACCACCAATAATTATGTCTTAACCCCCTGTACATCTTATTATTACCCAGGTGCATAGAATACATAGAATCATGAGCCTCTCTTAGTATCTTTTTTCTCATCTCTACATCATTGGGAACACAAATTATATGTCCCAATACCACCATACCATCTTCTCTAATTCTAAATTCATTCGGCTTCCCACTCAATACTTCTTATTTGATCTTCTTTATCCCTTCATATCTACTCTGTATCTGTAACAAGCAATCAATAATAGAAGATTGTACCACCATATTTTCCGTCAATACTCCTCTATCACTGATACTCAACTACATTCTCATTTATCTTATTTCTACCATCAAGCTAATATTGTGACTCCTAATAGCAGCTAATCTCCCTGTAGATTTTCTACTCAATGCATCAGCTACTACATTAGCCTTCCCTAGATAATAATGAATATACAGTCATAATCACTAATCAACTCCATCCACCTCCTTTGCCTCAAATTTAACTCTTTCTAGGTAGGTAAATGCGTCAAACTTTTATGATCAGTAAAAATTTCACAAGTGACTCCATACAAATGATGTCTTCAAATCTTTAAAGCAAAAACTATGACAACCAATTCTAAATCATGGGTAGGGTAATTCCTCTCATGGTTCTTCAATTTCCTAGAAGAATAAGCTATAACTCTCCCATGTTGCATCAACATACATCCCAACCCCTGATGTGATGCATCACAATGTACCACAAATCCTTCATCACCAGAAGGAAGCACTAATACTATAGTAGTAGTCAATTTTTCTTTCAACAGCTGGAAACTCCTCTCTCATTCTTCTGACCACATAAACTTCACTTCCTTCTTGGTCAATCTAGTCAATGGTCTAACAATCATAGAAAAATTCTGGATAAACCTCCTATAATAACCAGCCAACCCCAAAAAGCTTCTAATTTCAAGCACACTAGTGGGTCTTTCCTAATTCAACACGGCTTCTACTTTTTATGGGTTAACTGCTATACTATCTCCTAACACAACATGCCCCAAGAAAGATATTTCACTTAACCAAAATTCACACTTAGAGTATTTTATATACAATTTCTCTCTCAGAATTTCCAATACTATCTCTAAATGTTGTATATGCTTATCTTCATCCTTGGACTATACCAGAATATCATCGATAAATACAATCACAAATTTATCCAAGAATAGTTTAAACACCCAATTCATTAGATCCATAAATGTTGCAGAAGCATTAATCAACCCAAATGGCATCACAATGAACTCATGATGGCCATTACATGTCCTAAAAGCAGTCTTAAGCACATCCCCCTCCTTTATCCTCAACTGATGATAACCCAATCTCAGGTCTATCTTAGAAAACACCCTAGCCCTCTGTAACTACTCGAATAAATCATCTATCCTAGGAAAAGGATATTTATTCTTGATGGTTGTCTTATTTAACTATCTATAATCAATACACAACCTCAACGTTCAATCCTTCTTCTTCACAAACAACACAGGGGCTCCCCAAATCGACATATTAGGTCTAATAAATTGTTTATCTAACAACTCATGAAGCTCAAATTTCAATTCTTTCAAACTCAGTTGGTGCCATTCTATAAGGTGTTATAGATATGTGTGTTGAACCTATCACATCTATAGAAAACTAAATCTTCTTAGTTCGAGGCAATCTCATCAAGAAATACATAAGAAAAATCTTCCACTACTAAAATTTCTTCCAACTCTCTACTATTATTTCTAAAATCCGCCACATATGTCAAATACCCCTCGCAAACTTTCTTCAACCATCTACTAGCAGTCATGGCAGAAATAAGATAGTTGGTAAGCATCTTATGTTCTCTTTGAGAGTTAAACTCCTCTTGTCCTGGTATCTTGAACACCACATTTTTATTAAAACAATAAACCCAGATATGATACGCCGAAAACCAATCTATCTCCAAGATCAAATCAAAATCAACCATATTCCAAGAAAACAAATCAACTCCAAGCTCTCTATCATCCATACGGATTACACAACCCCAATAAATAGTTTTAATCATAATTCTATCTTCAGTAAAAATTTCAACAACAAGATTATGCATGAAAGGACTAATATAAACATCAATAGACTTCATAAACACACTAGATGCAAAATAATAAGTTGCACCAGGATCAACCAACATTGATATGTCCACCTTTTCTACATTTAAAGCACCTCAAATTAGGACAATTCAGGGATAAATATCTTATCTGAGTACATCTATAACACATTCTAGTCTTTCTATCACCTTACCAATCCTCTAGGTAGTACACTCCCGCTTCTACCATAACTTCCAGCTCCCACAAAATGTCTCCTAAATCTAGGGGTCCCACCAATATTACTCTAAGCAATAGAAGCAATAGATCCTGCTTGCCTTTGGCTTTGCATTACAATTCCCCGTAACAAGGAATGCCTCATCTAGGGTGACACATACTACTACCACCTCTGGGTCCCTCAAATCTAGACCTCTTCAGCCAATCCCTCTTACCTCTAAACTCCATCATATTCTTCTTAATCTGTAGTGATATATCAACCAACCTAGCATAATTCAAATGCCTTAGGTAAGATAGTTTAAATTTAATCTCAAAATTTAGTCCATTTATGAAACTCTTACACTTCTTCTCTAGGTCTACCATTTCTGGTACAAACCTCGACAAGGCCACAAATCTCCTATCATACTGAGTCATAGTCAATATATTTGCCTTAAATAAATGAAATCTCTATTCTGTTGGGCTCTGAAAGTGTATGAGAAAAAAGCCTCCTTAAATCTATTCCAAGTTAAGGGTCTATTAACATATGCATTTACCTTGGGAAGAGTATCCTCCCACCATTCTAAAGCTTTTCCTTCTAACTTAATCGAAGCAAAGGCGACCCTCTGCCTGTTAGTCACTGGTAACATACCAAATAATCTCTCTACATGTTTCACACATAGCTCAAGCTCAAAAGGATTCATAGATCCTTTAAACAATAAAGCATTCAACTTAATATATCTAACAAAACAATCTCTTTTCCTCTCATGCGTAAACTCACCTTTCCCCTTTTGAATGTCTACTATTATTGGATTTACAACAACCTCAAGCACTACTCTAGCCTATTCATCAAGTCTATGCTATAGACTATCAATTCTATCATCCGTTACATTTATTTTCTCAGGAGCATGAACCAGAGCTTCTCTTACCTCATCTCTTTCAACTTCAGATTCTCTCACACCCCTATTAGTATCAGTTATACTATTAACACTTTCCCTTCTAAGAAACTCACTCTAACTTAACCTCAGCTCGTCTAAAAATTAGGGGCTTTCCATGCCCTCTCTGGTCAGCAACTCTAACTCTAGGTCTCATAGGTCCACGCAACATCCTTAGACTATGCATTAAAATATAATTTATTTTAATCTTCCACTTTCTTTCTTTTTATGTAGTCTACAGAATCATAAAACCTAATACTATGATACCAAATTTGTAATGATCCATCCCAGGTTGGCCACCCCCGAGATGGTCTCGTCACGTTTTGAAATCCTAGCATGACATATATATACAACAATATAAAAACGTACATCAACTAAATGTGTATATATCTATACATTAATCCTCAACCCTTAACAAGGGAGTTACATTTTTAAAATTTCAACTGAAATAATATATACAACATATGATGCATGAATATTTACAAATATTTTTTTTCTTTCTATTAGTCTGAGAATGTGGACCACGTGGCTTACAGAAAATGATTCAGTATGAATCTCAACTCACAATTTTATCTGTCCTGCCCGCTACCTTAAATCATTTAACATTATGGAGTGAGAATTACAAGCTCAGTGAATTAAATTTACTAGAAGTATTCAATTTGTATGATTCCAGTCACATCTTATAATTCAATTGTTCAAATAATCTTTCAATATTCTTTCATCTATATCTCATATAATTCGATAATAGCATTCTATTACCACTACTCATATCATAATCCTCATCATTTATCAATCTCTTCTTAAGTTAATCATCAAATATATCAATCTTTCTTCTCATATATTTAATCATCTTAAAACTATCACTTCAACCTCATTATTTACCTCGTTATAAGGTTCACAGCATATAATCAATCACTCAAATAATTCTTATCATATCATACTTTCATAATTTTTTCTCATCATATTTGTCTCTCTGTGAGACTCATTTATCTATCAATAAAATCACAATCAAGAATGACACTTTAGCATCTCAAGCAATAATACTCAATATTTAAAACAAATGTAATGCATGAATTTAGATTATCAGATCATTTCATATTATGATTTGGGAACATCTTCTCACATATCGACATATTTTAGCTTAGACTGGCTGCCTTCTTGGTTCTTTTATTTTCAGCATATACTGGCTGCCTTCCCGGTTCTTTTATTTTCAGCATATACACCACGGTTCTTTTATTTTCGTTTAGACCGGCTGCCTTCCCGGTTCTTTTATTTTCAGCATATACCAACTGCCACAGTTCTTTTATTTTCATTTTGATCGGCTGCCTTCCCGGTTATTTTACTTTCATGCATATGAGTAATCCACCTAGTTTAAATTAGCTTAGTCCATTTCCTTAGCTTTAATCCATGCCTTATAGTTAGTCTTGATCATTTCCTTGTTTAAAGTACCATTTGTTTCAAGTATTTACTTTCATGTGTTTACTTTCATGTATACTTTCGAGTATTTACTTTTACGTACTCACTTTTACCACACCATTTTCTTTATGTATTTACTCTCACCATGTCATTTTAATTACAATGTGCGAGTGTCATCTTGTGTGAATACAAATTGCAAAATGTGTGCTTGGCTTTATTATTAGTGTTAGATTAAAGTTTTGAATAATTTTTCTTGAAACATAAAGGACAAAACTTTGGTTTAGACAAGAGAGAAAGCTTTAATTCCTCACTCTCTTGTACTCAAATCTCCTTAGCCTCGCAATATCTCATATAGACCAATGATAAGGTATTTGACCCCCTTCAAGGTCAAATGGCGACAACTTACTCGTCAGCCTTACTTTGTGTTCGGATGATAACAATCAGTTATCTAATACATTAAAAGCACACCCATCATAGTAGCCTCTTTACTAATTATAAAGGGTTTGTATTAGACTTGGTAGGTTTTACTCATTTTTATAGGCCTACTCATCGTAATTTGCATTTCGCCATATCATTCATTCTTTAAGGGGAGTGACCTTGGGTAATGAGCTGGATATATAGGTAACGGGCAGAAAAAAGTGATAACTACAACATCCCTTAAACAATACTTCTTCATTCAATCTTGATAACTCCCCTTCATTCACACACATGCACAATGACATACACATGCACATTCATTGATGAAAACAATAGCTAAATAAATCTGTTATGTTTGAACATAGTCCACTAAAATGCTTTTATGTCACTCATTATTTAACATTTTCATGTGATTCAAAATAGTTTAGAAACTAGACTTCTAGATCTTCAAATAGACTCAAGAAACATCTAATTTGATCATAAAATTATTAACTTATGTTAACTTCAAATTTGACCGCGAAAACTATCCAAATTATGGTTTCTAGAACGCAACAGTAACAAGTTTAGTGATAGACTAACTTATAGATATCTAAATGAGCTTAAATTAAATATATAATCTCTATACATGTGGAACTATAACATTATAAAAATTCAAGTTCATTTCATGTTAAGAGAATAATTTATGGACCTCTAACAAAAACTATGTATATTAAATCCAGATTGACATAGATGATTTGAAACGATAAAAATGCATGATTTCGATCATGCTTTGCATGAATTGAACATATAAATCATTCAATAAATCATAAAGAAACATAATGCATGGTAGAAACCATACCTTAACACGAAATCTTAGATTTCTTTGAAATTGAATCAGTTAAAGTGTTGAGCACCAAGAACCAAGCAACATTTGTGAAAGAACTTCTTCAAACTTAATTTTTCAAAAATTTTCAATCGAAATCTTCAAGACTCAAACCTCCCACATTCTCCCTCTCTATCCTTTATCTCCATTCTTTTGTTATTTTTTTCCCTTTAATTTTTGGTGAATTTAAAGATATAGTCTGATTGCCCCCCACCCCCCTAAGCAGCTCTCCAAAGGGCTATAAATCCTTGTCATGCTTAACACATGATTTTTTATGCAAACATAAGGTCATATGCATTTAAGAGGCTAAATTATGATTGGGCAATGCATGAGATGAAAATGATAATAGTTATCTAACTATCAAGTGCATTATAGTTTGTTGCGCAAACGTAAGGATACAATGCAATGGTGATAGGATCCAAGTCTCCACTAGGAAACCTTCCAAAGTGGTTTTCTACTTTCCTCATTAATGGTTGTGAAAATCAAAAAAAGAATAGTGGAATGTACCATTTAGATTAAGGACCAAATATTAATGGTGGTAAATAATATGAATAAACACATATTTTATCTGTTGTTACATCATAGATAGCAATGACTAAACCCACTATTATGCATACTTAATGCAAACATACTGATTAGTCTAATCTCTTAGATTGGCTAAGGAATTTGAGAATCGTTCTCAATTCCAAGAAAATGGCTATTTTCTTGATAAGTTGTTTCCAATAACTATTGATGAGGATGTTCTAGAAAAAGAGGTGGCTACTTTTGAAGTGGCAAGAGATTGACATGTGGGCTAGCTTTAGAAACAACATGACAAGATAGACATTGCTTATGTAATATTACTTCATCTGTAAGAGTTGTATGGTGAGCATAATTGCAATATGAAGTTTCAAATCTCTAAAGATCTCTTTAGGACTAGTATAATTAAAGGATCATTAGTCTATGGCATGGATTGAAAATGATTAACTATATTGACTAGTTAGACTAGCTCATTTTAGTATGGTTGCAGAGTGAAGTAGTGATTTAATTCTCCAATCCCTTATAGGCTCATTATAGTAGTATGTTATGAACAACAACATGAACGAGATTGAAGCTACGCTTCTAAAACTTGTTATATGTTAAAGACTGCAGAAGCTACAATCAAGAAAGGTTAAGACACACATTATGCTTGTTGGTGAGCCTTTACTTAAAAATTTCTTAATGAAGAAGAAGAAATCATAAAAAGAAAAGGGCGGTGTCAACAAGGTTACTTCGTCAAATGCCATGAAGGATAAGGGACAATGTTTTTGTTGTGGTAGATATGGACACTAGAAGAGAAATTGCAAGGATCAACTTACAAGACAAGCCTTTGGAAGGCATGTCTTAGTTTTTCTTTGATGAACTTAATTTATTAGTTAATAATGCTTCTACTTGGGTATTAGATATCAAGTATGGTTCTCGTATTTGCAATAGTTTGCAGGTATTGAAAAAAAAGCAAGAAACCAAGTAAGAAAAAGTCAATCTTCGCCTTGGAAATAAAGCAAGTGTTGCTACATTAGCCATTGGGACTTATTACTTAGTTTTACCACTTAGAAGTAAAAGTTAAAATAGTTCATGATAATGATCTAAATCATTCTTACATGTGGCACTTAAAACTAGGTCATATTAATGAGGATAGTGTAAACAAGTTGGTAAAATATTGATTCTTGGGTCTATCTGATTTTGAATCATATCCAACCTATGAAACCTACCTCATGGGAAGATGACTAGATCTTCATTTGGTGGATATGGAGAAAGAGTCGCAGATGTGTGTGGGCCCCTAATAGTTAATACTAGAGGGGCTTACTTCTACTTCATTACCTTTACCAATGATCACTCTAGGTATGGGTATGTGTACTTAATGAAGTGCAAATCTGAATCATTTGAAAAGTTCAAAGAATTCAGAAGAGAAGTTGAAAAGCAAACATGGAAAGGTATTAAAGCACTTTGATCTAATCTAAGAGGCAAATACTTGTTTAATGAGTTCTCAATTATCTCAAAGAGAATGAGATTCTCTCTTAGTGGACCCTCTTGGAACCATACCCTATTAGATATGATATGATCCATGATGAGTTACACTAATGGTCCTATATCCTTTAAGGATATGCTATCTTAACCACCGTATACTTATTGAATAAAGTTCCCTCAAAGATAGTACCTAAGACACCATATAAGATATGGAAAGCGAGGAAAACTAATCTTAAACACGTTAAGATTTGGGGTTGTCCCACATATGTAAAGAATTTAAATACAGACAAGTTAGGAACTAGGTTTGAAAAATGTAGGTTTGTGGGATATCCCAAAGAAAGTTTAGGATATTATTTCTATCATTTATAGGAAAAAAATTTGTTTTTTTTTCCAAGTATACTACCTTTCTAGAAAATGAGTTTATGCTAGAAGAGAGAGGAAGGTAGATCTTGATGAAGTGTTACGAAAATCACAACCCAGTACTGTTCAAATTGAGGAACCTGAATCAATAGATCTTCCTAATACATAACCAATTCATAGATTTAAAAGTATACCTTAGGCTTTAAAGAGATATGAATTTCTCATAAATGGTAACCTGGAGGTACACCTTATAGATGATATGGAACCTTCTAACTATGAAAAAGCAATGTTAAACATCGATTCAGAGAAGTGGCCAGACGCCATAAAATCCGAAATGGATTCCATATACTCCAACAAAGAGTGGACTTTGATAAATGCACTTAAAGGTATAGTACCAATAGGTTTCAAATGGGTCTTTAAGAGAAATATTGTAGCGGATGGAAAGTTAGAGACCTATAAGGCAAGGCTTGTAGAAAAGGATTTCAAGCAAAAGCAAGGAATTGACTTTGACTAACCTTTTCTCTTGTGGCCATGCTTAAATCTATTAAAATTTTACTTATTATTGACCCTTATTTTATTTTAATTATGACAAAACAATGTTTTAACTGTGGTAACAATTTTATCTAAGTTTTTAAGCTGTAAACATCATTTAGTTCAAAGACAAGATACAAACTACAGATAAATGAAGAAGTGCTTACACTTGAGAGATACTAGAAAAAGTTCGAAGAACCTAGATTAGATTATAAGGGAATTGATTTAATTCGTAAATCCTTACTTTCAATTGCTTAATTTAATTTATGGCTCTAAAAAATTTCTTAAAATGTTTTTGTTCATTTAAAAACTTGATTTCTCACCAAAAAAAAAAAGAACTTAAAATATCTAAGTTTTTAAATGGAGAGTCGACTGTGAAAGAGATAGAGACTTTCACAGTTGACTACCCATTTAGACAGTCGATTATCTTGTCTTGTTCAGTTTAAAATTCAAATTTAAGAGAGGACAATCGACGGTTTATTTTTCACAGTCCATTGTCTTGTTGCGAAAAATGGTTAGTTTTCAAAATTCAGACACGAGACATGAGCATTTAACGCCCCAAACCACTCTAACTTGTATCTAATGACTATGTGAAGCCAAGACTATAAAAATCCCTCTTTAATGAGCATTTCTAACAATCAACAACACTTAATTTCTTCTATAGCTCATTAGTACTCTTCAAAGCTTTCAAAATCCCTTTTGAGCCATTCTTTAAGCTCTCTTATTAAAAGAGAGATATTCTTCTTCTTGTAAAGAATTTATTGTTATCTCTCTTTCACTTCTTTTACAATCAATTCCAATCATTGTAAAGAGAAAGAGTTAGTGTAACTCTTATAGTGTTTAGGTGTTAAACATTCCCTTGTATACTTCCTTTGGAAGAGATCTTTCTAATGGTTTAAGCAACATTCGAGAACTTGCTTGCTTATTGGAAAACTTCAAGGAGTCTCCTTGGAGAGAGTGGACATAGGGTCGAAGAACTCTGATATTGCCTAACCACTATAAATAGTGTTTGTTCATTATCTTCCTTATCCCTTTATTTTCAGGTTTATTATACTTATTCTCTTTATTGTGCTTCAAAACTATTTAAAACTTGTTTATTGTGCAAAAAGTTTTAAAAACCCAATCTGCCCCCCTCTTAGGTTAGACCTTAGTCTATAGATGGTATCAGAGCTTTGTTCTCAATTTTAAGGCTTAAAATCCTTTGAGTAGATCTTATGGCTAACAATAGTTACACTGAAGGTCACTCTTATACTATACCTCCTTTGTTCAATGGCACAAATTATAATTATTGGGAAAATATAATGAAAATATTTGTTGAATGACAATTATGATTTGTGGAGGATCATTAAAGAAGGACCTAGAATTCCTAAAAATGATGTAACTATTGGAGAGGTCATTCATACAATGCCTAAACTTAAAACTGAGTTTGATGAAGACGATTGTAGAATAATGTCTCTAAATAATAGAGCTACTAGTATGTTACATTTTTCATAAGAATTAAAAGAATATAAAAAAATTTCACCATGTGATTCAGGAAAAGAAATATGGGACAAACTTCAAATTACATATGAAAGCACTAGTGAAGAAAAAAAAATTGATATGCTAGTGTCCCAATATGAATCTTTTTAAATACCCCTTACGAAAACCATATCTGAAATGTTTTCTCATTTCACTAACATTATTAATAGTTTAAAGCTTCTTGGTAGGAACATTGAGGAGGATGAGTTAATAAGGAAGATTCTTAAATCGTTTCCACAAAATGGCAAGCAAAGAAGACGGCAATCAAGGAAGCCAAAAACCTTGACATTCTTAAAGTTGTAGCTCTTCTTGGCTCTCTATTGACCTATGAGATGGAGGAAATGAGTGAAGATGTAAAAATGAAGATTTAAAGAAAAAGAAATTCATTGCTCTCAAACCTAACACATGCAAGAAACTAAACGAAAAGGAAGTCAGTGAGAGTAGTAAAGAAGATGCAGAGATGGCCCTCATCACTAAAAGATTTCACAAGTTCTTGAAGAAGAGAAAAAAGCCTTATACAAAGGACTTCACAAAAAGGGAACCTATGGTGTGTTTTGGTTGCAAGAAACCTGAGCACATCAAGGCAGATTGCCCTACAATAAATAAGCTATACAAAAACTTCAAGAAGAAAACCATGGTTGTTACAACATAAAGTGATGATGATGAGGACATCTCGGATAGTGAAATCAATTATGAAAAGATTGTCAACCTTTGTTTAATGGAAATAGATGACGAAAATGAAGTAAGTAGTTCTTTCCTTAGTAATGATGTTGATAGTAGCAATGAAGAATTAACTGAGGCAATAAATGAAATGTATACAGAATTAAAGAAATTTGATTCAAAAAACATTGCTCTAAAAAATAAAGTCATATCACTCCCTAAGGAGATGGAAGTTCAAAAAGAAGAAAAAGAAAAACTTTCCTTAGTAGCAATGAAGAATTAACTGAGGCAATAAATGAAATGTATACAGAATTAAAGAAATTTGATTCAAAAAACATTGCTCTAAAAAATAAAGTCATATCACTCCCTAAGGAGATGGAAGTTCAAAAAGAAGAAAAAGAAAAACTTTCCTTAGAGTTTGATAACTCATCAGTTGACACTTTGAAAAATGAAAATGATGATTTGAAAAAGAAAGTGATGGATTTAAATAACACAATATCTAGGCTTATTCTTTGAAAAGAAAAACTAGATGAAGTGTTATCTTGCTAAAGAATGAGTGGAGAAAAATTCTATTTGGGTTATTCTCCATTAAGCAAACAAAAATTAAAATAGACTTTCTTTATGAAAGTAACATGTGTGGATGAACCCTCCACTTCTAAGGTTTCTAGTAGTTTTGAAAATTTTCCTTTAAAAAAATGCTAGTAAGCCTAAGAATGCAAATTTCAATTCCAATGCAAAGAATTCAAATGCCTATGTTAGGAATAGAAATTCTAGAAATACTTATGCACCTATTTATGCTCATCCTATAAATACAAATGCTAGGAATATATATCTAAGAAATGCACATGCTAGGAATGCATATCCTAGAAATAGTTATTATGCATACCCTAGAGATAACATGTATGTCCATAACTCCTATGCTAGAAACATGCATCCTAGGAATGCTCATCCAAGGAATGATAGATATACATATTTAAGACATCCTAGAAACTTCTATAACAATCAATCATCCTAGGATCATGCATCATCAACATATCTACAATTATAGAGCACCTTATAATGTTAAGAAAGTATGGGTCCCTAAATGAGCTATATTTTCTAGGACTAACCCTAAAGAACCCAAAAAAATTGGGGTACCTAAGAGTGCTATTGTATATTCTTCTGTGATGTAGATATGTCTCCACACAAAAGAAAAAGGTGACCATTGCTACCTTGATAGTGGATGCTCGAAGTATATGATCGATGATCAAAGTGTGTTCAAAGAGTTGACTCTAAGGGATGGCAGACACGTCACCATTGGAGATAACGCAAAGATAAAGATCATTGGACATGACAAAGTAGGTAAAAACTCTTTGAATATTGACAATGTCTTATATGTGCAAAGCTTTAAGGTAAACTTTCTTAGTATTAGTCAATTATGTGACAAAGGCAATAAAGTAGTACTTGAATCCTCTCATTGTCTTATAATAAACATCAAGAGTAACAAGATTAAGTTTATTGGCCAAAGACATGATAATATCTACTTAGTTGATTTAAAATTACCTCCGGAAAATGGAAAGTGTTTTTCCAATTTTAGTGAAAACTCATGGCTATGGCATAGAAGGAAAATTTTGTTAAGAAAAGATTTAGTTTATGGTCTTCCCAAAATCAAATTTGAAAAAGAAAAAGTTTATGATGTTTGTCAAATGAGGAAACAAAAAAATAGTTTCTTTTAAATCCAAAAATGTGATTTCAACTTCTAGACCATTAGAGCTTTTGTATATGGACTTGTTTGGTCCAATAAGAACTATTATTCTAGGTGGCCATTAATATACTTTTGTTATTGTTGATGATTATTCAAGATACACCTTTATTATTTTTATTGCTTATAAGGATGAAGCTTATAAAGGTTTTGTGAACATTTGCAAGAAGGTTCAAAATTAAAAAAAAAATTATATTTCAAGTATTAGAAGTGTGACGCCGGGCAGAATAGCGATTATTCTGCAGGCTAGTTTCAACAGATAGTTCACAGGGAAAAAAACACAATTTTATTCAATAATAATAATTAGTTGTCTTTTCCGTATGTGGCGTCCTTATTTATATGGTTAAAACAACAAAAACAAAATCCCTAAAAATATAATCTTGGGGAAAAAATATGAAAATTACTAAAATTAAGCGATTGTATTAAGGCAGAATCAACGGCAATCAATTCTGGCTTGAATACAAAAGGAAATTGCAAATGGAAAGTTTCTTAAAACCGAAAACTACAAAATTGAAGGCCTAAACGTCGTTTTTTTGGCTTAAAAACAACTATGCTCAAGGTAAAGTCCTGAGTTTTGACCGGGGGCCCGTTTCCAATCAGACTAGGGTCTTCGGGGCCCGATCCGAGCCCGTGGCACATAAAACGATGTAACCATTCTAGGTAGTCCACCTGTCATTTTTGCGCTGATCTGCCAACTCAAGGTATTTCAGTGCCAATAACGTGCTATCTGACAACTCAGCATCATCTGACTCGGATCCTCCTACATCAAAGTGACCATAGAAAAGAATTTGAAAACCAAAGTTTTTCAAAATTTTGTGATGAAAATGGAATTGACCACAATTTTTTAGCCCCTAAAACTCCTCAACAAAATGATGTTGTTGAGAGGAAAAATAGAGTTTTAGAAGAATTTGCAAGAACTATGCTTTGTGAAAATAGTTTTCCAAAGTATTTTTGGGTGGAAGCCATAAACAATTTTTGCTATGTTTTAAATAGAGTATTAATTAAGCATATGCTTAACAAAACTCCATATGAACTATGAAATGGTAGAAAGCCTAATATGTCTTATTTTTGCGCTTTTGGTTGCAAATGCTTCATCTTAAATAACAATAAAACTAATTTAGGTAAATTTGACTCTAAGACTGATAAAAGGATATTCATAGGATATTCAACCTCTAATAAAGCTTATATATTCTTTAACAAAAGAACTCTAGTGGTTGAAGAATTCATACATGTAGCCTTTGATGAATCTAACACTATTAGTAGTATAATAGCCTTTATTGATGATGATGCAGATTTTATTCCAAAAGTCAATGCCTCTGCTCCTATTATTGACCCTAAGGAAAGTCAACTCAAACAAATCAAGAAGTATATGTTCCCAAACTTGATCAACCTTCTACAAGTCAACAAGGAGGTGGAATCCCCAAAGATTGGAGCTATGTGAACTATCACCCAATCGAATAAGTGATTGACGATCGTTTACAAAAGGTAAGAATTCGATCTTCTATGAGAAATATTTGTAATTACATTGCTTTCTTATCTCAAGTAGAACCTAAGAACTTTAATGAAGCCAAAAATAATGATAATTGGATAAATGCCATTCAAGAGGAACTAAATCAATTTGAAAGAAATAAAGTGTGAACTTTAGTTCCTAGACCTAAGAACCATACTATTATAGGAATAAATGAGTATTTAGAAACAAAATTGATGAAAATGAAATTGTGACTAGGAACAAGGCTAGATTTGTTGTTAAGGGTTATAATCAAGAAGAAAGAATCAACTTTGATGAGACTTATATACCAATAGTGAGATTAGAAGCTATTCGTATATTGCTAGCTTTTGTGTGCTCTAAAAATTTTAAGTTATTTCAAATGGATGTGAAAAGTGCATTTTTAAATGATTTTAATGAAGAAGTGGTCTATGTTGAACAGTCTCTTGGTTTTAAATATCCTAACCTTCCAAACCATGTTTATAGGCTTTCTAAAGCCATTTATGGGTTAAAAAGAGCTCTAAGAGCATGGTATGAAAGGTTAAGCAAGTTTTTACTTGAAAATGGTTTTATAAGAGGAAAAATAGATACACCGTTTTTATAAAAACTTATAAACATGATACACTCTTAGTTCGAATAGATGTTGATGATATTATATTTTTTGCTTCTAATGAATTCATATGTCAAGAGTTTGCTAAGTGTATGCAATGTGAGTTTGAAATGACCATGATGGGAGAGCTCAATTATTTCCTTAGTCTTCAAATCAAACAAATTAAGGGACAAATCTTCATCAATCAATGCAAATACACAAAAAAAAAACTTGTTAAAGAGATTTAGGATGGAGAATTCAAAGTCTATCGGGACTCTCAAGAGCACCACTACAAAACTTGACTTGGATGGGGAGGTAAGTGTATAGATACTAAGACTTATAAAAGAATTATAGGGGTTTTACTATATTTAACTACTAGTAAACCCGATATAATGTTTAGTGTATGTATGTGTGCTATATTCCAAGCTAATCTTAAGGAATCTCATATTGTTTTTGTGAAAAGAACTTTAAGATATTTGAATGGTTCTCAAAATTTAGGATTATAGTACTCAAGAAAGTCACCTTTTGAGCTTGTTGGGTACTTGGATGCTGATTTTTCCGGTTGTAGGATTGATAGAAAAAGTACTAGCAGAACATGTTAATTTTTAAGTGCTATGTTAACTTTTTGGTTTTCAAAAAAAACAAAATTCAGTTGCACTATCAACCGCTAAAGCGGAATATATGGTCTTTGATAGTTGTTTCGCACAAGTTTTATGGATGAAATAATAATTAGAAGATTATGACATGTGTTTTAAAAATATTCTAATTCATTGTGACAACACTAGTGCTATCAACCTAACTTAAAAAACCAATTCAGCATTCTAGAACCAAACATATTGAGATAAGACATCACTTTACAAAAAGATCATGCTCAAAAGGGGGATATCAAACTAGAATTCATTCCCTTGGAATATCAAATTAATGATATTCTTACTAAACCTTTTCTTGGGAAATCACCTCAAGATGCCCAGGTGGTGATCTTCCAAAGATCCAAGTCTAAAATGACTTGCAATGAATCAGAATCAAACAGCAATCAAAGAAAGAACACAAGCAATTGTTATCGAGGTTCGGCAATGTACCTATGTCCCCGTGAGCTCCTCCGAGCTCTCTGCACTAAATCAATGGTTCTTTACAAATATAGCAACTCGTCTTCAAGAATCTTAAGTTCTTGAAGAACGAAATAAGAGAAAACAGAAAGTGATAAGGAACTATTACAAAGCCCTTCTCCCCAATCTATACTACTCTATCTTTCTATAACTAGCCTCTTTTGAATGAGTCTCTCCTGTGATTAGTGTCTTTGCACTCTCACACACTCATGTGTACTATTTCACACACATTCACATGTCATTGACATCACTCATATCACTCTTGTGTTGAGATTAAAGCTAGGTGACCCTTTATATAGTGTACCACTTCTTGAGCCAATCTTTTAAGTCAATCTCCACCCTTAGATCTTGAGAACCAATCAATCATATCCCCTCATCAATCCTAAGTGATCCTGTGTATTTTGATCATGCCTCACGCACCATTTGAAATGTTGAAACATAAGCATCAGGTGTGCCTTCAAGGCGCAGCTTAGAACAGGGCATGTCGCGGCCTGGAATAGGGCTGAACCACCTCCACTCTTCACCTTGCTGGGCGCCGCACCTTGGGGAAGCTAAGCCATGGCGTGATATGGAGGGCACACATCCTGGACTTGCTGTAGGGTGAGGCACGCACACCTTGAGCCCGGCCTGGAGACCTGATGCTGAAGCTTCTCCAACCTTGTTACCTTAGACAAATACCAACAATCTCTATCTTTGTCTAAGCGATTAAACCTGAACCCATTGTGTAGAGAAATCAGTATCCAAACTCAACTTGAATCATCATTCATCTGACTCCAATCCTAAGAAGTCCAAGGCAATGATTGAACTTACTTAAAGGTAGAACTTTGGTGCCTAAATCTGTAGGATCTTCTTCCGTTGCGACTTTGACCACATGAATGCATCCTTTCGTAACATTTTTCCCAAATGAAATGATACCAAACATCCATATACTTAGTCCTCTCATGGAACATCGGGTTTCTATACAAGTGCCATACATTTTGGCTATCCAAAGACACCACCACCTGCTTTTTTAGGACCTTCCACTCTTTCAACAACCCTTTGCACTATATAGCCTCCTTTATGGCTTCCATAGCCGCTATATACTCAGCCTCGGTTGTTAAGAGTGCTACCATTGGCTGCCACTGAGCCTTCACATACCTCAGCAACCACTTCATCCCAAGTCAAAGCTCCTTTCCGAGATTACTCACAAATCTGCTGAGAACACCCATTGCTTGAGAAATGTCAGGTCTAGTGCTTACCATCATTACCATGATTAATCCAACCGCACTAGAGTTAGGGACCTTTTCTATTTCCTTCTTCTCCTCATTCATTCTAGGACATTGTTCACTGCAGAACTTGAAATGACCAGCAAGGAAAACCTTCACTGGTTTACCATCTTCCATAGAAAACTAGTACAACACATTTTTTATGTCAGAAGATTGAGAAACCTTCAACCCATTTCTCTCCCTTTCCTGAATTCTTCTCATCCCAAGGATTTTTACGTAAGGCCAAGATCCTTCCTCTTGAACTCCTCACTGAGTTGAGATGTCAACCTTTGTATCCTCTTTATATCATTGACACAGATGAGGATAATTACCACTTCCTCCACTTTGTGTCCAGGTGAGAAGGTTTCTGTGAAATCTATGCATCCTTTTTGTGTGAATCCCTTCGCCACTAGCCTAGCCTTATTCCGGACTTCATCCCCTGGAGGGTTCCCTTTTTTGACCTTGTAAGTGCACTTATAATCCACAACTCTCTGTTTTCCTGGAATGTGCACCAGTTCCCAAGAGCTGTTACTCCTTAAAGAATCCATTTCTTCCTCCATAGCTGGCTTCTATCTTGACAAATCCTTACATCCCATGGTATCAATGTAAGTCTCTGGTTCACTTATCCCTCCTTCTGTCCAAGGAGCTGCTACATTCACAGCCGCAAAACCATATCTCGAAGGTGGTCTAACCAGCCTTCTTTCCCGGTCCCTTGTGAGCTGATAGTCAATCTGACTCCTTGCATCATCCCCTTCTAGTTCAGCCTCCTCATTAGTGTCCTGAGCTTGGCATTCATCAATGGGCTCTACCTGGTCCGAACCCTCTTACCTTCCTTACTCTACCTGAACTGAATATTCCTTGATGCTATGCTCTACAAATACTGAACTGGTTTGCCCACCAGCCCCTGTAGGGTTAGTTTTCTCCAAATAGGGAAATAAATGGTCATTAAAAATGACATCCCTACTTATTATGCGTTTCAATCTTTTTGTTCTAAGGACCACAACCTATGCCCCTTAGCCCCTTCCCCATATCCTAGAAACACACATTTTCTAGATCCTTGGCTAAGTTTATCATCCTTTTGATTGGCATATGCAGCACACTCAAAAGTTCTAAGGTTGTCCAACTCAGGGGGTTTACCACTCCACATCTCCAATGGAGTCTTAAGGTCCACAACCCTAGAGGATGATCTATTAACCAAATACGCAGCAGTAGACACCGCTTCCCCTCAAAAACATTTGGTTAATCTAGATCCTATTAACAAGCACCTAACATTTTCCCTTAGAGTCTTATTCATCCTCTCATCAACTCCATTTTGCTGAGGTGTTTTCACAACCTTTCTATGTCTTAGAATCCCATTTAACCTAAAGAATTGATCAAGTTCCTTGTTAAAATATTCTAAGCCATTATCGGTTCTTAACACCTTAACTACCATGCCCGTTTGAGTTTCCTCCAGCTTTTTCCACACCACTAATTTATTCAAAGTATCTGATTTATTCTTAAGCAAATAAACCCAAACCTTTCTTGAATAATCATCAATTAAAGACAAAAAGTAAAGATTACCTCCTTGTGATGGTGTTCTTGCTGGTCCCCAAAGATCCACGTGAATGTAGTCAAGAATGCCCTTAGACTTGTGCACTCTGGTGTTAAAGCTGACCTGGTGTTGCTTTCCAAGAACGCAACACTCGCAGAAATAAAGTTTCTCTACTTTGTCACCATTAAGTAGACCATCCTTGCTAAGAACTTGCAAGCTCTTTTCGCTTATATGTCCCTAGCGAGTGTGCCAAAGGGTTGCCTTATCCATCTCAACCATCAAGCTTGCTGCTTAATCCTTGATCTTTGTGTCTCTGATCATCTCATAGAGACCATCCTTAATTGCTGCTTTAATCACTACCAAAGATCCCTTGGTTACCTTGATCTTTCCACCCTCTGCCTTGTATATGTACCCCATGGAGTCAAACTGCCTTAATGAGATCAAATTCCTTTTCAACCCTGAAAGATACCTTAAATTCCGCAGCACCCTTGTCATTCCATCAAACATCCTCAACTGGATGTCTCTTGTGTCCCTCACTTGGTAAGAAGTATCATTCCCCCGAAAAACCTTTCCATCATCAATTTTCTTGAAATTCTTGAACCAATCCCTGTAAGGACACATATGATGAGTGCACCCGGTATCTAAGATCCATTTCCCGCTGTCTTCTTGCCCCTTGCTTACACTTGAGCACACAACAAGAAGATCATCATCTTGTTGTTCTCACTTGGAAACCGAAGCCTCTCCATTCTTAGTATGGCTTTCTCCTTCAGCCCTCATCATCTTCTCGCAATCTTTCTTGAAATGACCCTTCTTATGGTAGTAGAAGCATTTCTTCCCTCAAAATCTCGGTTTGGAGTGTGCTCTCCCATGGCTTTCTCCTCTACCTCTGTCCCGGTAGTAACCATGTATGTTACTATGAGCTTTCCATGGTTTTCTCCTCTACTTCTGTCCCGGTAGTAGCCATGTATGTTATTGTGCGCTCTCCATGGCCTTCTCCTCTACCTCTGTTCTGGTAGTAGCCATGCATATTACTACCATACCGAGTTACTGGCTTTCTTCTAATGAACAGCCCTTCTCCACTTTATGCTTCTCTCATCTTGGCATCAAGATTATCTTGCAACTCTTTATTAGGATCCATTTTAAAAACAAAGATTCGTTTACGAAGATAGTTCTTATTAGGGAGAGTCTTGGACAGAAACAACTCATCTAGTTTCTTTCATATGACAGCTAGATCTTCCGAGTCTCCGTACTCCCTTATAACACTATCCGACATGTGCAAAAAGATGGTGTTGTACGCCATCTTCTTTATCTCATTCTGATGGACCTCTGTGATACTTGCTGGAAAAACGTCATCTTCTCCAATAGCCAAGTCCACCTTTTTTTGCATAAGAACCGCCTTGATCTTCCATTTCCAAAGGGCAAAGTCTTCTTTTTTATCAAACTTCTCAACAATGAAGTTTGAAGCCATCTTGCGGAGAAAATCTCATATTTATGCAGCACCCATAATTACTTTCTAACTTCTTCTAAATCTCAAGAACACGACCAAAGATTGATCTCAATACCATTCTTGAATCACCCTCAAAACATGATCAGATCTTGATCTCTACTCCATTCTTGAATCACCTCAAGAACACAATCAGATATAAATCTCTACTCCGTTCTTGAATCACCTCAAGAACACGATCAAATATTGATCTCTACTCTGTTCTTGAATCACCCAAAAAGTTTACCTTTGATTCTTGGAGTCTTGCTCCGATAACCTCATGTTCTTGCTCCGATACTGGCAGTCCAAAGCTCTGATACCACTGTTGGTGGTATCTCTTCTGGCTCTAATACCACTATTGGGAAGTCACCTCAAGATGCCCAGGTCGTGATCTTCCAAACACCTAAGTCTAGAATGACTTTTAATGAATCGAAATCAAACAGTAATCAAAGAAAGAACACAAGCAATTGTTATCAAGGTTTGGCAATGTGCCTACGTCCCCGTGAGCTCCTTCGAGCTCTCTGCACTAAATCAATGGTTCTTTACAAATGCAGCAACTCCTCTTCAAGAATCTCAAGTTTTTGAAGAACAAAATAAGAGAAAACAGAAAGTGATAATGAACTATTACAAAGCCCTTCTCCCTAATCTATACTACTCTCTCTTTCTACAACCAGCCTCTCTTGAATGAGTCTCTTTTGTGTTTAGTGTATTTGCACTCTCACACACCCATGTGTTCTATTTCACACACATTCACATGTCATTGACATCACTCGTATCATACTTGTGTTGAGATTGAAGCTAGGTTACCCTTTATATAGTACACCACTTCTTGAGCCAATCTTTTAAGTCAATCTTCACCCTTAGATCTTGAGGGCCAATCAATCATAGCCCCTCATCAATCCTAAGTGATCCTGTGCATTTTGATCATGCCTCACGCACCATTTGAAATGCTGAAACATAAGTATCAGGTGTGCCTTCAAGCCGCGGCCTAGAATAGGGCATGTCACGGCCTAGAACTGAGCTGAACCACCTCCACTCTTCACCTTGTTATGTGTCGCACCTTGGGGAGGCTGAGCTGCAGCGCGGCCTGGAGGGCACACATCCTGGACTTGTTGCAGGGTGAGGTGCACACACCTTGAGCCGTGGCCTGGAGACCTGATGCTGAAGCTTCTCCAACCTTGTTTAAACCTTTGACAAATACCAACACCTTTGAATGAAGATAGCTTTTGTAGAATTAGAACGTTAATGGGTTTGAAAAACTATGAATGCTTATGTGTTTGATTGCATTTACATTCATCATGTGCATGTTTGTTATT
>CM043700.1:54460619-54848119 GCA_023935145.1 Bretschneidera sinensis | reverse complement strand
TATTTATCATATCATATATGTTTTTCAATCAATTCCTCATCATAGTTATCTCATCATGAAACTTCTCTTTTTATCATCATTATTCAATTAATCTGATTCTAAGGCATCTTAATCATCAGTAATAAAATATTGAAAAAACAATGCATGCAATTATATCATTCATTCATTCTTTTTTTCTTTCTTTCTTTCTCATTATTTCATCATCACTCTATACTATCAACGTATGAGAAATACCAATTTCGGTATAGTATCTAGGAACATCTTCTCATATGTCGACATGTTTCATCCAGACTAGCTACCCTCCTAATCTTCCCTCTATGCATATGATCAACAACATGTCATAACATGCAAATCAAACTATATCTTTTATAATATCATATGTATATCAACCACCTTTTCAAACAATATCAACTTATTGATCACAACCTTCAGAGATTTATTTCTTCATTCAACATATATTTCTTTCAATTAATCTTTCATACATACAGTATTAATTTAACAAGTTCTCTTTTGTCCAAATATCATATATCATCAAATTTTAAATACAATCATATTTATCATATATTTCAAATAATCTTTTCATATTATTTATCAAATCAATTTTCATATAGTTTTCATAGTGGTCTCGTTCACTAAAAGTAAAACTAACTCACCTAGTAGAACTTTAAGCTACTCTTAGACAACTTCCTTTCCTTTCCTGCTCTTTTTAGTAATTTTACCCGATTACTGATCACCAACACCTATCATAACATCTTTATTAGATTTTCTATCTTATTCCCCAGTTCTTTTATATCTCATACTTTCAAATTTCTAAACCCAATTCCGGGTAATTTCATGTATTCATAAATCAACTGTCATAAATTTCAACTCTCAATATTTTCAATAGAATTTCCTTTTGTTATGAAAAAATCTAATTTCAAAACTTCTTTCAAGAATAGTAGAAGAACAACCTTTCAAAACTCAATTCTTAAAATAAAATTCATTAACGTTACTTTTTTCAAAGCATTCCTCGAATTTCTTAGAAATTCTCTCGTAAACTCAACGATTTGAACACGCGATCATCAAATCCTTTTATTCAAGATTATTAAATTCTTCAATTCAAAGTGTTTATAAGCTTTTCTTAGAGAGAAAGAATATTTTTCTTGAGAGAAATAATATTTTTCTTGAGAGAAAGAATATTTTTCTTGAGAGAAAAAAATTTCAAACGTTCTAAAATGATTATGAAACTTAAAAAATGTTTATATATGAAAATCTCAGTTGGTTACCCGATCGGTTATATGGTCGACTACCCGACTGGCTACCTAACCGATCGGTCCACCCAGCCAACCTTAAATTTTTCAAAAATATTTGAATTTTCTTTCAAAATTTTCTAACTATTTTCAAATAAATTTTTTTAACATCTTTCAAATTTTCGTGCATGCTCATATACTTTCAAATATATAAAATTTCAATATAACTATCACAATTACTCTTTTACCCTTACTTTGGGGCAACGAGTATTACAATTCTACCTTCCTTATAAAAATTTCATCATCAAAATTTTCTTACCTAACTCGTGAAATAATTGCGGATAATCTTTCATTATACTTGCCTCACGCTCCTATGTAATTTCTTTAACATTTTTATTCAGCCAAAAATTTTTAACTAATGGAATCATTTTATTACACAAGACTTATTCCTTTCTGTCTAAGATTCTCACTGGTACTTGCATAAAAGTTAAATCTTCTTGAAGTTCAACAGCTTGACTCGAAATATTATGGGATTCATTATGTAAACACTTTCACAAAATTGAAACATGAAATACGTTATGTAACTGCTTCAACTCTAGAGGCAAATCTAATATGTATGCCACTGGCCCAACTCTCTCAATCACCTTATAGGGCCCTACATACCTTGAACTCAGCTTTCTTTTCTTTCTAAACCTCAACACACCTTTCTATAGATATATCTTCAAGTACACCCAATCACCTACTTGAAACTCAAGAGGTCTTCTTCCATTATCAGCATGCTATCAGCATACCCTTTCTGTCTACTCTATGCTTCTCTAAGGTTCTCTCTAACCAAGCTGATCCTCTTTGTAGTCAAATCTATCATCTCTGGACCAAATATCTTTTTCTCTCCCAAATCTTCCCAACATATAGGAGTTACGCATCTCCTACTATACAATGCCTTAAACGGTGTTATCCCAATACTAGCTTGATATTGATTATTATACACAAATTCAGTCAAAGGTAAATAAGCATCCCAGCTCACAAAGAAACTCAGTACACTTGCCCTCAGCATATTTTATAGTACTCGAATGATCCTCTCTGTCTGCCCATCTGTTTGACGATTAAAGGTTTTACTAAACTACAACTGTGTACACATGGCTTTCTGAAAGCCTCTCCAATATCTAAAAGTAAATATGGAATCTCTATCTAACGCTATGCTCAAAGGTACCCCATGTAACCTCACTATCTCAGCTACATATAATTCAACTAACTTTTCAAGACTCTGGGTAATTTTAATAGAAAGAAAATGAGACGACTTAGAAAGTCTATCTATAATCACTAACACAGCATCATGCCCTCTCTAGGTACGAGGAAAACCATAAACAAAATTCATACTAACATTCTCCCATGTCCACTCAGGCACTAAAAGCGGCTGTAGTAAACCTACCAGATGTCTATTCTCGTATTTGACATGCTGACAAATCAAACATTTAGAAATATACTCAACTACATCCCTCTTCACTCCTGACCACTAGTATTTCTGTCTCAATCCCCTATACATCTTATTGTTACCCGAGTGCATCAAATACACTGAATCATGAGCCTCTCTCAATATCTTATTTCTCATCTCAACATCATTGGAAACATAAATTCTCTGTCCCAATACCAACATGCCATCATCCCTAATTCTGAATTCAGTCTACTTTCCACTCAACACTTCTTGCTTGATCTTCTCTCTTTTCTTATCTCTACCTTGCACCTCCAATAGAAGTTCCATTATAGAAGACTGTACCACCATATTTTCCATTAATACACCTCTATCATTGATACTCAACTATATCCTCATCTCTCTCAGCTCCACTATCAAATTCACATTATGACTCCTAATAGCAGTTAATCCCCTTGTAGACTTCCTACTCAATGCATCAACTACAACATTTTTCTTCCCTATATGATAGTGAATTGTACAATCATAGTCACTAATCAACTCCATCCACCTCCTCTGTCTCAAATTCAACTCTTTCTGGGTAAGTAAATACTTCAAACTCTTGTGATCAATGAAAATCTCACAAGTGGCTCCATATAAATGATTTCTCCAAATCTTCAAAGCAAATACTATGACAGCCAACTCTAAATCATAGGTCATATAATTTCTCTCATGGTTCTTTAATTTTCTATAAGCATATGCCACAACATTCCCATGTTGCATCAACACACATCCCAACCCTTGATGTGATGCATCACTATATACCACAACTCCCTCATCACCAAAAAGAAGAAACAACACCGGAGCAATAGTCAACTTCTCTTTCAACAGCTGAAAACTCTTTTCACACTCCTCTGACTAAACAAACTTCACCTCTTTCCTGGCCAATCTAGTCAATGATATTTTAATAATAGAAAATTTTTGTATGAATCTTCTACAATATCCTCCTAGCCCCAAGAAGCTTATAATTTCAATCACATTAGTTGGTCTCTCCCAAGTCAACATTGCCTCTACTTTCTATTGATCAACAACTATACTATTTCCAATCACTACATGCCCTAAGAAAGATACTTCAGTCAACCAAAATTCAGATTTAGAAAACTTTGCATTCAATCTCTCTCTCTCCTCAGAATCTCCAAAACTATCTCTAAATGCTTCATATGTTCTTCCTCATTCTTGGAATACACTATAATATCAGTAATAACACAACCACAATTTTATCCAAAAATAATTTGAACACCCTATTCATCAAATCCATGAATGTTGCTGGAGCATTAGTCAACCTAAATGGCATCACAAGAAACTCATGATGGCCATACACATGTTCTAAAAGTAGTCTTATGCATGTTCCCATCCATTATCCTCAGTTGGTGATAACCTGATCTCAGGTCTATATTAGAAAATAACCTCACTCCCTCCAACTACTCAAATAAATCATCTTTCATAGGCAAAGGATATATGTTCTTGATAATGATCTTATTCAACTATTTATAATTAATGTATAATCTCATCATTCCATTTTTCTTCTTCACAAACAACACAAGAGCTCCCCAAGTGACAATAAGTTGAATAAATTGTTTATCTAACAACTCTCGAAGCTAAACTTTCAACTCTCTCAGCTCTACAGGTTCCATTCTGCAAGGTGCTATAGATATGGGTACTGAACCTGAAATCACATCAATAGAAAACTCAATCTTTCTATTGGGAGGAAAACTAGATAATTCTTCAAGGAATACATTAGCAAAATCTTTCACCACTAAGATTTCTTCTAACTTTTTACCCTATTTTCTAGAACCCACCACATAAGCCAAATATCCCTTACAACCTTTCATCAACCATCTACTAGCAGTCAAGACAGAAATAATACAGTTTGCAAATATTTTACGTTCTCCCTGAAAGCTAAACTCCTCTTGTCCAGGTATCTTGAACACTACATTTTTCCTGAAACAATCAACCAAATCATGATACAACGACAATCAATCCATCCCCAAAATCAAATCAAAATCAATCATATTCAAGGAAATAAATCTACTTCAAATTTTTTATCAGCCATACGAATTATAAAACCCCAATAAATAGTCCTGATTATAACTCTATCCCCACTAAGAACCTCAATAATAACATTATGCATCAAAGGACCAACACAAGCATCATTAGACTTCATAAAAACACTGGATGCAAAAGAATGAGTTACACTAAGATCAATCAATAATCTAGTATGTCTATCAAGAATAGATATCATACTCATAAAAGCTCAAGAGTAGCCTGAGCATCATACTAGGTCAAAGCATAAACTATGCTATCTATGGGCTGCATCTGACCACCTCATCCCCTCTCAGTAACTGCTTCTCTGCCTATAAACCTACCTCAAACTCCACCAGATCTTCCTCCTCTCTCTAACTATCTCCTCCCAACACCTCTAGTACTCACCTCAACATATCTCTTCAATGGACAATCTACACTGATGTGTCCACCTTGTCCATATACAAAGCACATTAAAGTAGGACAATTCTGGGGTAAATGTCCTATCTGATTACGTCTATAACAAGCTTTGGTCTCCTTATGAAATATCATATTACCACCTCCAATGGGTGCCTCACTCCCACCTCTCATAGGTGGCACACTCCTATCTCTACTATATCATTCATCTCCCTTAAGTTGTCTCCCAAATCTAGGTAAGATCATGCATGTCTTTGACTCTACATCATAGGTCCCTGTGATAAGGAACGCCCCTTTTGGGGTGGTCTCCCACCCTAAACACTCATACCACCACCACCTCTAGAACCCTAAGGTCTAGATCTCTTCAATCACTATCTCCTTCCTCTAGACTCCACCACATATTTCTCAATCTTAAGTGCTTTATCAACCAACGCTGCATAATTCAAATATCTCATAAAAGAAAGCTTAGATCTGATCTCAAAATGTAACCTGTCTAAGAATATCTTACACTTTCTCTCCTCTGTATTCACCGGATTCAGTACAAACCTCGATAAGGTTACAAATCTACTATCATACTAAGCTATAGTTAATATGTTATGCCTCAAATGGATAAAGTCTCTCTACTGCTGTGATGTAAAAGTATATTGGAAATACTTAGCAAAGAAAGTCTCTTTAAACCTACTCTAGGTTAAGGGTCTATCAACATCTGCATTCAGTCTAAAAAAGTATCTTCCCACCATTCTGAAGCCTCGCCCTTTAATTTAAGTGCAGCAAAGGTAACCATCTGCTTATCAGCCACTAGAAACAAACCAAATAATCTCTCAACATGTTTCACCACAACTCAGCCTCAGAATGATTTATAGATCCTCTAAACGATGGGGGATTCAACTTAATAAATCTAACAAAGCAGTCTCTCTGCATCTCATGTAAAAACTCACCCCTTCTCTCTTGAATGTCCTATCTCACTGGATTTACAGCCACATCAGGTTCTCCTCTAACTCTCTCATCCTGTCTACGCCATAGACTATCAACTCTATCCTCTACTACATTCATCCTCTCTAAAGCACGAGCAAGAGCTTCTCTTAGCTCATCTCTCCCAACATCATATTCTCTCACATCCCTATTGGTACCAGTAGTACTACCCATATGTTCCCTTTTAAGAACCACATAATCAACCTTCGTATCAACCTCAGCTCTTCTAAACACTGGGGGCCTACCATGCCCTTTCTGGTTCATAACTCTACCTCTAGGTGTGGTACGTCCAAGTGGCATCCTCGGACTCTACAGTAAAATATAATTTATTTTAATCTTCTACTTTCTTACATTTTATGTAGTCTACAGAATCATAAAACTAATGCTTGGATACCAATATTGTAACGACCGATCCCGAGCTAGCCACCCCGAGATAGAATCGTCACGTTTTGAAATCTCATCTTGACACATATATGAAACAATATAAAAACATCAACTGAAAATAAGAATTATACAATAGACTCAACTCTTTTCAGATGAGATATATATTTCTCCTATCGTATTCAATATACACAAAAATAACAAAATGCATGAACAGTCTTTCTTAAAATTTTCGTTTCTTCTCTTTCTTACAATGTTTGAGGATGTTGACCACGTGACTTACTTAAATTACTCAATCTCAATCTTAACTCAATAATCTACCAGTCTTGCCTGCTGCCTGAAATTATTCAACAATGGGGAGTGAGCTTCATAATCTCAATGAATAAAATTTACTAGAAGTACTCATTTTGCATACTTCTAGTTATAACTCATAACTCAATCATTTATAATACAACAAAAATATTCATCTATCTCTTCCCATATCACATAAAATCAATCCTCATACTACATTCTTTCATAATTCTATCTCATATATATATCATTTCAATTATCTTCTTATATATATAATCAGCTCATGTTTATAATCTCAATGACATTATCATCATCTTACTATCACAATTTACCTCGTTATGAGGTTCACAATATACAATCAATTTATTATGTATCATATCATATATGTTTGTCAATCAATTCCTTATCATAGTTGTCTCATCATGAGAATCTTTTTTCTATCATCATTATTCAATCAATCTAATGCTAAGGCATCTCAATCATTAGTAATAAAATATTCAAAATAAAATGCATGCAATTATATCTTTATTAATTCATTCATTCTTTCTCTCTCATCATTTTATCATCACTATATACTATCAACGTATGAGAAATACCAATTTCAGTATATCATCTAAGAATGTATTCTCACATATCGATATGTTTCATCCAGACCAGCTACCATCCTGGTCTTCCCTCTATGCACATGATCAACAACGTGCAAGCAGACATATCATAACATAGAAATCAAAGGATCTCTTTCATAATATCATATGTATATCAACCATCTATTCATATAATATCAACTTATTGATCACAACCTTAAGAGATTCATTTCTCTGTTTAACATATATTTCTTTCAAATAATCTTTCATACATACAACATTAATTCAACAATTTCCATTTTATCCAGATATCATAAACAATCGTATTATCATATATTTACAATAATATTTTTATATTATTTATCATATCAATTTTCATTAAGTTTTCATATTGGTCACGTTTACTAAAAGTAAATCTAACTCACCTAGTAGCACTTAAAGCTACTCTTGGATAACTTCTTTTCCTTTCCTGCTCTTTTCAGTTGCTAATCACCAACACCTATCATAACATCTTTATTAGATTTTCTATCTTATTGTTCAATTCTTTTATACCCCATACTTTCAAATTTCTATACTCAATTCCGAAAAATTTCATGTATGCATAAATAAACTATATTAAATTTCAATTTTCAGTATTTTCATCATGAATTTCATTTTGTTTTGAAAAAATCCAATCTCAAAACTTCTTTCAAGAATAGTAGAAGAACAACCTTTCAAAATTCAATTCTTCAAAATAAAATTCATTAACGTTACCTTTTTCAAAGCTTTCCTCAAATTTCTTAGAAATTCTTTCGTGAACTCAACGATTTGAACATGATATCATCGAATCCTTTGAGTCAAGATTATCAAATTCCTCAATTCAAAGTGTTTATAAGCTTTTCTTGGAGAGAAGGAATATCTTTCTAGAGAGAGAAATAAATTTCAAACATTCTAAAATGATTCTGAAACTTCAAAAATGTTTATATATGAAAATCCTGGTCGGCTACCCAACCAACTGGTCCACTCAGTCAACTTTAAATTTTTCATAAATTCTCCAACTTTCTTTCAAAATTTTCTTTCTCTTTTCAAATCAAAAGTTTTTAACATCTTTCAAATTTTCATAGATGCTCATATACTTTCACATATATAAAATTTCAATATAACCATCACAATTATTCTTTTACCCTTGTTTTGAGGGTAAAAGTATTACAGAACCCCCAAATTTTTCATCCAAATGTAACACTCAAAAGTAGACTAATAAATGAGTGATATCTATAGGGAGTTTGACTAGTAAATTATAAAAAAATAAAAACCTTTAAAATGTAACGTGTAGCGAGTGGGATATTAACTTTGACTGATTGATGCTTTCGGGTGACTGAAGGGATGACACCCATAGATACCCCCAAGCAGCGCTCATAGGTTACATGAATATCTGGGATTTTCTACTATTGAGAGAGATAGTTGTTTATAGAAGAAGGTAACAAGCTGCTAATAAAATATGGACAATTCTGCTGAGCCATGTCTATATTTTAAGCACTTAATGAAATAGTTACATTTAGATTTGATGGAATATTATCATATTTGTTAATAAAAATAAAAGCTACAATTAAATACGAAAAATTTATTACGAAATGTGAAGAAATTATTAAAAATGTTAAAATTTAGGAAAGATATGATAATCAACAACCTAAATTACTAGCAATAGATTAATTAAGTGAAAATATTTTCTCGCTGTTGAAATTTGAATGTAAATGAAATTTCATAGAACAAGATAGTCATAGACAAGGATATATGGAAGAAAATTTTCTTTATAAAAAACAATTTCAAGTGAAAGACTTATAATACAAGGCACTTTGTACTTAACTACTGATAGACACTTCAACTGCCAATGTAAGTGCCATGCCCATATCTGATAAAGTTTGGCTCTAATGCTCTAATGACCCATCTACTTACACATTGGGAGTCATTGATATTTGTTAAACACAATGACAAAGAGGTCATAAGACTATATATATATATATATTCTACGTACCGATGTTATGTCAATCAATTCTTGTTACTGTTCTAAATTTTTTACCTATCCGTCAGACCAAAATTTATCCTGCATGGGATGACCAAAACCATACTATTACAACCCCATTTACTTGGGTCAACCTTAATAGCTTCTCATGCTATCTGCAAAACGAAAACATCACCCAGTTACATATATCATTATATTTTTGTTAAAAATATATTGGCATTAACTCCAATAAAAAAAATATATAACATATAGAATTTAACTATATATATTTATATATGAACTTTAATGTAACTTGAGTAAAATGATCATTTTGCATTTTAAGTAATCTCTTAATATATTGGTCTTTTCTGCATTATTTTCTGAAGTACTATACCGTGTAAATATAAGGGTCCTGCCGCCCTCCTGTGCCAGACCTTTTGATTTCTTCCAGCTTCAATAACCTGCATACATAAATCCATTCTTAATGTTATCCATTTCTATCAAAAACTCAAGCTACGTACACCAGATAATTTAAGCCAATCTACAGCTCTACACACAGACAAGTTTTGCAGAGAGAAGAGACAGTGACATAAATAGACAGATAGAAAGAGAGAGAGAGAGGTTACATTCTGAGAGCTTTGCTTGTGTCAGGACTATCACCGAGCACTTGACGAATATTCACTTCAGAGGAACAACTGCCAGAGAGCAAAATCAATATGGCTTCGGCTCTGCGGTGTATTTGAGCCGAGCCGATGCCGTGCTTCTTCCTCAGTTCCTCGCGAGCCATTGCGTCCCTTTTCTCTGCTCTGATCACATATCGGCTTCGCGCGCTTGACACCGCGCTTGAGCTGCTCGACAAGCACGATGCCTCTGTTGATTCAGATGCAGAGGAATGCTTCGCCGCCTGCTTGATGGCAGTTACTTTACCGTGATCGGCGCTCCGGCAGAGCTTCGAACGACTCTTTTGCACTACCTGCAAAAAGTTTTCCATTATCTAAACTTAAACAATTTGATTTTTGAAGAAGGAACTATAACTTATTCGACTAGTGCAAAATGGATACTATTGTAGCACTTGAAAAGAGAAATTCAAGTTAAAATGGCTTTGAATTTGAGCTAAATCGCAGTGGATTTTTAGTAGAGAAATTTACAAAGAGAATTGAACCGAAATTTCAAATAAAAAACGTATGAGCTTGAAATGAGAAGGAAAAACTGCGGAACAGAGAAATAAACAAGGAAATTGTTTTCCAACAGAAACAGAGAGACCGCATAACTTCAAGCTCCATGTCAACATGAGGAGAATTGAAGAAATTCAAGCAAGAGCAAAGAAATTTACAGTAGACTTTAACTAAAAAATGAACAAAGATCGCTTCAGCTTGAGCTGAATTGCAGAACACAAGTTAGAGGTCGAACTGAAATTCAAAATTACAAGCAAATCGGTTTGGGAAACAAATTCAAGAATATCAGGATCTGGCTTGATAAAATTCAATAATGAATGTAATCACGTTATAATGGCATATTCTTAAAATCAAATTCAAGAAAATTGCCGTGCTAGTTCAGTCCAAAGAAACATTCAAATTATCCATAAATCTGCCAACAGAATGTATGATTGAGCCAAACACATCTGCGAAAGAGTCGAATTATCAAATTCAACCAAAAACGAACATTATTTACGAAGAGAATTAAACTAAAACAACAACAATTCAACACATGATAGATTTTGAACTCAGATTTGAAAGAACCTACGCTATGCTAACAGTTCAACCAAAAACGTTTAAATCCTTGGCAGAAAATAGATAGAAGAAAGCATGAAGGAGCTAAAATTTGAATCCATGCACAGATCAAAACCCAGTACCAGCGACAAACAGAAAGATGACAATATAAGACGATGACCTGGAGCTTCATCTCGTGGCATGGAGCCGCAACAGCGATAATCCTGAGCTTGCTAGCTTGAATCTCTTGAGACGAACCATCACTGGTGAGAGCCAATGAGCACAATTTCGATTCACTAAACACCAAACTCAAGCTGTCCTCGCTGATGCTCTTCTTCTCTTTTCCTTCTCTCGTCATCAACTCTCGGTTAAAATACGACCTACAATTGAAGGAATTAGTACTATCGAAAACAGAAACACGAGTCAAGATCAATCGAGAAAAGCAACGAAATCAATAACAGAAGAGATTGAGATGTGAAATCAAGCGACAGTGAAATTATCTCTTAGTAGATTGTTTACTTCGGAGGAGAGAAAGAGGTAGGTTTGACGGAGAGGAGGAGAAGAGCTGAAGCGACAGTTCGTTCGAGAGGACAAGGAAACGGAGCCATTTGTTCGAAAATGTTTCTTTGTTTTTGGAAATGGCGGGTTGAACTTGAATTTTTGAACTTTTGTTCTCTCTTTAAATCTAAAAACATGGTTCTCTGTCTCTCTCTTTCTATAACGGTTTTGTGGGCCTTTGGTTCTGTTAAGAGGAGGACGAAGTCTAGTGTTACATGAGAGTTCAACTTGCTTGACAGCTAGCAACTCTTATGCTAGCTAGGATGCCTGCAATATTAGGGGTTCCAACTTTCTAGCTGGATGAACATGATTGCGCTGCTATTTTAGATAAAGTCACAAGTATCATCTTAGAATTGTGTAATTTCACATTTTACGTACCCTTTTACCAAACAATCATTTATTTTTCTGATTTACTACATGATATTTGAAACAATTTTTTTGTAAAACAACGATGAAGTTAAAATTGTTTTGTGTTTGAGGTAGACAAGTGTTTGTGATCTATTGGGCCTTCCAGGGATCAAGGAGTGCTCAGTTGCAACGGCTTGTGTTTTTTGCACTCGGTCTGATCCCACAATCTACGATTGAAGATATGCTATCACAGTAGACATAGCTCACCTCAGGTTCTCTAGTACTATCGAATTCAAGAATACACCGAGACACTGATGGGATCAAGGTGAACCTTGTTGCTCTGACTAGCCTGCGAAAACAGTTTAGAGGACCCGAGAGGACAAGTAATACAACAATAATACCATAAACCTTTAGTAAAAGGATTAAAATATCTGTCAGTGATTAGTGGAGAAAGAGTTGATGTAGTTGCTTATAAGAGCATGCACCGTGCTTTAGATCACCGTAGAAATGGTCTAAGTAACACTACAACAATAAAGCTGAGTGAAAATCAGGAAGTAGCCTCCGTAGGGAAAACTCGTGTCTTATAGTCCTTTTAAGTACATTACCACGACACAGATACAAAGTATTAAAGGGATTTGCATAACTTCATGGAGATTTTTTTGTGGGTGTTAATTGTTTGAATAGGCTTAGTATGATTGCAGGAATTGTAAGAATCATATGAGAAGTTCTCAAATATTTTGGATATGGTGCTCGGAGCCTCACTATCGATGGTTTATTTTAGGCTATAAGAAAGCTTGTCTTTTAAGTGTCTAATCATTCCTTTTAAGACAAACAGGACCGATCGACTGTTCTGTGGAAGATGAGGGAAGTTTTGTAACTGTTTGAGGTGTTTCTTGTTCTTGCCCTTAGTTGTCTTTGTCGAAAACACATGAAGGATATTGATAGAGGTTGAATCTGCCTCTTCCTTTTAGCCTAAAAGTTTCGGGACCATTGGAGACTTGCTTTATCCCCTGGTTACTGATCTGTAACTATAGGTTTGCAATCCTAAAAAAATCTACAAACTGCGGTAACCATCCATCTATCATATCATCATCTATTTTCCTTCTTGTCTCTTACTCTTCTTCTGTATCCTCCATCCATAGCCTTAATCTCATGAAGAGACTGCAAGAAATGATGTACTGCAACAAGTGGGAGGTCATCTTGGACATGGCACAATGAGGATCGACGACTGGTGCAAGGTGGAGGCTGAGTGAACAGGTATAAATGTGTTGTAAAACTTGATTTGTGACTTAAAGATCTAATTTAAGACTCAGTGTCCCTCTCCTTTGACCTATTCTCCAAAACTCTGACAAGTTTCATCCAACTGACTCTTTTCAGACTAATTCGCCAAACTCTGAGTAGTTTAACTTAATGTCATTCTCTTTGGACCTATTCGCCAAACTCCGAGCAGTTTGACTCAATCTTATTCTCCTCGGACTTATTCTCCAAAACTCCGAGTAGTTTCATCCAAGTGATTCTCATCGGACTTTTTCGGCAAACTTCAAGCAGTATTACGTAATGTCATTCTCCTCGGATCTATTCGTCAAACTCTGAGTAGTTTAATCCAAGTGATCCTTCTTGGACTTATTCTGCAAATTCCGAACAGTTTGACTTATTGTCATTCTCCTTGGACCTATTCTTCAAAACTCCGAGTAATTTAATCTGTGATTCTCCTTGGAATTAACACCAAACTCCGAGTAGTTTGACTCAGCGTCATTCTCCTCGGACCTATTCGCTAAACTCTTAGTAGTTTGACTCAATGTCATTCTACTCGTACCTAATCACCAAAACTCCGTGTAGTTTCATCCAACTGATTCTCCTCTGACTTATTCAATAAACGCTAAGCAGATTGACTCAATGTCATTCTTCTCGGACCTATTCGCCAAACTCTAAGTAGTTTCATCCAAGTAATTCTCCTTAAACATATTCGCAAAACTCCGAGCAGTTTGACTTAATGTCAATCTCCTCTGACCTATTTGCCAAATCTAACCCATTTGATTGACTGTAAATCTTCTCAGACCTATTCTCCAAAACACCAAGTAGTTTCATCCAAGTGATTCCCATCGGACTTATTCACCAAACTCCGAGCAGTTTGACTTAGTGTCAATCTCCTCGAACTTATTCTCCAAAACTCAGAGTAGTTTCATCCAAGTGATTCCGCTCGGTCTTATTCTCCAAATTTAGAAAAAATTGACTTAATATCATTCTTCTCGGACCTATTGGCCGAACTCTGAGCAGTTTGACTCAATCTCATTCTCCTCGGACCTATTCTCCAAAACTTTGAGTAGTTTCATCCAATTGATTCTCCTTGGAATTATTCGCTAAACTCCGATCAGTTTGACTTCATGTTATTCTCCTCGGACCTATTCATCAAACTCCGAGTAGTTTCATCCAAGTGAGTCTTCTCGGACTTATTTTCCAAACTCCAATCAGTTTGACTTAATGTCATTCACCACGAACCAATTCGCCAAACTCCGACCAATTTGACTCAGTGTCATTCTCCTCGGACCTGTTCTCCAAAACTCCAAGTGATTCTCCTCAGACTTTTTCACCAAACTCCGAGCAGTTTGACTAAATGTCATTCTCCTCAGACCTATTCACTAAACTCTTAGCAGTTTGACTCAGTTTCATTCTCTTTAGACCTAATATCCAAAACTCCGAGCAGTTTCATCCAAGTGATTCTCCTCGAAATTAGACATGAAACTCTGAGTAGTTTAGCTTAACTTAATTCTCCTCGAACCTATTCGCCAAACTCCTAGTACTTTGACTAAATATCATTCTCCTCGGACATATTTTCCAAAACTCCAAGTAGTTTCATCTAAGTGGTTCTCTTCAAACTTATTTTCCAAACTCTAAGCAGTTTGACTTAATGTCATTCTCTTCGGACCTATTTGGTAAACTTCGAGCAGTTTGACTTAGTGTCCTCCTCGGACCTATTCTCCAAAACTCCGACTAGTTTCATCTAAGTGATTCTTCTCAGACTTATTCGTCAAACCTTGAGTAAGTTAACTTAATGGCATTCTACTCGGACCTATTTTCCAAACTTCGAGTAGTTTGACTCAATGTCATTCTCCTCAGATCTATTCTCTAGTTTCATCCAAGTGATTCTCGTCGAACTTATTCTCAAAATTTCGAGCAGTTTAACTTAATGTCATTCTCCTCGAACCAATTCGCCAAACTTCGAGCAGTTTAACTTAGTGTAATTCTTCTCGAACCTATTTTCCATAACTTGGAGTAGTTTTATCCAAGTGATTCTCCTCGAACTTATTCACCAAACTTCAAGCAGTTTGGCTTAATATCATTCTCCTCGGACCTATTCCTTAAACTCCGAGTAGTTTCATCCAAGTGAGTCTCCTCGAACTTATTTTCCAAACACCGAGCAGTTTCACTTAATGTAGGGAAAAATTCTCTGTCTAATGATATCACGACGCGTGTCAAGTTCTAAGGGTAAAGAAGTAATTTCGTAACCTAGACAGGTCAACTAATCAAATCGCCACACTTGGCAAAAAGCATAATGGTAATTTCACTACTACAACACTCCGGCTTACTGTCTAACTTATGGATAGACTATTATTTAAATAAATCCAGTCTATGAATAAAATACTCCAGCTTATGGATAACTTTGACCTTATCTACGAGAATTTAATTCCTATCCCAACACTTAGTGATCAATCACTCTTCTAATCGGACTCTACTCCGACACACTATATAAGGGGGCTCTCACCATCAAAATATTCATTCAATTCTCATTCATAGCTCTCAGTCTTATTTAGCTCTCCACATTCTCAAAAAAAAAAATCTTATTCTAACTTAGGCATCAGAAAGTCCCTTTAGAGGCACAACCCTCCGGTCCTCCGATGACTTTTTAGGATTTCTACTCGTTTCGTGTGTACAGGTACTGCTTCTTGGCTGTTCACTTTCCTGGCAGATTTCTGGCATCAATAGAATCGTTCTAGAATCTTCTTAATGTAGGAATCTTATGACAAAGTTAAGAGTTTCCTAGAATAATCTCTATGGATCTTAACACCAAGTACATGATTAGCCTTTCCCAAGTCATTCATTTCAAAATTAGAGGACATTCATTCTTTAATGGTGACTAAAAACTCTTTATCATTCCCAGCTAATAGTATGTCATCTACATAGAGGGAAAAAATTGTAAATTTATCCTCAAGATGTTTGATGTACACACAATGATGTTTTTCAATCATTGTAAACTCATAAGAAGTTACAGCTCGATGAAATCTCATATTCCATTCCCTAGAAGATTGCTTAAGGCCCTATAGAGATTTTTGAAGCTTGCACACCTTGCGCTTCTTGCCTTTAGCTACAAAACCTATAGGTTGTTCCATATAGATTTATTCATTCAATTCTTCATTGAGAAATGCAGTCTTAACAATCTTTTGATGCAATTCTAAATTAGGACTTGCAACGATAGCTAGGACCTTTTACCACTAGTCGAGCCTTGTACCTCTTAATGGTTCCATCAACCTTAAATTTGACCTTGAGAACCCAATTGTTCCCAATTGCCTTTCACCCAGACGAAAGATCAACCAAGTCCAAGACATGATTTACCCTCATAGGTTCCATTTTTTTATTCCATTGCCTTCTTTCATTCTTCCTTCGCAGAAGATTGGAGAGCTTCTTGAATCATTTTTGGTTCAGTGTCATCATACAAAGCAATCATAAAAGATTCCCCCTTAATCTCAAAACAACAATGTTAACACTTCTACAACTGCTTTTACATAATTTTGGCTCTTATGATTTTGATTGAGTAGAACCACTAACCAATGCATTGCTCCCACTAGTCTAAAAAGGTTCCAATAAAACCTTATCAAGCTCCATAGTTTGGTTGGGTGCACCTACATTATCAAGATATTCCATCTCATAAAGTTGGAAATCCTTATCAATCTTACCTCTCTTTGGAAAGTCATTCTCTAAGAATGTGAAATCTTATGATTACAATTCAGTCAAACCTCCATCAGAGGGTTCTCCAATGAATACATATCCTTTCGAGTGTACAGAGTGCCTTATAAAGATACACTTTTTACCCCTCATACCCAATTTCCCATACTTGTGAGAAGTATCATGAATATAAGCTACAAACTGCCAAGGTCACATAAAACTTAAGTCAGCCTTCCTACCTGTCCATAGTTCATAAGGAGCAGAAGTGATTGATTTAGAGGGCAATTGGTTAAGTACCTAGGCAGTAGTTAACAAAGCATCTCCCGAATATGATATAGGAAGATTAGCTTATGCTATCATGGACCTAACAATTTCCATCATATTTATATCCCTTCTCTTTGCAACATCATTCTGTTGCGAAGTACTAGTAATAGTTAATTGCCTATAAATTCCTTTTTTATCACAAAGTTCTTTAAATTGCTCAGAAAAATATTCACAGCCTCGATTTGTTCTTAAAGTTTTAATATTTTTTTTGTCTATCTGATTCTCTGCTAAATTTATATAACGTCTGAAGCAATTTAATGCTTTAGATTTATGAGTAATAGGATAAACAAGACCAAAACACGTGAAATCATCAATAAAAGTGATGAAGTATGAGGCTATATGGCTCACCCTCACATTCATTGGTGCACAGATATCCGAATGATTTAATTTCAATGAAATTTCTGTCCTGGTTCCCTTTCCAAATTGCTTTTTGGTTATTTTTCCCGCCAAACAATTTTCACAAAGAGTCAATTCTATCTTAGCGAGTGAACCTAACAGGCCTGCTCTAACTAGTCTATTCATTCTTTCTTATCCTATGTGACATAGTCTAGCATGCCAAACATTTGCATCTATATTATCACTACTACTAGACGCAATTAATGAGTAACAACCATAATTATTATGCAAACCACATAATGTATCAAGTATCATAAAACCATTCGAAATAAAACCAACACCGTAGAAGTTTGTTCCCAAATAGACAGCCACACTAGCATCATGGAAATTTAAACTAAATCCTAGGCTAAGTAATACTAAAACAGATACCAAGTTTCGTCGAATATCAAGAGCATAGAGGACATCATGTAGTATTAAGGTTCAACCACCACGCAACTTCAATTGATAGGTGCCAATCCCTTTGACTTCAATCCTTAAGTTGTTTCCTATATATATCCACTTCGATCCTTGTACTAATTAACGGTACTCTACAAATGCTTGCAGATCTCTAGCTACATGATTTGTGGCTCTTGAGTCTAAAATCCATAAAGGATGAGATTCACTGAGCATTACACAGCTACAAACGAATGCATAACTAAAAGGAGTGGAGATGGGAAATACTTTCTTCACCTCAGTGCATTCATGAGTGAAGTGACAGTTTTCCAAACTAGTAGCAAGTCAACTTGGTCTTTTCCCTTTTTTCACCACACTTCCCTCTTTTGCGCAGGTTAAACTTAGCCTTCTTGGTTTCCGAACCAACATCCTTAACTTTCTTGAAGTTCTTTCGACCTCTCTTGCGCCCTTTGCACAAACTGGACTCAGTAACACAAGCTTAGGTAAAGATCTCGGCAACTCTTAAACGCTCATCCTCTAACTCCAAGTGACGCGCAATGTTATCAAATGTTGTAATGTTGTCATTATGCATCATATTGATTTTCATGTGCTCCTAGCTCTCAGGTAGGGATCAAATTATAGCCTGGACTTGTTGTTCATCTGTAAGGACATGATTTGCTTCCTTGAGCTCCCTGATCATGTTGAACACCTCCCTGATCATGATTTGCTTCATGTGGATATCAAACTTGATTGTAAGCCTTCTCTTAGTTTAGTAGCAGAAGTACTTCTATACTTTTCTTTCAAGGTAACCCACATCTCTTAAGCAGTAGTGTAACGTTCAAATTCACACAGGAAATCATCTTGCATGCTGCTCAACAACATAATGAGAGCAATGTTATTCTTCTTTTTCCATGCTTGATATGTCTCACTATCCTTCCTATGTAGATCTAAAGACCCTTGCTCGGGCTCTTCCATGATGTGGAACAAAGTTTCCTTAACCTTTTGTTCCTCAAGGATGTACTGAATCTTCTGGTGCTAAATGTCATCATTGTCACCATTCAGTTTCTCGCCCTTGTTTAGTTCAGTCATGATATTCTTAAAAGCTAATGCCATTGTTAGTAATAAATTTCTCTACAAAGGCATGTACACAAAAATGATTACTAGCATATACAAGAGTTTACACAAGTTAAATTCAATTTGCATGAAATTTAAGTCCTAGGTAAGAATTCAGTACAATCTTACCAACCTAAAAACTCCCACTCGATAATTAGTTCGAACATATTCATAACAACTAGTTGCATGATTTAAAATACAAAAAATTCAAATTAAACATTTTTAAAATAAAAACATTCCATTTCATATTCCATACAATCAATAAATGTTTACAAAACAATATCAAGTTTCAACAAGTGACTTACCCTAAGTACCACTTCACTCACTTAATTACATTGACACGCCCTTATTCTAACATTCACACTTTTACAATAAAATATGAGTTCTTACTTAAACTACATATTGTATGTCTTTTTCTTCTCTCTATATGAGAGAGAGGTAGGTGCTTGGTCAAGTGTTGATCACGTTTATAATTTATATGATCTCCACTTTGAAAGAAAACTAATTGTTCATCCATTGCATGTTTTCCAATTTTAATCATCTAAGGATATTTCTTTCCCACTAAACCCATATGTATTACGCTGCGGAGATTTGGAAGTTGTGACAGCACAACGATACACCTTATGCCAGAAAGTATATGATGTTCTTCTACCAGCTCTACCTCACTAGTGACCCTCCAAAAATAATTTCTGATTTTTAGGTCATGCCTCTTAGTGAACTCGCAAGCTCTCATCCATCGTCTGAAAGTGACTTAAGCAAGACACAAGCTGCTACACGGAAAGGGATGGAATGACCAATTTCCCTTTTAGCATCACACAACAATTGATCTACAACTTATATGTGAATGCTTATAGGAAGTTCTAGTTTCTTTTAACATGTGATGAAGTCTGAAAACTTTTTCATGTTAACTACATCCAAAAGTTATTAAGACTCATGAATATTTTCATTGATATAAAAAAAAAAAAAAAAAAAACTTTATTCACATGATGACAAATATATGCATGTTGTGTTGAATGAATATTGATTTAAACTACATAGAAAAACAAAGATTTAAGAACTTCTTTTATGAAGTCCAGGAACTTTTAAGAGCTCTTATTGGATTCAAATCCCCACAAAAAAAATATTTAAATACAAAATTAAGTTTTACCGCACTCAAGATTTCATAAATTTGGTTTTCATAATTTTTCCAATTTTTTTATTATTTTATTAAAAAAATTAATAACAAATAATCCTTGAATAATTGATTTTTAGAAAATTTATAGAAAAATCATAAATAATATTTTGAATAAAATAGTATTTTTCACGTTGTCAAAAGCCGTCGCTGGACGTCGTCACATGATGTCCACACGTCGGTGCTAGTTACTATTTAAACTACCTTGGGAAGTATTTACTCACCACCTCGACACGTTCACTCCATGCGTTGCTCTATCGATGTTAAAGTTTGACCGACTCGACGGCGGGCACTTCGTCTGGTAGTGCTGGTCATGATAGTGGCCTCTGTTTTGAATTTCGTTTATTCGAGTGGAAAGAGAATGCAATCACTCTCGTTGCACGAGCAAGGAAAGGCCTAGTCTGGAGGTTGAAGACAACTTCTAGATGTGACTTTTGCCAAAAATGACCCAATTTTTCGAGCTCTTTATCTCTCTCTACCCACAACCAAACTTTTCATGTAATATACCGTTGGAAAGCTTGTGAGATCCTCTTTCCAACTATTGCTATGTTTGGGTTTTTTTTTTTTAAATATATATTTAAGCAACTTTGCTTAAATCCAGAAAGAAGAATTAGTTTAAAATGTGGCCTAAAAGACAAGTTTGATTTAAGCAAAGTTACTTAAATCCCACTTAAAAAAGAACCCAAACATGGCCTATAGAAATCTTATGTCATGAATTTAATTGTATAATTGATGACATTTATTCAAAGTTTTGGGTTTTATAGTTAGGGTTTCAGTTTTCTTTCTCCTCTTTGAGAATTAGCATACCATATTTTCTAGATTTCATCAAAATACTATCTCTGCATCACTCTAGAAAATCATGGCATATTATTAAGAAACAAACTATTTGTCATTTTCAGCCATAAAAGCATCACTATTTCGGGTTCCATGAATTTTCATGCATTTTCTACCAATTTTACACAAATATTCATATTCATAAAAACTACATAACCCCAAAGAACATGTAACCATGCTCTGATACCAATGTTATTAATATGATCCACGCCAAGAACTAAGAAATTGATGGATCAATAAGACTTTCAAGATCATCTAGAAGCAGATTTATGTGAGACCGTGACCCGTTGCTTATACTGAAACAAGAACCTTGGTATAATGAAAACGCCACAATCAATTATGGAATGATTGATTGATAAGTCGAAGATGAATGCCACGGAAACTCCGATAAGTTCAAAAGTTCTAAAAGAACCAAAGAGAATTTTCTCTCCAAAAGTATGAATTAAATCTGAATTATGTTATTCCAAAAAGCCAATAACTATTTGAATACATGATAAATTCGTCCTCAATTAGGAATAGGAAACAAACCTAAATAGAATTTTGATAACCTAAAAATCCAAATAAGGAAAGTACCTAGATTGACATGTAAGCCTTATAATTCAGCAATTAAATTAATAAGGAAACAATTAAGATAAGGTAATAAGGAAAATTGCAGCCAGCCATTTTCCTTTTCTGGCTTCCCAAAAATGAGTAAGTCTCCAATTTTGGGAAACTAAGTTTTAATTCACAATCTCGAGTTGCTAGATTATTCCAAAGCTTGAATCATGGAAACTCATCCTTGTGGATCACGTATAGCATCATCATTGAGCCCCCAAAGATGGTTCTTAGCCCAAATGTGTTGAATCAGCCCACTGAGAGTTTCCTTGAACCTTTTAGCTTGAGCCCTTGTAACTAGACCAATTGAAACTTGAATAGGATCTGTATCCTATTTTTTAGTCGTGTCCTCATCATTTCCCTCCTCTTGAAAAGGATTTTTCCTTAAATCATCACCTACATCAAAAGGGCTTAAATCAGAAACATTGAAAGTGGCACTAACATTGTACTCACCTGGTAAATCCAATTTGTATGCATTGTCATTGATGCGCTCAAGGACTTAGAAAGGCCCATCTCCTCTAGGAAGTAACTTTAAACACCTTTGTGCCGAAAATCTCTCTTTCCTCATGTGTAACCAAACCCAATCTCCGGGTTGAAAAATCAGTTGTCGAAGACCTTTGTTAGCTTGTTTTACATATTGTTCCGTTCTCCTCTCAACGTTTAGTCTTGCTTTCTTATGTATCTGCTTAACAAATTCACCCTTTTTTTCTTTCCATCCAAGCTAGCACGTTCAGACATAGCTAATGGCGTTAAATCCAATGAAGTTAAAGGATTAAAACTATAAACAATTTCAAATGGTGAAAACTTCGTAGCAGAATGAACAGTACGATTATAAGCAAACTCAACATGTGGCAAACATTCTTCCCAAGTTTTGATGTTCTGTTTAATAATAGCCCTCAACAAAGTAGACAAAGTCTTATTCACTACTTCAGTTTGACTATTAGTTTGTGGGTGACAAGTAGTAGAAAATAATAGCTTAGTCCCTAACTTACACCACAAAGTTTTTCAAAAGTAACTCAAGAACTTAGCATCTCTATCTGAAACTATTGTTCTAGGCATACCATGTAATCTTACAATTTCTCTAAGGAACAAATTATCAACATTGGAAGCATCATCAGTTTTGTGACATGGAATAAAATGTACTATCTTAGAAAATCTATCCACAACCACAAAAATTGAATCTCTACCACATTTAGACCTAGATAAACCTAACACAAAGTCCATCGAAATATCTATCCAAGGCTCACTAGGAATGGGCAGTGGCGTGTATACACTCCAGACTTTGCCTGCCTATATGTGACACATCTACCACAAATTCTCTCAATAGCTTTTTTCATGTGTGGCCAATAGAAGTGTTTTTGTAAAACAACTAAGGTCTTAGCAACTCCAAAGTGACCCATTAAACCTCCTCCATGGGATTCCCTTACTAACAGATCACGCAAAGAACAATTCGGTACACAACTTATTCTCCCGAAATAAGAAACCCTCATTGCTAAAGAACTTACACACTGCATTTTTCTCACAAGCCCAAAACCCCTCACAAAAATCGGTATCTGAAGGATACAACTCTTTAATGTACTCAAAACCAAGTAATTTTGCATCTAGAGTATAAATTAATACGTACCTTCGACAAAGTGCATCTGCAACGATGTTTTCCTTACCTAGCTTGTATCAAATGACATATGGAAATGTCTTCTACCCATCGTGCATGTCTCCTACTCAACTTGTGTTGACTTTTTAAATGCTTCAAGGACTCATGATTAGTGTGAATCACAAACTCCTTAGGCCAAAAATGGTGTTGCCACGTTTCCAATGCTCGAACCAAGGCATAAAATTATTTATCATAAGTATGGTAGTTTAAAGCTGCTCCACTTAATTTCTCACTGAAATATGCGATTGGTCTTCCTCCTTGCATAAGAATTGCGCCGATACCCAAACCTGAAGCATCACATTCAATTTCAAACGTTTTAGTAAAATCAAGCAAAGCAAGTAAATGAGCATGAGTTAATTTTTCTTTGATCAATTGGAACACCTTCTCTTGCTAGTCTCCCCATTTGAATCCAACATTCTTCTTGATGACTTCGGTAAGCGGTGCGACAATACTTCTAAAGTCTTTCACGAACCTCCTGTAAAAACTAGCAAGTACATGAAAACTACGAAATTGACCTACACTCGTGGGACTTGGCCATTCTTTAATAACACGGATCTTCTCTTCATCAACCTGTATTCTTTGTGCACTCACAAAAAAAACCAAGAAACACAAGCTTATCGGTGCAAAAAGTGCACTTCTTCAAGTTAGCAAACAACTTTTCTTTTCTAAACACATCCAAAATAGATTTTAAATGCACAACATGATCATCTAAGTTTGTGTTATAAATGAGAATATCATCAAAATAAACAACAATGAATCTGCCTATAAAAGCTCGCAAAACATGGTTCATTAATTTTATGAAGGTACTTGGTACATTTGTTATTCCAAATGGCATAACTAACCACTCATATAAACCATATTTCATTTTAAAAGCAATTTTTCATTCATCACCCTCTTTCCTTCTTATTTGATGATATCCACTTTTTAAATCAATCTTAGAAAATACACAAGTAAAACGAGGAATATGATGTTGATACGTTACCGTTATATTGTTGACTGCTCGGCAATCAACGCACATTCTCTATGTCTCATCCTTTTTAGGAACCAAAATCACCGAAACAGCGCATGGACTCATGCTATAGGCTGGTCGGTTTGGAATTGTAGCACCAGGCACAAAATCAATTTGATGTTCAATTCCTCGAATAGGAGGTAAGCCATGTGGAATCTCCTCGGGAAAGATATCATCAAACTCCTGCAAAAGAGAAACAATAGAACTAGGCAAAGATGAGTCAAATTGGTTAGTGTTTAACGCCTCTTTGTATAAAAGAACAATCATTGGCTGATTTAAAACCATCGCTCTTTTTATTTCACTCATTCTTGATAGAAATTTGTTTTTCTCTCAACGGTCGAATCAGCTCTCTTATTTTCTCTCTCAATTTTTCTGGCCTCTCTCATTTTCTCTTTCTGATTTTCATTCGTTCTCTTTTTCTCACTCTCTTTTGTTTGCTCACTCTCTTTTTGTAACCTCACTTGATTTTCATAAACCTGCTTTGGTGTCAAAGGAACTAGAGTGACTGTTCTTTGATTGCTTACAAATGAATATTTGTTGGTGAAGCCATCATGCTTAACACACCGATCGAATTGCCATGGTCGGCCTAGTAACAAGAGTCCAGCTTGCATCGGAACTACATCATACAAAACTTCATCTTCATATTTTTCAATCCGGAAGGAAACTAATACATGTTTGTTCACCCTCACTTCACCACTATCATTGAGCCATTGCAACTTGTAAGGCCGAGGATGTTTAATTGTTGGCAGCCCTAATTTCTCAATCATTGTAGTGCTAGCAACGTTAGTACAACTACCTCCATCAATAATCACACTACATAACTTGTTTTGCACATGGCATTTAGTATGAAAGATGTTTTCTCGCTGCACTTCATCATCTTCTTTGATTTGCACACTTAGAGCTCTCCTTGCAACCGACAATTCTCCTTGGGTAGCGTATTCCTCATCACTCGCATCCTTCAATGGTGGCATAGATTCGGTATCTTCTTCATCCTCGGTTTCAATTTCACCATTATCTCGCAATATCATAACTCTTTTGTTCGGACATTGGCTTGCTATGTGACCCCTGCCTTGGCATTTAAAACACTTAATATCACGATTTCTAGTGGTGGAAGAATCAATTTTACCTTGATTTCCATGGCTGGTACTTTCTTGCTTTTGCTCGGTTTTGGGCTTGGCCGTTTCTTACTTCTCCTCTTTCTTCACAAAATTTGGCCTCCAAGATGAACCCAAGTTAGGGTTTTGTCGTGTCTTGTTGCCCCTCCTCTTGAGTTGGTTCTCAATTTTGATAACCATGTGCACCATATCTTCGAACTCCACATAATGATGCAACTCCACCGAATTAGCAATTTCTAGGTTCAAACCAGCCAAGAACCTAGCCATAGTAGCCTCTCGGTCCTCCTTTACATTTGCTATCATAGCTACTTCCATCTCTTTATAATAATCCTCCACACTCCGACTACCTTGTGTAAGACTTTGCAATTTTTGGTACAACTCACGGTAGTAATGGCTTGGAACAAACCATTTCCTCATCACGGTTTTCATCTCCTCCTCCCAAGTCTCTATTGGACGCTCTCTATTTCTCCTCATGTTTAACACTAGTTGATCCCACCAAACAATCACATAGTCAAAAAATTCAATGGCCGCAAGTTTAACCTTTTTAAGCTCGGAATAATTATGACAATCAAATACTAATTCTATCTTCTTCTCCCACTCAAGGTAAGCTTCAGGATCGTTTTTGCCTTGAAACGGTAGAATCTTCATCTTAATACTACCCAAGTTATTATCTTCCCGATTCCTAGCTTCTCTATCTCAACCACCAAATCTCCTATGGCTAACAACCGATTCCCAATCATCTTCTTCATCAAATCAATTCCTATAATACTCTTCATCTTCAACTCTCTCTCCCCTAGGTTGAACTCTCTCCCTCCTACGCATATTAGGAGCATTTTGTTGCTGCCCCACACGTGCATTCTCTACCTGATCTATTCGCTCATGAACCTGCTCCATCTCTGTTCTCAATGCTCTCCTCATCTCACCCATTAAAGCCTCCATGAGCAACTTGGGATCAACCTCTCCCGACATATCTCTGGAATTATTTTTGTTCTTGTTGTCTGACATGTTTGCTGCAAAAACAAAGTTAGGAAAAAAAAAACAAAAGGACCTCACACACTCCCTCACTTGTTTCACTCAAAGAATGAGTCACTCAATTTCACTCGTGTTTTTCTTTTTTACACAAAATTAGATTGGCTTTTACCCTCTTATGTGCTCACCACTCTTGCCTTTTTCCACTCGTAATAAATCTCTATAAGTTTTTATCAAACTAACCAAACAAGTATCAAAGTTTCCAACAACAATTCACCAACAACTCACAAAGAAATTTGGATTTAAAGGCTTGAATACAAGGAAAACAAAGATGAGAAATTGAAACAAGAATTGAAATGATTGAATCTAAATATCATACACTTTTTTTTTAAACAAGAAATTCGTTCTTTCTTTTTTTTCGAATTTCCACCTCTTTTTTCACATTTTTTTATGAATCAAAACAAAAAATAAGCAAACCTGCAACTAGAAGGCTCTAATACCAATTGATATGATCCATGCTAAGAACTAAGAAATTGATGGATCAAAAAGACTTTCAAGATCGTCTAGAAGCAGATTTATGTGAGACCGTGACCCGTTGCTTATATTGAAGCAAGAACCTTGGTATAATGAAGACGTCACAATCAATTATGGAAGGTTGATTGATAAGTCGAAGATGAACGCCACGGAAACTCCGATAAGTTCAGAAGTTCTAAAAGAACTAAAGATAATTTTCTCTTCAAAAGTATGAATCAAATCTGAATTGTGTTATTTCAAAAAGCCAATAGCTATTTAAATACATGAGAAATTTGTCCTTAATTAGGAATAGGAAACAAACTTAAATAGAATTTTGGTAACCTAAAATCCAAATAAGGAAAGTACCTAACTTGGCATGCAAGCCTTACAATTCAGCAATTAAATTAATAAGGAAACAATTAAGAAAAGTTAATAAGGAAAATTGTAGCCAGCCATTTTCCTTTTCTAGACTTCCCAAAAACGAGTAAGTCTCCAATTTTGGGAAACTAAGTTTTAATTCACAATCTTGAGTTGCTAGATTATTCCAAAGCTTGAATCATGGAAACTAATCCTTGTGGATCACGTATAGCATCATCCTTGGGCCCCCAAAAATGGTTCTTAGCCAAAATGTGTTGAATCAGCCCACTGAGAGTTTCCTTGAACCTTTTAGCTCGAGCCCTTGTAACTGGACCAATTGAAACTTGAATAGGACCACATCCCATTTGTTAGCTGTGTTCTCATGAGTTATATAATTTAAACGCAATAGAATTTTACTTACCTCTTAAACCCAAAATTCTACAACAATTTGAGTTTCTCCTCGATCCAATCCTCAAAAACCTCGCCAATAACTGTGAGTGATCACAATCACGGAAAACACTATTATCACAACTAAAGAACCTTATTCTTATTCTCAATGAAAATATATAGAGTTTCTCTCTTTAAAGATGTTGTTTCTCTCTTTAACCAAGGTCTTTTCTTTGCCTTCTCTCTATACATCTTTCAGACAGAAAAACTATATTATATCATTTGGTTTCTTTTCGTGCTTTTTGGTTTAAAATTGGGAACTAACTGTTTCCTCTAATTTGCATACAGATGGATTAAATATTGGACGGGTCAGGCTGTCCATCATGGGTTCTCGACCCAACCCAGTCCGATCTGATAATCCTTACTATAGCATTTAGCTATTGGACTTCCATACCCAAAATGGAACTAGCTCCAATCATTTATCTGCACAAAATCGATACTGAGAGTCAAATTATGGAAATAGGAGAAACGGCAAGGCCCCATTGCAATAACAATCGTTTCGCCTTTCAACAATTTTGAGAGGCCTCCTCTTCCATATCAACGAACAAGGAAAAAGAAGTCCATTAGTTGTTACATTTCAAGCAAAAATAATCTTACTTTTCAATCACCGTCGAAGAAGGAGAAGAAAGAATGGAACAAACTATTCGGATGGACAAAAACATAACAGGACTCATCGCCCCATAAGGTTTATACTTAATTGCCATATTAAGGTTGAGAAATTTGGAAAAAAGACTCATCATCTTATCGGCAACACATACTCAACTACCATATTGTGGCCATGGTCCCAGCGCAGATTTTAACTTATTAAATCTCTCTATATCACTTTCTGTTACCAAATATCAGAAAAACATCCCACAAGTAAACAATGAATCAGCAGTTCATCTTAGAATATTTGTATTTGTAGCCATTCTGCACAAAACCATGCATGTACCTTCAACAGTAGGAATACTACTAATCTCATCATGCTCGTCTATCAACAGAAGCTAATCACAGTTTGAATCTTCAGTGGCTATGAGGATTCTACATATCCGTGATAGAGCCTAAACATTCAACTCTGCAAACAACCTCAGAATCATATTAAAGAAAGCAGGGAAAAGTGCAGTGTAAGAGGTTTGGAGCATGCTTGGTTCAGTTTATAAATCACTCCAAATGTCTGTCAGTTTATATTCTATGAATATTATAATTTAAAGCAAAAATAATTGAATTTTGAAAAGTTGAGATACTCCGGCGTTTCAAATTAGTTCCAGATTATAATCTTATTTGACTTTGATCAATATCCTTTTTATACTTGAGCTTTCTCAAAAATCATCATTAACTCAGAATCTAAAATACTAACTCAAATTATAATTAGATCATTTCGACAGTTTTAAATTGATTTCAATACTTTTTTTATCAAACACCTCCGCAACTTATTTAAAGCTTTAAGCAAGATACCCAAACACTAAAAAACTTATTTCTTAAAAATAATTTTAAACACCAAATTATAATTTGATACTAATAAGTGATAAGTTAATTTCTTTGACTGAACCAAACAAGCCTTTACTCTAAACAACTTATGATCCGGCAATTAAGAAATCTGCTTCTCCAATGATGGTGGAGCAAAGGGCTTGCTCTAAAATTACTTTCAGCCTAGCGTTTAAGAATTCTGCTATGGAGAACTAGGAAGCTTCCAATAAAATGACAACACTCTTATCTTTAGGTGATGAGCACAACGGACCTCTCAAGTATCATTTAACCAGAGAGAATTGCTAGAGAATCTTTACTAAATTGCCCCAGAAAAACAAATAGAAACACCAAAATACCCTTAAAAGTTTGTTGAGCTGTAATATAAATCCTCAAAATAAAAGTTCACCACATTATTGACTCTCAAGTGAATTGCAAACATTTTTAAATAACAGAACATGCATGCGTACAAACTTCTGAAGGAAACTGGCAATTTTGTTCAACAATACAAAAGATTAAGATTTCAGTTCCACAATGAAGAAGCATCATTTGCATAAATTTACAAACATTCCTAGAAGATCTAAACTAATCATTGATGCCACCAGTGACTTCTCTTTGAAGTTTAAAACAAGTTCAGTAATAATCACTAGAAGAAATAAGTAAATCAGCTCTCAAAACATGTATACACGAATTAAATCTTGGGTTTCCAATAAACACGTCCATCAAGTAATATTTTTTTTAAGAAAAAAGCATGACAAATGCATTCTTTCAACTGTCAAGCAACAGTCCATTACACATCTTTATTTGTTCCCCTAGATTAAGCCGAATTCCTGTTCTCCACATATCTACTTTAGCACCCACTGCTAACACCTAATTGCCATATATCTTAGGCAGTATGCATCAGTTCTTTCATCTATTCATTTTGTTACTAACACAACTGAATTACATACTGATTCTCAATGTTCATTCCTCTCATCAGACCTGTCCCAAAATATAAAACGCATTCTAATTATAGTCTAATGTATCTCCTCTCGTCTTATCATTAAAAAGCAATTAAAAAGGACACAATCTTCATTCATTAAACACAAAGCCAATAAAGTACGTTAAGTCAGATAACCACTCATCAATATCCATCTACTTCCAAAATTTCAAGTAGAAAGCCATGAAGATAAATATCATCTCCAAAAATTTTAAGCCCGTTATCTACACATTTTTCACTTAATCACATTATGAACTGGAAAGCTATTAAATAGTACTATAGATTGCACTATAACACTCATTAGATAAAATTGCAAACTCTAGCACATTTCTTATTTGTCATCTTAAAAATTACAGTACTATTTTTTCTCCTATCCATCCTAAACCTATATCTGTACGAGAATGTTTTTTGCCTATCCTTCCAATACCAAAGGGGTGTCAACCCATGTAAAAACTATTTACATTAAAAAAAAATTAACAGACTATGAACTCAATCTCATTTACTAAAAAAATGGCCATTGACACAAAAATGAAAATAATGGAGACATCTATGATTTATGCTGAATGATCGAAGTAGAGCTTTCTACACCCTCAAAAACCTACTATTCCTCTCATCCTTTCTTATACCTGTTACCATACAATCAAATATAATTTACTTCATTGCATGCAACTAGATTAAGAAACATTCAAACTTAGGTATTAGATTAAGAAACATTCAAACTTAGGTAAACTTTTTCAAAGAGTACACCACTCCAACAAGTACAACCCTTTCTCTCGTTAGGCACCATTAACGACAAAACCAAAAGGCCTCGGTAAAGTAAAACTATTAGAACTTCAAAAATTATTTTATCAGGAGTCAAACAACAATTCGTTTTATGTAATCTATGCCAACCTCTAAGCAGCCCAGAACTTTAAATCTGCTAAACTAATTCCAGGAACCATACTAATTCCACTGAGCTGCCTCTAAAAGAAACTACATCAATAATTCACCTCAAAGCACCTCTATGCATCAAGGTAAAACATGTAAAACACTCTTACAACCATGAGCTGCCAATAAAATCACTATAATTACAAAGTGAACTAACATTTAATCATACACAGCGAAAGCCTACGTATTTCCATGATTTGATGTAAAACAGTTGTTAAGGTCTAATCTCATAAGCCACATCACTTTGCAATGTTCTCAAATCTTCACAAGCATTCTCCAGACCAACACATCATTCACCAGATCAGACATATGATCTATGAGTTGGCAGATGGAGACTGCATGTATTCACTCCTACACATACTATTTAAGCACTAAAACCAAGGTAAACATATGTTGCATAAGACAACTACAAAAGGATTAAGATGCTCATGGAGACTGCACACAATCATTCATATCAGAAGCAACTAATTAGAGCAAATAAAACTACAGGTCAACATAGAGAGAAAATACTGAAATAAGACGGATCTCTTCGGTCATTGTCAATTTAAAACTTTAAAGGTGAATTTGGTTATCCTAAAACATGAGTGGTGACATTCAATCCAACGTTAAGTTCAAGATCAACCAGACCAACTTAGAGCACAACACTCGTATTGTTCATTCAATCTTCACAATCAACTCATACTTCATAGCTGAAAGAGAGATAAGGTAATGAAATTCTACACTTGGAAAAGATATATTTCTTATTTCAGAATAAAAATTAATCATATTCCAAAACCAAAAACTGCCCGTATCTTGTGGAAAATAAGATCCCTCCATCCTCTCTCTGTGTTCTCCACCACAGTTGCATTCCCATATCTACATCAGGAAACCCAACAGACCACAAAGTCAATCAGCTCATAAATCGATAAACCAGAAAACCCCAAATAATATACAATAATCAACAATAAATGAAAACGAACAACATAAGTTGTTTAACAAAAGCTAACCTGTCTTCTTCAGGAATATCAGTGTGGGTTAGGTTGACAACAGTAAGCCCAGGTTCAGGCTCATCGAAAGTAAGCCTTAGCTGCAATATTAACAGCAAGTCAGAAACCAATGCATTCAATAATCAATCAAAATCCCTAAACAAACGGAAACCAACCAAAGAAGAATTGGAAACTCACCGTGGAAACAACCCCATCCGGCCAGCTCCCAAACCTCCACTTCTGCACGATCAGCTTGCCATCCTGCAACTCCAAGTTGGTCCCCGTGACCGACCCATCAAAGATACTGAACTGGCCACCAACCTCCTTGCTAATCTTGGCATTGCTCTGGGTAAACCCCTTCCATCGATTTTCATCCATCAGGATCTCATACATATCCCTCGCTTTGCAACCAAACCTCTCCGTCAAAGTAATTGTCTTAAACCCCTTCTTTCCTTCCTTCTTCTTCTCCCCATCTTTGACATCCTTTTTCTCCATCACCACCTCCTTCTTGGAAAAAGCAGCTTGCCCTTTGGGCGCCACCTTCTTGGCCTCTAATTCATTCTTAGCAGGTCCTCCTTCGGCCATGCTCTGCACATAAACCTTAATCTTCTCCAAAATCAAAGGCTTCCCTTTGGCCACCATGGCCTCCTTCAACGTCCTCCCGATGGGGCCCTCATCCTTGATGGAAAACCTGATTTCTGAGTCTTCATCGGCATTCTCGTCGGCAATATAAGGAATCTCGACATTCCCATCGGCCTTGAGAAGGGTATTACCATCGGAGTCTTTGGCCTCGCCCTCCCAAGAGAGCAAGACGCTGATTTCATAACCAGGAATGATCTTCCCTTTCCTGACGTTGACGTAGGCCTCGCCGTCAACCTTGACGACCTTCTTGGTCTTGATGTAGAGGTTGCCTTCTCCTTGGAGGATGGGCAGACCGGAGAGTTGCTTTGTGAGGAAGTTGCGAGACCACTCGAGGCAATTGGTCTCCGCCCAGTGCCAGTTGTGGACGTTGGTGCCGTCAGATCTATCCTCAACGATCCACCGCTTGTCGCCCTCCCCGTACTTGGCCATTCGATGAGATCTCAAAGCTTTCTAGTTTCTGCACAGATATTGGATTGCAAGTTTGGTTGTGCGACTGTGGAAAGAGTGTTTCGAGTCCCACTAACTTGTGGTAGAGAGAAGTTACATTAATTTTGTGTTTTCGAATGGCTTAAATGCACTTTCTTCGATAGGTTTGACCCCTTTTTATTTTGATATTTGTGCTTCAAAAATATTCCTTTTTGTAGTTAACATTAAATTTTAGTTTTTGCTTAAGATTTTTACAGACATTATTTTTAAATTTGATTGTGTTTGTTCGGTTATATACAATGATGTTGTTATGGGTTTTAAAATTTCTTATAATGTCTGTTTGTGTTTTTGTTTATTTGCTTTGTGTCTGGTTAAAACTTTGTTTGTGTCTTTGTTTCTTACCCCTAGTTAGTGTTTTGTATAGAAAATTTGGTATATCTTTTTGTGACCTGTAGTGGTCGACTACGTGGTCTTTTGTTTTAATTCAAAATGTTCGTTTAGATCTGGGTAATGATTACTTTAGTATTGAGTATCACCATGGTAAACAATTGATAATGACATCAAAGAAAATATGTGGGGGACAACATAAGTTATTATAATGAGTGTGACACACAAATTGTGTTTATTGGATATTGTTGACATGGTGGGTCTGTTGGGTCATGATGGGTTTATAGATTACTGTTGAAAATTGCCCTTGGAAGAAATTGACTGTTTAAAATTAACAAAGAGTGATGAGGATGTTACAAAGATGACCTTAGTCCTTACTGAGGCAAGAGTATAATTGGTTAATGTTTATTTAGATCATAAGGACACATTACATTTTGAATGAGGGGATATAAGTTCCAATTGGGATGATGAATTATATGAATTGTGATTCTTCTGATTCAAAGAATGACATTGATGAATATTTTGGAGTATATGATGAAGACAGTGAGGTCTTTGTATTCATGGATGATGATGATGTACAAATTGTTCCAAACAAAGAGGTTGTGATAGAGGATATTTCTGATGTCCCTATAAATGTTTTGCTATTGGAAGGACCCTAATCTATGGCACATAAGTCTAATGAGGGGGTGTTGGTGGGATTGTGGATAAGGTACAACCTGTAGATGGAAGGAACAGTGGGTTTGAAGGACAATTTGAGGAAAATGGTACAGTTTAACAATGGAAGGGGCAATGGGGTAGAAAAATCAACAGTGGCTGGATAGAGTGAGGTCTGGGGTTGAAGGACAAATTGAGGAAGGGGTACAGTTTGATAATGGATGGAGCAGTGGGGTAGAAAGATCAACAGTAGGTGGGGCAGAGTGTGATTATGGAGGGAGAAGTGGGATGGATACGTTCGCAGTAGATAGAGTACAATTTGAAACTACTAGAATGAGCAATGGGGTTGGGGAAGGGTACAGGGAAGTTGAGAATGATAGTAGGGATAATGATTCAGAGGATTCCAATTTCTATGATAGTGATTATAGTGACAAAGATAATGATAGTGACTTTGACAATAATGTAGACCCAAGAATTGAGAAGGGCTTTAATGAGAGCATAAGGGACGTAAACATAGGAGAACAGGTAAGAGTGAACACCAATGTATGGACTGATAGGGGTGGAAGTGATAGTAATGGTTGTTCTGATGAGTTTCATAGCATGGATAGTGATTCTGATGGTGGAGAAAGGAGGAGGTTTCATCAGTGTAGGCCTAAGACAGACATGCAAGACCTAGAGTTTGCTTCAACAGAGCAAATTAAACAGGTCATTGTTGAGTATGATGTGAAGAATAGGTTCAACATTCAAACAAATAAAAATGACAAGACAAGGGTTCAAGCCATTCACAAACCAAGGTGCCCATGGAAAATTTATGTCAGTTATACCCCTAAGGACCCCATATACAGAGTGAAAAGTTTAACTGATGTGCACACTTGTTGTAAAGAAATGTACAATAAGAAGATGAGTGGTAAATTACGGGCAAGAAAGTATGTTGAGACATTCAAGTTTGATCTTTAATGGGGGTGACCAAATTTTAAAAAGAAGTTAAGATAGACTATATGATAACTATCCCACTGACCAAGCTGTCAAAGGCTATGGAGAGAGCAATCAAGACCATAGAGGGAGACTACAAAGGGCAATATAAATAGATTCCTAACTATGCTTCTTAGGTGATTAGAACAAATTTTGGGGGTACATTCATTTCTAAGCTTGACAACCTATTATTTTAAAGATTATATGTATGCCTTGAACCTTACAAAAGGGGATTCTTAACTGGTTGTAGACCTCTGGTTGGGTTAGATGGTTGTTGATTTAAAGGGAGGTATAGGTGTCAGTTATTGGCTGTAGTAGGAATAGATGCCAATGATGGCATGTATCCAATTGCAATTGTTATGGTTGAGAGCGAGTCCAGAGACTCTTGGACTTGGTTTCTAAAGCTCTTAGAAAAGGATCTGAACATCATAAATCCCTATGGATGGACCTTTATGTCAGACAAGCAAAAAGTAAGTTCCCTTTCTTATTCTACTGATTTTTTTTCTAATAAGCTTATGTCTACTTACTTATTGTTTCTTCATGCAGGGATTAGTCCCAAACCTTAAGGAGTTGTTTCCTGAAAGTGAGCGCATGTTCTATGTTAGAAATTTACACTAGAACTTCAGGCAAAAACACCTAAGAAAATGGCTAAAAGATTCATTATGGTATGCTGCTAAGGCAACATATGTTGAGGCATTTTACAGGTGCATGCAGAACATGAAGTAGTTGTCAAAGGATGCTTATAAGTGGATGCAAGACAAGCCCCCTCAGAATTGGTCCAGGTTATATTTCAGTACATTCCCAAAGTGTGATGTGCTTCTCAACAACCTATATGAAGCATTTAATATAAGCATATTGGATGTTAGAGAGAAGCCAATTTTGAGCATTCTAGAGATAATTAGAAGTAAGTTGATGAATAAATTTTTGGCTAGAAAGAATACAATGTAGAATTTAAGTCCTGGTCAACTTTATCCAAGGATACAGAAAAAGTTAGACAAGAACAAAGAGTTGTCTTCTCTTTGTTGACCAAATCCATCTAGTGGGCCTAAGGTTGGAGCATTTTTCCCAGGAAGTGTTGGGTATGTGGTTGATTTGGTTGATCATACATGCATATGTAGGAGATGGACTTGACTGGAATTCCATGTGTCCATTCTATTTCAACCATTACTGAAAAAAATGGACACACCTTAAATTTATGTTGCTGACTGTTATAAGGTGTCCACTTCAAGAAGACATACGCTCCCATCATTAATCTAATCAATGGGCCCAATTTGTTGCCCAAGGTCAACCATGGAGATACTTTGCCCCCATTATTAACAAGTGCAATGTTGGCAGGCCAAAAACTATTAGGAGAAGACAGCCAGATAAGATAATGATGCCAAATGGGTAAAAAAAAAAATTAAAGGCTACTTTTAAAGTGAAATGTATTGTTTGTGGAAATGAAGGGAAAATAGAAGGACATGTGGAAAGATCAATGAAGAGAGGTTGGATCCACCTTTACAATTTTTTTTAGACTTGTATTCTTGATTTTATGAAACTATTGTGGTTTGATAATACACTTGCGATCGGTTTATTGATATTAAACATGTATTGAAATGCATCAACGTTATTAGTAAAATTTGGATGTAATTGACAAATGTAATATATTTTGGATATGGTTTGGATTGGAAAATTGGTACAGTTTTCCTTATTTATAGGTAATTTTAAATTTGGGAATATCCAAAAAGCAAAGATATTTTCTACCAGATTGTCTGTAAAATTTATCTTTAAGTTTAGAAAAATAAATGAGAGTTTAAAGGAATTTTATTCATTAAAAATGAGAGAAATGAGTTCAAAATAGTTGCGGTTTGCACTTGAAATTATTTAAGAAATTCTTAAATCTTTTTAAGATAAAAAAAAGAATTAGTTATCTATTTTATTAGTTGTAGCTTGTATACATACATTCATCCATCAAAGCATATAATGAAAATTCAAGTTGAGCCATTGGTTAGTGACTCACACTAGCATGTCCTTCTTATAGGTAGTATATCAGGAGGAGCAGGTCCGAGTAATCATACTTATTGGGAGCCTCTCTTATTTATTTTACATTGAGGTGAGTTTACCCATGGATATTTTTCTCTATTCTTATTTTATCGGAATACATTTTGTGTTACGAAAGTTTGAATTAGCTAAATTTTAAAGTGGTTGAGGAAACATGACCTTTTGTATCTTCTTTGAGATTTTTCTGAGAATTTATAGTTAAGTTCATTTTTTTAAATGGTCATTTTTTGTGTGAATGGCGAGATTTGAAATTCCTTTTGATGAAATATAAAATTTAGAAAATTGCATAATATTATTTGTAGAAAAATTAACAAATGTTTTAGTTTAGTTATGCACCGAGTCCAGAAGGACAAGCTTATGAATCGAGGTCGTAACAACAATTAAGCATTTTTTTTTCTGAAAATAAATTTGAAAGAAAAAGTTTATTAATACCTTGCATACCATCTAGTGACGAATACTCGTCTAGAAACAATTGTGTGCCAAAAGAGCAAAAGAAAAGAATATATTTTTCTATGTTTCTTATGACCAAAAACCTATTCCTCTTCTTTCTACGTTCAATACCTTCACTTTGGTTCAATATGAAGCCAAATCAATGATTTAAATAAGCTGCGGCAAAGTCTAAAAAAATGATTCAGTGTAAAGAACTCGACAAAACTCAAGCGAGCTAGTGTCTCAAGTGGGTGGTGAAACCCAAAACCAATGGACCCAAACCGGACTTGAAATACAATCAATTCCAGTCTCGAGGAAGTGTATGAAAAGGAAAGATATAGGGATTTTCGAGTTTTTGGGTTTTGGTATTTCTTAGCTTTGTTCAATTGTGTTAGTTCAATGAAGGAAGATTTTGTTTTTATTTTGAGCTCTTTTGCCAATAATTAGATAAAGGGTAGTGCAAATCTTCTATTCAGTAAAGAAGATTGTAGTTCTTGGAAACGAAGTAACCTTGGGACTTAGGCGTGTCGTTAGGAAAAGATCTTGTGGTGGATTTATGGTCCAAGGTATAAGCATAGTGGCTAGAGTTCTCATGCCTCATTGGCTGAGGCCTTTGTTGTGAAGCTTGAGGCTAAAAATGAGGGGCTTGCCTCCCGAGTTGAGCGGCTAGGTTAGCCACTAGCTGGGTATGTTGCAAGAACTGTCCTTATGTGACTAGGGTGTTTGGGATTGCTTGGCCTTGGTGAATTGGGTGGTTCAAATGAGATTGTTGATCTTGCCGCAGCTACTTACCAGATGGCTCGTTGGGATTCTGGTCGGTAAAGGCATGTTTAAGGATGCCTAGGAGTTCAAGACCAGTGCGTAGGCTGTGACTGGTTGAGGTTCAAGTGGCTAAGGTATTTGTAGTAGTGGAAGCGGTTGTGATAGCAGTGATTTTGGAAGAGTTCTTGGGTGGTATCATAAATAGATGAGTTCTTGTTCTATTTTCCCATGGACAATGTCAATCTATTGATGCCAAAAATCTACCAGGTGAATGGACTGACATGATGGGGTACATGCGTACAAAAATACAAACGAAACCCTAAGGACTGGTCGGAGGATCGGAGAGGTTGTGCCTCTCGGGGGACTCTCCGATGCCTAAGTTAGTAAATTGAAGGCTTAGAAAAGCAAGGAGTAAAGAGATGGAGAATTTGAGAGTGAATTCTGTATGTGTACCTGTGATAATGAAAGCCCATTTTATATGGTGTTTAGAGGCAGAATCTGTTTAGTAGAATTAGGACTCCCATAGACTTGAGTGTCCCAAGCTGGAATGTTTTTAATACCCCTGCACACATGTAAGGAACTTATTTGCTGGATTTTCTAGTTGGTGTGCCCATCCCTGGGTGACACATGTTGTAGTCTGATTGGATGAGAAAAAATACCCCTCATCAATGTCATTAAATATTGATTTAAAACTTCATTTTAATTATACTATAACCACTTAATTTATTACTCTTAACCATTGTCCTATGGGAAATGGTTAACAAACCCTTGTTAAAAAGAAAAAAAAACTATATAATTGAACAGTGCAGATGGAGTACATCTTTACTATACACACGAGAGTACAAAATATTATTCCCTATCTAAAAAGTAAACTTCATTGGACCGACCATAAAATGAAAAAGAAAACAGAAAAATTGAAATTCAAACATTGTGTGCTTATTATAGCTAAAATATGTGCATAACAATGTGGTTTGACCAATTTTTATAACAAATTCTTAGCTTTTTTGTCATTACATAATAAACCTTATGGTTTGCACTGTTAACATAAGGTGGATTTATGTTAACTCCGTCATTTATCTGTAACTATTTGGGTTGAGGGGGAGAGATTGATCCATTCTCATACCCCATAAATTTTATAAGCCAATTGGAGATCATTTAATAATTTTAAAGAATTTTTCACTCGTGTGTTTTTTTTTTGTTGGTTTTCAATCTTTAATAGTAAAAATATAAAAAATATATATTTTTAATTGTAAAAAAAATTCTTATATTTTTTTCTCATAGTAGATTACATTTATCTTTACATATATATATAAAAAATCATGATCAAATTTCTTGTGTTGTTAGGTTTTTAAGACAATTTCATTTATAAATAATGTTTAAAAGAGTTGAATTAGAATTAATTGAAACCACAAGAATTTTTAAGTACCGAAAAAAACTCAACATTTATTATGAAAATAAAATTAACCTCAATCATAGAGTTATATGTATGTATTTTAGCCTAATATTATTGGAACCAAAGTGGGTTATAGAAACTAGAAAGTAAAAACGACATAAAAAAAAAAAACTGATAGGAGTAATAATTTATTTATCAATTAAAACAAACAAAATAAAATAAAATAAAAAGTAAAAACAAATTTGTGGATGTGATTTGCCTTAGTATAGAGACAACAAAGACCATTCATGGCCTCGACCGATATAAACAAGACACCATTTTTTCAATTTCCATAACAGGGTAATGCACGTAAGTTTCGGAGCTTGTCTGGCAATTTGTTTATTTTTTGTATAATTTCTACTTTCAATCTCTTTTCCATTTTTAAATTTCATATTAGAATTAGTAACAAAACCTAGATTTAAGGTATGATTGATTGTATATGAGGACACTAGGCTTGGAAATCTCATCTAGGTATCTATTTTCTTTTGGGTTTGCTTTTTGTTGTATATGTTTTTTTTTTTTTTTGTGTGTGTGTGTTTTATGTTTTGTTTTGATAGGAAAAAGGGTTATCTATGTTGGAAAAGTGAAATAGGGTTTATTATTTCGACGTTACTTGTGTTTGATCTGATTGTTTTTTATGATTAATCTCAAATGGGAGAGGTAGTTTTTGGCGAAACCTAGTTTGACGTCATATTGAAAAGAGGAAACTTTTGTTGGAGTTTGAGAATGGGTTTTGTTTTCTTTCACTATTTTTTTTGTCTCATATTGTGTTGCTTTGATGAACTTTTTATATGTTAAAGGTAGTATGGTTTCTGGCTAAACCCAGTTTTACATCTCATCGATAAATGGTAGCTTACTTAAGATTTTTAAATTGGGGTTTTGTATTGTTCACAATAATTGTCTCATATCTTAATTTTATTGATGGTTGCTATGCATAAAAGGTAGTTTTTTTAGCTTCATATTTAGTTGAAATGGTAACTTGATTAGAAATTTGAAATGCAGCTTACGTTCTTTTATGGTTCTCTAAATAGGAAATGTATTTTTCTGGCAAAACATGTTTGATTTTGCTATTTGATCCTCCTCTTTTCTTACTTAAAGATGTAGAAGATTTAGTTATAGAGCTGATGGGGAAGGGAATTGGAAATGGATAGTTTGTGTTTTGGACTATTATGTTGTTTTAAGCAATGTTTTCATTTTCTTATAATATGCTTTAAGCTGAGTTTTTCTAAATTTGACGATATCAATTATTTAGGTGGTGACCCTCTTTTCTTTCGGTGTGGTTTTTCTTATGGTTGTTGTTATTGTTGTTCATGTTGTCAAATGTGTCTTAGGAGAAAAGGCAGTTAGTCTTGGTTTGGGAAAATAATTAATGATATTTTCCATTTCAGTCCTTTTATGTAAGAAAAGCCTAAGTCTTATACCGTGTTGATATGATTTAAAACGTGGTCTTATGGGACTGCAAGTTAGATGCCTCAACTTCTGATCGAATTTTGTAGTCATAATAATCTCTAAATAGTAATGGACTATCTAAAATTATAGTAACAGGCCATGTTTATTTAGTAGAACTTTAGTAGTATTTTGGTTTCTGAGGATCTATGTTGCATCCTGCTAGCGTTTAGATCCAAGTTCATTGATTACTCTAGGAAATTGATCAACATTGTGCCTCATAATTCGGTGCAATTAGATTTACTTTTGAAAAACTGTTGTAAATTTGAAATGCAAACTGAACAGTGCTTGGTCTTCTTTTTTTTCCTAATGGTGTGGGTGAAGAATAACTATGTGGGCATTTCTACCCATCCAAATGAGAGCAAGTTTGAATCATGTGTTCCATAGTTAACAGAAAATGACTAGGTTGCATTGATGGCTGCTAACCTGGCCAAAAGTAACCTTTTGCATGTTTGTCGAAAATAACCAGCATGTTGATTAATGGACGTACTTATGTTGATTTGTTGCTATCTCTTTTCCTCTTCCCTAGAATTATGATTAGATTTGGAAGTAGAATCTATATTCATTATGCTTTGATTTAATTATTTTTTTTAGTAAGTAAATGTTTGCTTAAAGTATGTCATATATATCTGCTAACAATAATGTTCCTCTTTTGAATTATAGAGAAATAGAGAGTGAAACCATTTCACAGTTGTTAAAAGCACCGAGTTGTAGTGATTGAGCTAGAGATTTCACTAGATATATAACATTATGGCTCCTGGAGGCAGTGCTTACAAAGTAGTTCTTAAATCTCATTCATCAGTTACAGATTATAACGTTGCAATGGCAAAATCAGAAACTAGTATTACACCTACAAAAACCACTGTTTATGTAGTTAGGAAACTTGGAATTCATTCAAACCATGGTGTGTATGAGCTCCTTGAGTGTCCTGTCTGCACAAATTTAATGTACCCTCCTATTCATCAGGTCTGTTATTGAATTTTATGTGTATTTCCTTTTTACCTCTCTGTAAAGTATATATTTTGATAATTTTATTTTCAAGTGAGACTTCTTTTTTAAATGTAGCATTTGGATGTTGCTGAAATAAATATTTTCCTTAACTTACACATGTAGTTTAGATTTCCCCTTTCATTATGAATTTAAAATGGTACCAAAAGCAAGGATTTCAATTCACAAGCAATTTCCTAACACTTAAGAATTTATGATTGTTCATGTTATTATTTACAAAAAAAAAAAAATTGTTATTGTGTTTATGGGAAATGGTTTGCATGTGGTGTCTAATAATCTAGAGAGATCACTCTAAAGTCCCTTCCTTGGTTGTTATATACTTAAAGAATTTTTGTTGTGTTTGTCTACTCAAGGAGGCTGGTTATTTTCTGTTCCGATTATATATGGGAATGGCTGAATAATGCTAAAAGAAATGAAGGTAAATGTTGAATATACCATATTTACTTATCAAAATAATCGAAAGTTGTCGTGTATCATTAGCACATACCATTGACTGACATTATGAATATGCTGAAGTGACTATTTCCTTTTACTTATCTGCTTGGTGGAAGAAGATATTGTAAGGAACCATATTTACTTTTATTTATGTTTCATTCAAATTATTGGTTTATTTTAAGTTCGTTTTCACCATATCACCTTCAACTGTAATGCACATACTGAACAAAGTTTATATTTATATAATTATTTACTAGTGTTGGTGGTGTTACTATAGAAAATGATATTAAATGGATGAGTCACATCTTTGGAAGCTTTGTTGATGTTGTAGAGAGTTATTCTCAAAAGGATTTAAGGAAATGTTAAATATATAGGCTCAATTATTGGTTGAAGGTATTAGGGCTATATCATAGGTGTTGAAATTCAGGTTAGGGTTTAAACAGATTTTAGGGTTTCAAACAAAGAGATGGAGTAGAAAGATAGTAAGCAGTAAACTTGTTACTAACCCTAAGGTTAGTGTTCATACATGTAGAGAAATTAATATTATGAAATTACATCAATACCTTTAAACTCTAATACTCTAACATTTCTCTCTTCCCCCCAAGTTGGAGCATATATATCATATGCACCCAACTTATCACAAATAGATCTAACTCGTGAACCATCCAATGGTTTAGTAAACAAGTCTGCTAAGTGATATGTTGATTTCACATGTATGGTACTAATCACATTTTGCAAAAGTTTTTCTTGAACAACATGACAATCAACTTCAATATGCTTTACCCTATAATGAAACACCAGATTAGTTGCAATATGAATGGCTGCTTGATTATCACACACCATGATCATAAGACGAGACTATTCAAACCCAAGTTATGCTAATAACTGCTTTAACCAAACTAACTCACAAGTAGTGTGTGCCATCACTCTGTATTCAGACTCTGCACTTGATCGAGCAATCACTATTTGTTTCTTACTCTTCTATGACACCAAATTACTCTCAACAAATACACAATATCCAGTAGTGGATCTCTTATTTGATGGAGAACCTGCCCAATTTACATCAGTGTAACCCTCAATCCTAGTTGACCATGGTTTTAATAATGTAAATCATGACCAGGGTACTCTTAAGATGTCTCATAATACTAATAACAACATCCCAATGAGTGGTACATGGAACATCTAAGAACTAACAAACTACACTTGTTGCAAAAGCGATGTCTAGCCTAGTGATAGTTAAATAATTCAATCTCTCACTTATCAAAAAAATAATTCAATCTCCCAATCAATCATCTATATTGTCCTGCATTATTCAATAAATTTTTGTTGAGACAAAGAAATGCCATGACGAGAGCGAGCAGCTTTAATACCTAGGAAGTATCTCAGTTGTCCGAGATCCTTAGTCTGAAACTTGCTACCAAGAAACTGTTTCAAAGCTTGAATTCCCTCTTTGTCATTTCCTGTGATCACACTATCATCCACATACACAATCAAAAGGATTCGACCCGTCTCACTATATCTGTAAAATACAGAATGATCACATCTACTAAGACCGAAGTCAATTACTACCACAATATAGAGATTTTTTCAATCGACAGACTAACCCATACTCCCTCTGCGCAACAAACAATGGAGGTTCCTCCATCTAAACCTTCTCTTGCAAATCACCATACAGGAAGGCATTCTTCACATTCAACTGATGTAAAGGGAAATTATACGTCATAGCCAGAGAGAAATACACGAATTGACGTGATCTTATCCACATGAGAGAATATTTCAGAATAATCAATACCATAAACTTGTGTATACCCTTTTGCCACCAAACATGCTTTTAACCTGTCAACAGTACCATCAAGATGAACCTTTATATTATAGACTCAACGATACCCAAGAACTGATTTACTAGGTGGAAGAGGGACCAATTCCAAAAGTATTATTGTGACTCAAGGCATGCATTTCATCTTCCATAGCTGCTTTCCAACCATAATGAGACATGGCTTCTGTAATAGACTTATGAAGAGACATAGTAAATAAAGTAGCAACAAACAAATAGTAGGAGAAAGACAAATGATCATAAGAAATAAAACTAGAAATAGGATGAGCGGTACAAGAGCGCTTACCTTTTCGGATGGCAATGGGAAAATCATCCTCAGTGGAGGAAGATGGAGATAGGTCTGGTTTAGGACGACGTTTGTAAACTTGCAATGGAGGAACAGGCATAGGAAAGACGGACTAGGAAAAAGGCATTGGAGTGGGCAAAGTAGGGATTCATCTAAATCAGGTGTAGAAATGGGCTAAGAATAAAACGGAGTGGAATCAAAGAATGTGGCATCAGCTTTGACAAAGAAACGATGTAAAGATGGACTATAACATCGATAACCCTTCTGAGAACGTGAATATCTTAAGAAAATGCACTTAATGGCATGAGGATCTAATTTGTCAACACCAGGAGATAACTTATGAACAAAACGCATGGACCCAAAGATACGAGGAGCCAAAAGAAATGAAGTCTTATGAGGAAACATAACTGAATGAGGATAATTGCCATCTAGGACTGAGGATGGCACACAGTTACTTAAGTAACAAATAGTGAGAACAATGTCACCCCAAAACACTTTAGGCACATTCATGTAAAATAAAAGGGTTCGAGCTACGTCAAGAACGTGACGATTCTTTCTCTCAGCAATTCGATTTTGTTGGGAAGTGTGAGAGCAAGACGATTGATGGATAAGAGCAAGAAGATTGATGGATAATGCCAGATTTAGCCATAACTATGCTAAATGGGGCAAAGACATACTCACGGACATTATTGCTACGAAGAATTCGAACATTTACATTAAATTAGGATTAAATCTCAACACAAAATGCACAAAAGACAAAAAAGAACTCATAACGATCTTTCATCATATAAAGCCAGATGAACCTAAAATAATCATCAACGAATGTAACAAAGTTCCGAAATCCTAGTTTAGAGGAGACACGACTTGGACCCAGACATCATAATGCACTAGCATAAAAAGGACCAGAAACTCGTTTATTGACATGAGAAGGAAATGAAATACAATGATTCTTTCTCAATTGACAAGCCTCACATTCTAGAGAAGTGACATTGCTCAAGCTAGGAACAAGTTTCTTTACATTTTCTAAGGATGGATGACCAAGACAACAGTGAATTGGTGATGGAGTAGAGTCCGAGTAATACAAACCATTAGATTCACGCCTTCCACCAATCCTCTTCCTTGTCTTCAAATCTTGAATAACAATAGAATCAGGAAGAAAAGTAATTAAACAATTAAGATTTTTAGTGAGTTGACTAATTGATATCAAATTAAATGGAGAACGAAGAACATACAAAATAGATGACAAAGACACAGAAGGACTAAGGTGTACAGAACCTATCCCATGAACAAGAGTTTTAGAGCCATCCACTAGAGTAACATCTAGTAAAGACGAGAACCGATGAAAACGAGAAAATATATAACATGTACATGACATATGGTTAGTGGCTGTAGAGTCGAGAACCCAAGACATATAAACAGAAGAATTAGAGGACACAAGCAATGGGCGTATCTTTCTGGGCTAAAGAAGTAGTCGAAGATAATGCATAGTGATACAACCATATAATTCTATTACATAGAAACAGTTGAGATCAACTAAGATGGTCTACCAACCAAATTCCAATAAGTCTCACAAGAATGGCTAGCAATATTCGTAATTTATGGAAGCAACCCATCAGACATAATCAATTTTGAAGTCACTTACATGGTGATGATAGTACGACAACAACAAACATCACCACACACTATCAAACAAACAAGTGGGTTCTTCACATATCAAACCACACTTTATAGCAGTTCCTAATAGGAATTAGAACATCAAACACATCACTAGAATGGGCAAAAGAGAATAAGTGTTCTATTTTTTTTAATTTACTAAACGGATCTTGATCTACTTGGTCGAGCACTTAGGCGAAAAATCTAATTTGGCATACAACCAGAGAGCTTCTTCGAATGCTTCATTGTACCAAATACCAATAAGACTAGAGAATAAACTAGAATATTGTAGCAGCACTGCTCATGATACTATTCATGGGTACTACTCACAGCATTGTTCTGGAGTACTGTTCACAGCATTGTTCTGGAGTACTGTTCACGACACTATTCTCTCTCTTCTTCTTTTTTTTTTTTTGTAAGTTAGGGTTTATTTAGGATCCTAAGGAACATGCTCTGATACCATGTTGAAATTTAAGTTAGAGTTTAACCATAGATTAGGGTTTCAAATAAAGAGAGGGAGTAGAGAGACAGTAAGCAGTAAACTTGTTACTTACCCTAAGGTTATTGTTCATATATAGAAAAATTAATATTATGAAATTACATCAATGGCCTTAAACCCTAATACTCTTGACACTAACAATAGAAATGAGCCATCGATGGTAATTGACAACAAACCCTTGAACTATAATTATACCTCTTGATTGTTTGACCATGTACTTTGTTTCTGTTTCCATTCATCAGTTGACCTCCACTTATATGTTTTTAATCTGGAACATAATTTTTTCTTCTTCTTTATTTATATTCTTTACAATCTTGCTAAAAGTAGGGCAATCTCATCGTATATACATATTAGTTAAATTTTATAATATTTTGTCTAAATTTTTATGTTACAGTGCCCAAATGGCCACACTTTATGTTCAAACTGCAAGATTAGAGTGCACAACTGCTGCCCAACATGCCGCTATGATCTTGGAAATATAAGGTGTTTGGCTTTGGAGAAGGTTGCAAAATCCTTGGAACTTCCTTGCAGATACCAGAGCTTAGGTTGTCATGATATTTTTCCATGCTACAGCAAGCTCAAGCATGAGCAACACTGTCAATTCCGTCCATACAATTGCCCTTATGCAGGGTCTAAGTGTTCTGTCACTGGTGACATTCCAACCCTTGTTGCGCATCTCAAGGATGATCATAAGGTTGACATGCATGATGGCTGCACCTTCAATCACCGTTACGTGAAATCAAATCCACATGAAGTTGAAAATGCCACATGGATGCTTACTGTAAGTTCATGGACATTATGGTTATATGATCAAGTTAGGTAATTCAACTATTTTGGTTGGATTAGATGATGAGTCTACTACAACCTGTTTATCCTTGAGATATTATTATACTCCCTCTATTCCATATTTTTTTATTAATTGTCTACTTTCTTAAAATGAACTACAAAAGCCATTGACTTTTCAGATATACCCTTATTCTCTTCTTCTTTTTTTTTTCTGCCAAAGATATAACTCTTGTGGAACCCACGCCTACCCACTTTAATTTTAATTTTGAAGGGCGTTTTGGATAAAAAAAAATCTACATTAAACTTTGTGCAAATAGATATATATCTAAAAAAAAGGGATTTAACAAATGATAATAAAATAAATTTTTTAAGTAATTTGGTTGTTTTTTATTTCTTTTTTGAGGGAAGTGAAGAATATGCGGTCACCTGAACTGAAAGTTGAATCACTTGATATTAATATAATGCTAATCAACTCCTTAGATGCTTTTGAGCAACAGTTAAATCTCTCTGATGGGTTTTAATGCTTCCTGTTTTGTTGTCATTTCTGCAAATATTGTAAACTTTTCTTGCAATGTTAATCCATTTTCTCTTTGGATTTATTTTTATATAGAAGTAACCAAAATTTAATGCACTGGTTTGAGATCCTTTGTTTCTGCTGAGCAAATTTATGTTCTCTCAATATAAAACATCAATCTTCATCTCAAATTCTATTGTCCTTTGCAGGTGTTCAACTGTTTTGGGAGACAGTTCTGCTTGCACTTTGAGGCGTTCCAGCTTGGCATGGCACCAGTTTACATGGCCTTCTTACGTTTTATGGGTGATGATAATGAGGCAAAGAAGTTCAGCTACAGTTTGGAAGTTGGTGCAAATGGCCGTAAGGTAATCTGGCAAGGAATTCCAAGGAGCATCCGAGATAGTCATAGGAAAGTTCGTGACAGCCAGGATGGACTTATTATCCAAAGGAATTTGGCTTTGTACTTTTCTGGTGGAGATAGGCAAGAGCTGAAGTTGAGAGTTACTGGCCGAATATGGAAAGAAGAATGAGATAGAGAAATATCAAGTTGACTACGGTGATGTACAGGATTCTGAGATTCCCCCATCGTCAGCAAAGGGTGGAACATAAATTGTTCTGGTTGGATTTTCCTTTTCTGTTCATATGATGTACTGTGATTGGGCTTGTCTTCTACAATATAATCTGTCAGCTGACCACTGCTTTTGTAACGTTGGATATTGCCTGAAAGCAAGTCTAGGAAATGACAAATTTGTAATTTTGGTTGCTGAAAGATCAATGCAGCTGCCTTTTTTTTTTTGGGTTCACAGACATCAACACCATTGGGTATGGATTTCCCTGGGCTTTCTGTATTCGTTGCTTTGTTGTGGAATTTATTTATGTACCTTATGGTCAGATTGAGGCAGGAACAGAAGAAAACCAAAGAGAGATCCAGTTCTCTTTTGTTTACATATTATTTTATTTAAATGAAGAATTGCTATAATTTCGTCGGTTACATTTGCATACCAGAAAGTGTAGTATTATTATTGTATTCTTCTATCAATTACACTTCAAAAGATTCAGAAAATCGATATAGATATCCTTAGAATATGAACCAAAATAAAGCATATCAAATATGATCCAGGGAGAAGGGCTAAAAAAACAAATGGTTGCAAAGACCAAAAAAAATATATACAAAAAATTGTGTTTCTGAAATAAGTGTGTTATTCACCAAATAACAGTGTGAAGTTGATGTTCTTTTTGGATAAAGGTAGATTTTATTCTTCTACTGATTCATGAGGATAAATGGTTCCACATAAAGCAATTTGAATTTCTACAGAATACTCAGATCTTGCAGAAGGCCAAGGTCAGCATCTTCCATTGATAACTACTGAAACTCTTAGCTTGTTCAAGAATTCAGGAATCATAGAGAACTCTTCTATAGTTAGGAAAAGTCCTTTGGATGTCAATTATCATACCATAGGTGAATATTCTTTCCATTACCCACATCATGTTTTATTATAGGTCTCAGCTTCAACAATCATAGAGAACAGTCGTTTGGAGGGTTTACTGAGCAGGAGGTCCTTCCCCTTAGTACATACTTATTAATCCAACCAACCCAGAGAGATCTTGATTGTGCAAACAAAATCCGAATAATTTTGAGGACACAAATTTGATTCCAAACAAACGGATTTCTCAAAGGAAGTGGCATTTCCATTCCATAAAAAGGCTTTGTTGACTGCAAAAATAACTTTCTTAAGGAGAATAAACAATGAGCTGTAGTAGTTGGTAATACTGAAAAAGGGTGTGAAGGAGATAATCTGCAATCTCCTTGTGAAGGAAAGATGCTTTGCAGTCCAAGAGTGATTTCTGTTTGGTAGTATTTTATCAAGAAGAGGTTGGCAGTCTTTGCTAGTTAATCTACCTGTAATAAGAGGGACCCTAAAGTATCTAACAGGTAGCTTAAGGAAGGTTCTTGAAATAATCAAATCCACATCTCAATTGCTGATTCCACTATAAAAAGTCTCACTTTTAAACTAGAAAACTGATAAAAATCCTCAAGAAGATAATTTGTGCACTGAACAGACCCCAAGCTACCATCAGTAAGCAACATTAATCATCTGCAAAACAAAAGCAGATGGGTTAATCCAAGATGTTTACATCTAGGATGATACTATGAACTTACCCCTTCAATAGTAGTTTTATTCGAAATGCTTGACAAAACTTCCCCGGCAATGATTGAGAGGTAAGCTGATAAGCAATCCCCTTGCCTAATACAAGAGAACCATTCACGGAAACCAAAAGTTTTTGTAGTGGTGATAGCCTCGAACCCTTAAGAACTGTGAGGATGTAGTCCCAACTGTGCCAAAAGCCTTCATGATGTCAATCCTCATTGCATATCTAGGTTAATTATCCTTTTTGACAATTTCTTGAGCCAGGATATTTTCAACAATCCTTCTCTCCTTGATTTGTGCTTATGAAAAACGGTAAACATTTCTTCAAAATGTTCGCTATAATCTTTGTAATAAAATTATAACTAGTATTACAACAATATATAGGCCTGAATTCAGTCATTCTAGATGGAGTAGATACGTCAAGAATCTAGGTGATGATGGTAGCATTTACTTCTCCAAGGAGCTTTCCAGTGTGAAAGAATTACAGAATTGCTTTAGTAACTTCATCTCCTACCGTATTCCAAGTAGCTTTGAAAAGTCGGCATTGTAACCATCTCGACCTTAAGTCTTGTTATTGCCAACGCTTAAAACAGTTTGTGATGTAGGACAAGTAACCAAAGAACAAGAAACAAAGAGATAAAAGAGGAAGAAGGCAAGAAAGGGAATGAACTTAGAAGAAACAAGGAGACATAGAAGGACAGGTGAGAGAATGAATGAGTTGAAGGAAAGGATATAAGAAAAAAGAGAGAGATATCAAACTCAACAGTTTTATTCCATCATCATAGTTTGAATTAAAAGCATAATGTGAATACTCTTGTATAGGCACTAATTCTAAATATAATAGGAAACCATAAAAATAATAAATACTAAAATCTAAAATTTCCTAAACTAAAGTTATACTATTTTACTACTAGTTTTTTATAAAAGTATATTTACGAAATAATCCCAAACATAACCTAAAATCCCACAAATCTTAAAATATTACATATTCTTTTTCCCATTATACATCATTCTACCCCACTTGCAAAAAACTAAACATTGAGTTTTGAAGTGATGAGGGATAAAAATTGGTGATTGCTGGAGTTGTTTGGTGAAAACTTTAAATTTATGGGTGTGGTGTCTTCAATCGGAAACAAAAATGATATCAGAGGAGCCTCAAACCAAAGAGGTAGGACAAAATCAATGACAGGAATTTCGAGCACACACATATCTTCATCCTTGCTTTGGCATTGTGTATTTTCACTTTAAAGGGGTTCAATGGAGACATCTAGTAATTCTTGAGATTTGAACCCTTCATCAATAACTTGTGCTTACTCTTCAAGGTGTTCTTGGAATGGAGAAACATCTTCTTACTTGGTGTCGTCGTGAATTGACTGTTGATGGGTAGAAGTTTTGGTGAAGGTTACATTCACTAGTTATGTTGCTCATGCAATGAGTTGTTTCATATTGAGTATTTGAGTTTCAAATTGGAATATTCGATCTCCAAATGACAATAGTTATCATAAATAAACGACCATCAAACTTAGTTTTAGCCCAGATAGCATCTTGATGCAAATGATATTGCACAAGAGCTTGAAAGTTCACTGAATTTTGGAAACGACTAATTTTCTCGAAATGACCAAACTAACCTAAAACCTGATAAAGCACATCCATTGTAACTGAGTATAGCATATGATGAACTGTAATCATAAGAACTTGACTCGACTCAACTAAACTCATTTCTCACAAGTGGCTCCGATTGTTTTTTCTCTCTTTTTTGTCCCTTTTTTCTACTTTCTAATTTAAATAATTCAGAAACAAAAATAAAGTAAGAAAAAGAAACTTGTTATTATTATTTTTTTGTTGCTGTTGTTTTTTTTGTAATTTTTTCCCAACTATTTTTTATTACAAAAGAAAGAGAAATAAATTAAATCAACTAAACCTTGTCAAACAGATGCAACGGACTACGAGAAAAGACGCAAGTGCATCTTTGTTATTGTGACAGTGAACTAGGGACGACAGTGATGGGCAGAGTTGAAATTCTTGTGTTTGGGTCACCTAAGGCCGGCGAACATGATGGTGGTGGTGAATCAGAGTAAAAATCACTAGATATTGCAGATCTAATGGACTTAGGTTGCAGTTGTTTTTGGAAGTTTCTGGTCGTTGTACGACAAGTAAACAATGCATGAACATCGAGGATGACTAAATCGGGCTTTCCCGCTCCGATTGTGTGGTTGAATTCCAATGAGAAGGTTTTGTCAAAGGCAGCAGTAGCAGATCTAGCCAAAAATTAGATAGTTTTAGTCGTGGGATCCTCTTGATGCTGAAGGTGGGGTTTGTTCTACTTTCCGGTTGATGATGGTTCGTACGTATAATGGCAGCAACGGGTTATAGGGAATATTTGAATTTTCTTAATTTTTTTAAGATGTAGGATTTTGGCTCTGATATCAATTTGATGTAAGGAAGACGAACCAAAGAACAAGAAACAGAGGGATAAAAGGGAAGAAGGGAAGATTACATGGCAGTAAAGGTTGAATCCCTTTTTATGAAGCTGATCTATTCCTTACATGGAATTTCTAGATCTGTGGTATGTGATAGGGATCCAATTTTTCAAAGCCAGTTTTGGAGAGAGCTATTCAGATTACAAGAAACTGAACTGTTAATGAGCTCTTCCTACCATCCCCAAACAAATGGTCAGACTGAAGTTACGAAATATCTTGAGCAGTTTTTTAGGGTTTTTGTAGCTAATCAACCTCAATAGTGGGTTAAATACCTCTATCTTGCAGAATTCCATTATAACATAGTATACCATTCTTTTTTAAGCAAAAATCCATTTGAAGTAGTCTACTATAGACTTCTTCCCTCTCTCTCAGTATATCACAAAGACACTTATTCTCTTAAAGCAATTGATTATGACCTTGGTACCAGAGCATAGATTTTTTAATAAGTCAAACATTATCTCTAACAAGCACAAAACAGAATAAAACAAGTTGCAGACAAACATAGAACATAAATCCATCCCAATCATAATGATATGGTACTACTCAAACTACAGCCTTACAGCCAGGTTACAGTGGCTAACAAGTATTCTCATAAACTAAGCAAAAAGTATTTTGGAGAGTTATTAAGAAAATTTATTTAGTTGTCTATAAGCCTGAACTATCATTTGGGTTCCTAATTCATCCTGTGTCTCATGTCTCACTCCTTAAACCATATCATGGTACTTATAGTACTATTACTCTTTTGCCTCTCCTAAGTAATATTCGCAATAATAAACCCCAGTTCTTAACACTTACAATTATTGGTGAAAGATATGTTAAGAAACATTCACTATGGGTTCAACAATAGTTGTTCCAATAGACTGGATTGCTACTAGAGGATGCTTCTTCGAAAGACTCAGTAGAATTTCTGAAGCTCTACCCAACTCTACACCTTGAGAACAAGCTATTTGTCTCACGAGAAGGAAATGTTATACATTTTAAACAAACAGGAGCTGAAGCAATGGAGGAAACTAAAGATACAACAGAGGGAGTAACTGAAGAAACTGTGATGAAGAAAACTGAAGACACAACAGCTGGAGTAACTAAAGGCACTAGTAACCAGAGAACAAGACCAAAACGAATCATAAGAGGACCTAAATGGTGAACATATTATTACTAGTTAGAGTTATTGCTGATTGAACTGATTCTGTTAAGATGTTTAAATTATGTTTAGTTATTTTTTCTGGTACTTGTAACTACTCTACTTGGTAGAGTATACAAACTCTATGATTGCATTGTAAGAAGCAAATAAAGTATTAATCAGAAAACTCTCAATTCTTCTCCTTGATTTCTTCTTCTCGGGTTAAGTTCTTGGCCTATCAAGAACAATTTTATACTTCAATATAATTATCCCCCACTATTGTTATATTGCTCTTTGAATCTAGTTTCCCTAGTTAGACAATCATATACTTTGCAAAAAATTAAACACCTTACTTTTTATTTTTTTAATTTAAATGTAACTTGAGACAGTGCTTTAAATCTTTGTTATCTGCTAAGGAGTCAAACATAAAATCACAAATCAATAGATTTCCTACTTCATTTATGCAGGATAATATTTCACAGATCCTATTCAATAAAGTCACAAGAAAAAAACACTAGAGTTCCAAACGGAAACTCCTACATCATCTCTGATGTTTGCTTCAAAGAAAATAAAAGAAAAGAATTACAATATAGTCTACAAAAAGTAAAGTTAAATAAATGACAATCCTCCTCACAAATAGCACATTTGAAATAAAGTTACAAGGTATGTGGAAAGAACTAGAAATCTTGATTTTTAGGTAAAAGATGTATTTATGCATTAAAGTCTGGTCCTGCCAATTTTGAGTTAAGAAGTGACTGAAGAGCTTTGACAATGATCATCATGTTTGGTCGAAAGTCTGCCTCGTACTGAATACAAAGAGCTGTAACTAACTTCAACACACAAAATTGTCTTAGAGAAGGGATGATAATTAATTTTAACCTTGGAAATTGCCTTTGGTGGAAATTCATTGTTAAGCTTGGGATCCTCACATTGCTTCACTTTATCTTCGCTCAATCTCGGCATTCCCTGCAGTACATAAAATGTGAGGCATTAAAAAAATGGCCAGTAAAGGAAGTAAATCAAAGGAGGAAAGGAAACACATCCAAGTAACTAGACTCTATTGTCCTTTGAGCATTGTATGGTCTACTGGTTTCCTTCATGTCAATAGCTCTAGAAGAACAATACCAAAACTATAAACATCACTTTTCTATGTTATCTATCCTGTCATTGCATACTTGCACCGAATGAAAATTTTACAAATTCAAGACTGGATCCGTAAACTTAATCCTCTTCCTTCTCTTGATTGGGCACACTAATATGGACATTTTTTTCATCCCTCATCTATCTTTATGTCTATGATACTCTGGAATAATTTGCAAATTATATTTCATTTTTCATGCACACTTGAGATATTTTTAGCTCATAATAGCCTTCATCTTTACTTTTGGATATTTTTTTTTTGGTTCATGGGATCCTTATTGTCTATATAGATATTTATCTTGGCTCATAGAGCCTTTCTTGCTTTTACATGGATGCTTGTTATTTATTTCCTTTATTTGAACTTATATATTCAGAATTCTGATTCTTCTCGGGAGGGCTTAACCTCTCTATTTTGAGCTCAAACTTGATATACAAGTTTCTTTTATCCATATCTTACTAGCTATAGTTTTCTATGATTTGTCCTCCCTTTTTGTGATGAAGGCAAAAAATGGAAGAAAAAATGATAAAGGAGGTAAAAAGTGTATGTATGCATAGATTTGAGGGGGGCATCGCTCCTTAAGTATTTTAAATGATTAAAAAAACTTATAACTACTTATATTGCTAGTTGGGATGTTATTGCAACTCGGAGGAAGTTTTTTTTTGGTAAAAACAAAAGAAACTCTGTCCATTTATTCTTAAAAATCAAACACTTAGTCTATTTAAATAGTTTTTCTCAAAATGGTTTTGTCATCATGAAAAAAGGGGGATTGTTGACCCTAAACTGATTTTAATGATGAAAAAAGAATATTAAATTGTACTAACCATTTTATCTAAGTGTTTATAGCTTCAAATGCTTGTTCAAAGACAAACTAGTACTAGTATAAAAGCACTCAACCATGGAAGAATATTGGAGATCAAGATTAGGTACTAAGATAGTTATTTTAATATTGTAAAAATCTTGATTCATCTTGCACATTGAAATGGGATTGAAAAGCCCTGCATCCCTCTTCAAAAATAAAAACATCTTGCTTGTTTGCATATATAATAATACTTCCTGATCTTCCTAAACTTGCCATAAACTAGTATTTCATTAGGCGTTTGATGGCTTGCATACATCATGAAAAAAAGTTTAAGTTTAGAATGGTAAAGTAGTAGAAAAAAAAAGGAAACTAAGTAATGATTAGCATGGTGAATATGATTTTAGTGTTCTCATTTTTTGGGGGTTGAGATTCTGATATGGTTTGGTTGGGATTTTTTTTTTATCCTCTCTGATTTGTCTACAACTTTTGGATAACAGTAAAAAAATACTTGTGTTTTGATTGTTGTCCTTTGAAACTAGCATAAGTATGGGGGGATTTACAAGCCTTATTTCAAAGGTTGACTCCTAAGGATCCTTTGTTTTGCTATGCAAGTCTAGTTTCACAGCAAAATGCTAAGGATCTCTGCTTCTTTGTATAGATCATAGTACTTCCTGAATTTCCTAAACTTGCCATAAACTAGTATTTCATTAGGTGTTTGATAGCTTGCATACATCATGAAAAAAATAGTTTAAGATTAGCATGGTAAAGTGGTAGGAAAATAGTGTAGAAAGAACAAAATGAAGCTAGGTAATGAGTAAATTATACCTCAACTGTGTTCTAAAAATTTTTATTGGTTGACTTTCATTAGATGGGTGGAAAATGGAACGCTTGTGATGTTGCTAAGGATTAGTCAGGACAAAACGAATTTGTATTTATCAAAATTTTAGTAGAGAATGTGAGAGTTGGATTATTGCAGAGATCTACTTTTAAGAAAGATGTGTGGTTAGAAATTGATAATGAACTATCTAAACAAATTGGGGAACATTATGACATCGATAATTTGATTGGTAAATTCAATCGATTGCATACTAAACATCGAATGTTCTTTGAAGTACTTTGGCACATTAGAACTAAATAGATTGGGGTTGGAGATGATTAAATTGTTTCGACTCCAGAGCATGTATAAGAAAACTTTATTAATTTATAAGTTAACATATATTTCTATTTATTTTTTTAATTATATTGGAAATTCAGTTCTAGATTCATGTAATTTGATGGTGTTTTTTCATCTATTGCAGAAGAATAAGGATTACAATTTTTTTGTAAACAACCAAGTGAGCATTATGGGATGTTCGGGAGATATTTAACAATATTACAGCAACTGGTAAACTTCAACAATCATCCACTCAAGATCCATTTCCCCATGATGAAGAAAGGTGTCTGAAAAATGAATTTTTAACTGGTTTAATGCATATTGATTTGGATGATGATATGAAAAACAAAGGTGACGATGAGAAAAAATATGGTAAAAGGCCTCGGACTGGTAATACTCAAACTAAGCATCGTTCGGAGAAGGATCCAAGATTGAACAAGTTGAATAGTTTTCTAGACAAGTAGGCATCTAGTTAAGAAGCAAGAAAATCAGTTTCTAGGGCAAAAGTTGAGATGTATAAGTCCCAAAGTTGCAATGTAACTAGTTCTATTTCGGAAGCTTACTCTATTGAAGCGTGCATTGATATGTTAGACAGTATGAATGGTGTCTCTAAAGCCTCATATAATAAGGTGATTGAGAATTTCACAACTTTAGAATACATGCGAGTTTTTAAGAAATTAGGAGATGCGAGGCAAAAAGATTGGGTAGATGGTCTTGGAGAGGATTAACTGTTTATGGTTCATGTTTATTGAAATTTGAATATGGTTATGGATTTTAATTTTATGTTGTGTTTTGGTTTGACTATGGATATGTATTTCATGGCTTGTGTTTTGGTTTGTACTATGAATGGTCAGTTTGCCCTTCATTTTTTTATGCTAATGACTTGTGCTTGGACTATACTCGAAGTTTATTTGTTGTCTGATGCTATGAGTTTGTTTTGTTAATTTTAATTAATCATTCTATTTTTTTTTGTTGATATTTTTTATGTATACAAAAAGAAATGTGTATTGATTATAGTTTAGATAGTTCAGTTGACTTAGAAGATGAAGTTGGATAGTTGTACTTTTCAACCATGTGAGAGAATGTTACAATAGATACATGCCTAAGGTTCCCTGCAGAATTCAATGCTATCAAGTAAAATGTACATAATTAAAGTTCTAGTAGGAAATCCAACAATGTGTTATGATAACTTTCGCATGGAACTAAATGTATTTTTATGGCTGTGTGAAAGGTTGAGAAGGGAGAGATTCTTGGAAAATGAAAATATTATAAGTGTAGAAGAGGTAGTTGCAATGCTTTTATTTATAATTTTCCAAAATGCAAGACAAATAATTGTGGTAGGTGGATTTCAACACTCAACAAAGATTGCTTCTGAGTGGTTTAACAAAGTCTTAAGAGTTATGTGCAAATTTGGAACTCAAATTATTCGTCCCAAGAACCGAGGTGAAATTCAACCAGAAATAGTTAGAAATCCTAATTGGTATCCTTATTTTAAGGTACTTAAACATGCTAGCACCTTATAAATTTACTTGGAAATGTTAATTGAAGTGAAGTGAATATCATATCATGTTAGCGGTTAATTTTGCTTACAAGAATGTTATTAATTTTTTTTCAAAAGGATTGTATTAGGGCCATTGATGAAACACAAGTATTTTCTTGGGCTCTTGCAAATAAGTATACTCCTTTTCGAGGAAGAAAAATTGATGTAATGATAGTTTGCTCACATGACATGCTATTCACATATGTGTGTGCTAAATGGGAATGAATGACTTTTGACATAAGAGTCTTCTTAAATGCAACCACAAGTATCAATTTTTCAATGCCAACGGATAGTATGTCTTTTTCCCCATTAATTGCAAAAAATGTAATAAATTAAAGAGTATCTAATTTGATTGATATATTATTTAAGGAAAAGCAAATGATACTAATAAGTAGTTTTTATATATACCTTGTTTATGTAGATCAATATTATGCTATAGATGTTGGATATCCAAACATTATAAGGTTTTTAGCACCATAACGTGGGCAACAATATCACACACGTGACTTTCAAAATGGGGGATGATCAAGGGGGAAAAAGAGTTATTTAATCAAAGGCATTCATCTGTTCACAATGTGGTTGACCGGTCCTTTAGGCTACTGAAGAAAATATTTTCAATTTTAAGAGATATGCCAAATTATCCCTTTAGAAATCAATGATAACTTCATAAGGCATGTTGTACCATACATAATTTCATTAGACTTGAAACTAAGAGAGATAGTTTATTTGAAACTTATAAGCAAGCAAACAATAAAGATGAATTAGGTACACGAGCACTTGTGACAAGTTCAGAGCATGAGGCTATTACGTTTGATATGACTCAAACTGCTTAAAAATGTCACACTGGAGATGGTCTTGCTACATCTTTGTGGAATGATTATAGACTTAGAAATTCATAATGAGTCAAGGAGATTAGGAGCCTTTACTATTATTATGATATTTTTCATTTTAATTTTATTTAAATTTAGTAGCCTTTAGTACTTTTATATTTGACATATGGGTATTAATATTATTTTTTAACTCATTCATATTATCAGGGTGAAATGTCGAATTTTGTTAATTGATGATAATTTTATTTACTAATAGCATAAATATAAAGACGAAAATGTTTCACCATAATAGTTTACTTAACAATAATTTATCATTTTCAAATTTTTTTCTCAAGAGAAAATAGTATCACCAAACGCATTTTCTCTATTTTCATTTTTAGAAAACAAATTTTGTATTCATTGACCAAACAAGCTTTCTAAAAGATAGAAAATATTTTCAGAAACCAAACGCATCCTAAATTTTTTATTGATTCCTATAAACCCTAATGACCTTATGATTTGTATAGAACATCTCATAATCAAGAACATTCAAGGTTTAGATTCATTACCTTTGATTTGTAGTGTTCTTGACTCCATAAACTTGTTGTAGCCAAATTCTCCACCACACCTGGATCTAAATTCCTTATATTATAACAACAACCACAAATTATATGGTCTCCAAGGTTGATCCGCACAGGGCAAATCTAGAATTAAGATTTCTATCTCAATTAGCTTGCTCTTTTGGAAAGAAGAAGAACTAGAACCATAAGAGAAACTTTAGTGTAGATTTTGTGCTTGCAAATTTTTGTACACTAATAAATTATTTATAGTGTTAGGTTTAGGTACAATTAACCATTAACTGTAAACTAAACCTCTGCAGTTATTTTCTAATAACACATTGTCCCTTTTGTGTGTGACCCCTTTGGTTCAAACTAATCTGGTTGTAGGCCATAACTTTCATGTAATTGCAGTTGCAATTGAAACCCATTTTTAATTAGTTAGAACTCCTTCTAATTTATTTTAAATCAAATCCCTTCTTTATTCTCCATTTTGTAATAATTAATTAATTGTCCGTTAAATTAAATTTTGGGCTTCTACAATCATGAGTGACACCTAGCTACATATCACGACTACCCAGATAGTGTGAATTTGGTTGTGAAACCTTGAATCTTTTTGTTATCAATTATTGTGTAATTCGATCCTTTCATCATGCAATGCCCTAATTACACTAATTAGGGTATGGAATTATTGTCAAACCCTTAGCATTAATTATGTGTCTAGATCTTAAGAAAATAATTCTAATGATGAAATTAGAAACTTTTTTCTAATTGTCACACTGTCTTGGCCAAAGAACTTCCTGAATTATATCTTAATAGATCACATAGGACAATCTCTATTTTTTACTTAGGAGTGATAGATCACCTCCATATGAAACCTATTATACACAATTATTACTAATTAATGATCAATGAATAGAACCATATTAAATAACATCAAACTATAATAAGTCACATACAAGATAACCATAATGCATCATGTCTAAGGATCACATGCACAACTGTAATGTAAGGACTACCTATTGACAAGCGAGTAACACTCTATGTTGGTGTTTTTAAGTCGAGTCATGTTTAGTGAACTCATTCTCAAATGAGCACCCACATATTTGTTTTAGCGTCTACCATACAAATGACACTGAGATCAATCACCCTCCCAATTGAGGAAATATAGTATATACTAGTCTAATTGGATTGCTAATATCCAATTAGTATCCTATGACCAGGAATATTTAATAAAAAAGTTTTCAAGAAAACTAAGTCTCAAAATTATGATCTCATCATAATTCTATCTCCATTGCTCTTACTTTATGGACTTAATCATGAAAATGTATTTAAACAAATATTCATGACAAATAAACTTTCCATTAATTATGATAAGAATTTGAATAAGACTGTTTTACAAATAATATCCCTAGACATCAATTATCATTGGCTTGTAGGGCATACTACTAACATATGGTAGTGAAACCATCCATGGTTGGTCAGTTTTTGAAGACGTAAGGTAAGGATAAGGCATTAATGGTGATAGAGAAGGAAATGTTGAAGGGTAAGCAAGCAGACTTTCAAGTAGGGGAAGATGGTATGGTGATGTTAGGGAATCATGTATATGTACCATTTGATGTAGAGTTGGGAAAGAATATTTTAAAGGAGATGCATGACACTCCTTATTTTATGCACTCTAGAAATAACAAAATGTCTAAGGGACTTAAGAAAAAACTTTGGTGGTCGAGCTTGAAGAAAGATGTGGCGGAATATGTTTCATGGTGTTTAGTTTTTCATAAAGTGAAAATGAAGAATAGACATTTGGCAGATTTGTTATAGCCTCTTCTAGTGCTTGAATGGCCTTGAGAGAATGTGACCATGGATTTTACTATGAGACTTCCTCGCACTCAGAGGGGTTATGATGTTATTTGTGTAACTGGGGATCGGCTGTCAAAACCTACTCATTTTTTTCCTATTCAGGTCATTTGACCCCCAAAAGGTTAGCAGCGTTGTATGTGGCAAAGATAGTGAGATTGCATGGGGTATTAGTGAGTTTTCTGTCTGATTATGATGCTTATTTTGCACTCACTTGCACTTTTGTATTGTTTTCCATCCTCAAACAGATGGCCAGTCTGAGCAAACTATTTGAACATTAAAAGATATGTTAAGAACTTATGTGATGAGTTTATCAGGTAGCTAGGATGCTTATTTACCCCTTATGGAGTTTGCTTATAATAATAACTTTTGAGTCAGAGTTGATATGACTCCTTTTGAGGCATTGTTGGTCATCGGTGTTGTTGAGAATTTTTCTAAGAATTAAATGGTTAAAAATTGAAGCTTCAGCAGTCTTTGAGTCGTGCCCTACAGCAAGGAAGGAAGATCATCCACTGGGTGTACGCCGCGGCACAGGGTGGTGTGCGCTGTGTCACAGGGTGCCACAGAGCTGTGCGCCACGGCCTAAGCCTCGTGCACCACAGCCACCAGCACATGGGAGGTTTTTGCCCTGGTGTGCGTCGTGACCTACCCTGTTTTGGGCCGCAGCACAAAGCACACCTGATGCCTTTTATTCAGCACTTTGAGATGGTGCGTTGGACTTGATTAAAATGTATAAGATTACTTAGACTCTTAGAGAGCCATGAGTCTTTGGTTCTTTAGATCTAAGGGTTGAGATTGGCTTCAAGATTGGTTAAAGAAATTAGTGCTCTATATAAAGGGTCATCTAGAAGCATTAACAACAAGCACAACACAAGAGTACAAAGACATAAGTGTCAAGAGAGAAACATAAGAAGAGATCTCATTCCAAGAGTGGCTCGTGTTAAGAGAGAAATACTCAAATTTTCAGAGGTGTTTCATGTGAGAGAGAGCAATCAAGAAGCGGGGTTCAAGGGCTTTGCAATTGGAATTTTCTTGGGGAAAATTCCAGGGAAACACTTAGTTCTTATCTCTTTCTTTTTCTATTCTTTCATGTATTAAGAACAAGAGGGTTCTTGAAGAGATGTTGCTGTAATTGTAAGAACTCCATTGATTTAGTTCAGAGAGCTCGGAGGACCTCACGGGGACGTAGGCAAATTGCTGAACCTCGATAACAATTGCTTATGTTTTCTCTTTTATGGTTTTATTCTTATTTTAGTACGAATCATTCTGGATTTGGGGGTTTGGAAAGATCACAACCCGGGTTTCTTGCAAAGGTGATTTTCTAACAGTGGTATCAGAGCTAGAACAGCGGGTATTAAAGCAAGGCTCCAAGAATCAAAGGAAACTTCTTGGGTAATTCAAGAACGGTGTTGGGATCAAAATCTGCTCTGGTTCTTGAGGGATTCAAGAACGGTGTTAGGATCAAGATTTGATCGGGTTCTTGAGGTTTAGAAGTTTGGAAAGCAATTGTGGGTGCTGCATAAATCTTGGGATTTTCTCCGCAAGATGGGTTCAAACTTCATTGTTGAGAAGTTTGATGGAAAGAGAGACTTTGCCCTTTGGAAGCGAAAAATCAAGGCGGTTCTTATGCAACAAAAGGTGGACTTGGCTGTTGGAGAAGATGATGATTTTTCAGCAAGTATCACAGAGCTCCAGTGGAATAAGATAAAGAAGATGGCGTATAGCACCATCTTTCTGCACATGTCGGATAGTGTAATAAGGGAATGTGGATATTCGGAAGATCCAACTGTTATTGGAATAAACTAGATGAGTTATTTCTTACCAAGACTCTCCCTAATAAAATCTATCTTCTAAAACAAATCTTTACTTTTAAAATGGATCCTAATAAAGAGTTACAAGATAATCTTGATGTGTTTAATAAATTAATTCAAGATTTGACTAGTTGTAGTATAACATTCCTGGATGAACAATTGGTTGTTATATTGTTGAATTCTCTTCCCGATTGTTTTGAAAGCTTGATTAATGCTATTGAATATGGAAGAGATACACTAACAAAATAAATTGTGATTAATGCTATAAGAGCTCATGATTTCAAAGCCAAGATGAGGGAAGGATCAAGTGGAGAAGGGTTGTTCGTTAGAGGAAGGCCAACAACTTGGAATGCAGTAACATCTATGGCAACTACCGGGACAAACCAAAGGGTAGAGGGTAGAGCCATGGAAGATCGCATTCTAAACCGAAGTTTGGAGGAAAGCGATACTATTACTGCAATAAGGAGGGTCATTTCAAAAAAGATTGCAAGAAGATGATGAGGGATGAGAAAGAAAGAGGCCATACCAACAATGGAGATACTTCAGTTGCCAAGAGAGAACAGCAAGATGATGATGTTATTATTGTGTACTCAAATATAAGCAAGTGGCAGGGCAGTGAGAAATAGATCTTGGATTCTGGGTGCACTTATCACATGTGCCCTCACTGGGATTGGTTCAAGGATTTCAAGGAAACTAATGATGGAAAGGTTTTCTTGAGGAATGATACTTCTTGCCAAGTGAGGGGGATAGGAGACATCCAATTGAGAATGTTTGATGGAATTACAAGGCTGCTATGGAATGTGAGATATCTTCCAGATTTGAGAAGAAATTTGATCTCATTGGGACAGCTAGATTCCATGGGGTACACATACAAAGCATAGGGAGGAAAGATCAAGGTAACCAAGGGATCTTTAGTAGTGATCAAAGAAGCAATAATGGATGGTCTCTATGAGATGATTGGAGACACGGACATCAAGGATCAAGTAGCAAGCTTGATGGATGAGATGGGTAAGGTAATTCTTTAGCACAATCGCTTTGGACATATAAGCGAAAAAGGGCTGCAAGTTCTCAGCAAAGATGGTTTACTTGATGGTGACAAGGTAGAGAAACTTGATTTCTGCAAGAGTTACGTTCTTGGGAAGCAACATCGGGTTAGCTTCAACACCGGAGTGCATAAATCAAAGGGCATTCTTTACTACATTCATACCAATCTTTGGGGGCCAGCAAGAACACCAGCATAAGGAGGTAATCTTTACTTTTTTTTCTTTAATTGATGATTATTCTAGAAAGGTTTGGGTTTATTTGCTTAAAAATAAATCAAATGCTTTGAATAAATTTGTGGTGTGGGAAAAGTTGTTGGAAACTCAAACGGGTAAGGTAGTTAAGGTTTTAAGAACCGATAATGGCTTAGAATTTTTTAATAAGGATTTTGATAAATTCTATGAGTTAAATGGGATTCTAAGACATAGAATAGTTGTGAAAACCCCTCAGCAAAATGGAGTTGCTGAGAGGATGAATAGGACCTTTATGGAAAAGGTTAGTTGCATGATTATAGGCTCCAGGTTACCCAAATGTTTTGGGGGGGTGGGAAGCTATGTCTACTGCTACGTATTTAGTTAATAGATCACCCTCTAGAGCTTTAGATCTCAAGACTCCCAAGGAGATGTGGAGTGGTAAACCCTTTGAGTTAAACAACCTTAGGACTTTTGGATGTGCTGCATTTGCACATCAAAAGGATAATAAACTTAGCCCAAGATCTAGAAAATGTGTGTTTCTAGGATATGGTGAAGAGGTTAAGGGGTATAGGTTGTGGTCCTTAGAACAAAAAGGAACTAAACTCATAATAATTAAGGATGTCATTTTTAATGAGCATTAATTTCCCTATTTGGAGAAAACTAACATTGCAGGGGATAGTGGGCAAACCAGCCCGGTTTATGTGGAGTATAGCGTCAAAGAAAATCCAGTTCAGGTAGAGCAAGGAAGACAAGAGGGTTCGGACTAGGTAGAGCCTATTGATGAAGGCCAAACTCAAGACACTCAAGAGAAGGCTGAACTAGAAGGGGATGATGCTGCAAATCAGAATGATTATCAACTCACAAGGGACTGGGAAAGGAGGTTGGTCAGACCACCTTTGAGATATGGTTTTGCAGATGCTAATGTAGCAGCTCCTTATTCAGAATGAGGGAGTGAACCAGAAACTTACATTGATGTCATGGGATGTAAGGATTCATCAAGATAGAAGCTAGCTATGGAGGAAGAAATGCATTCTTTGAGGAAGAACAACTCTTAAGAATTGGTGCCCAAACCAGAAAAACAGAGAGTTGTGGATTGTAAGTGGATTTACATGATCAAAGAAGGGAACACTCTAGAGGAAAAAGTCTGGTATAAGGCTAGGCTGGTGGCAAAGGGGTTCACACAAAGAGAAGGCATAGATTTCATCGAAATATTCTCACCGGTTGTGAAATACAAGACGATAAGGATAGTGTTAGCTATGGTGGTCCAATTTAATTGGGAGATCGAGCAAATGGATGTAAAGATAGCGTTCTTACATGGAGAGCTTGATGAGACCATCTACATGAGGCAACCCTTTGGCTATGAGGAAGGAAGACAGGGAGATTTAGTGTGCCAATTGAAGAAATCTCTCTATGGCCTGAAGTAATCACTTCGGCAATGGAATAAGAGGTTTGATTCCTTTGTAACTAGCTTGGGTTTCATGAGGAGCTACTATGATTCGTGTTTGTACTATAAAGGTCACAAGGTAGAGGAAATGGTGATTATCCTCGTCTATATTGATGATATACTATTGGTTGGTAGCAGCAGGGAGAGGATAGAAAAGTTGAAGTCTCAACTTAGTTCGGAGTTTGAGATGAAGGATCTTGGTCATGCACATGGGATGAGTATAATCTTGGAAAGGGAGAGAAACAGATTAGAGGTTTCTCAGTCTTTCTACATAGAAAATATGATATCTGAGTTTTCTATGGAAGATAGCAAACCAGTAAAGATTTCCCTTGCTGGTCATTTCAAGTTCTCCAGCGATCAATGTCCGAGATCGGATGCAGAGAAAAAAGAAATGGAAAAGGTCCTTTACTCTAGTGCGGTTGGATCTATCATGTTCACCATGGTAAGCACTAGACCCGACATTGCTTATGCAATTAGTGTTCTCAGCAGGTTTATGAGTAATCTCGGAAAGGAGCATTGGCTTGGGATGAAGTGGTTGCTGAGGTATTTGAAATGAAGCCCAGATGTGGGGCTTATTTGCCAGAAAAGGGGTAAATGCATCTGTTTAGAGGGTTATGCTTATTCGGACTATGGAGTAGACCGGGATAAAAGAAGATCGATTACCTCATACTTCTTCAACTTAAACAGATATTGTATAAGTTGGAAGGCTCAGTTGCAGCCAGTCGTAGCACTCTCAACAACCGAGATAGAATACATAGCAGCAACGAAAGCGATTAAGGAGCCTATGTGGTGCAAAAGGTTGTTGGAAGAGTTGAGAGTCCTAAAAGAGTAGCTGGTGGTGTATTCGGATAGCCAAACTATGTTGTGTTTGTGTAAGAATCTGGTGTTCCATGAGAGGACAAAGCATATGGATGATCGATATCATTTCATTCTGGAAAATGTTACGGAAGGATGCATTCATGTGGACAAAGTGGCCATGGAAGAAAATCCTGCAAATTTAGGCACTAAAGTTCTACCTCTAAACAAGTTCAATCATTGCCTTGGACTTCTTAGGATTGGAGTCGGATGATATGGTGACTAATGTTGAGTTTGGATCCTAAGTTCTCTGCACAATGGGTTCGGGTTTAATTGCTTAGACAAAGGTAGAGATTGTTGGGAATTTGTCTAAGAATTAAATGGTTAAAGATTGAAGCTTCAGCGGTCTTTGAGTTGTGACACAAGATGTGTGTGCCGTGGCCTATAGCAAGGAAAGAAAATCATCCACCAGGTGTGCGCCGCGACACAGGGTGGCACAGGGCTGTGCGCCATGGCTACCAGCACATGGGAGGTTTCAGTCCTGGTGTGCTCCGTGGTCTGCCCTGTTCTGGGCCGCGGCACCAGGCACACCTGATGCCTTTTATTCAGCACTTTGAGATGGTGCGCTGGACTTGATTAAAACGCACAGGATTACTTAGACTCTTAGAGAGCCATGAGTCTTTGGTTCTTTAGATCTAAGGGTTGAGATTGGCTTCAAGATTGGTTAAAGAAATTAGTGCTCTATATAAAGGGTCATCTAGGAGCATTAACAACAAGCACAACACAAGAGCACAAAGACACAAGTGTCAAGAGAGAAACACAAGAAGAGATCTCATTCCAAGAATGGCTGGTGTTAAGAGAGAAAGACTCCCAAATCTTCAAAGGTGTTTCAAGTGAGAGAGAGCAATCAAGAAGTGGGGTTCAAGGGCTTTGTAATTGGAACTTTTCCCAAGGAAATTCCAGGGAAACACTTAGTTCTTATCTCTTTCTTTTTCTCTTCTTTCCTGTATCAAGAACAAGAGGGTTCTTGAAGAGGTATTGCTGTAATTGTAAGAACTCCATTGATTTAGTGTAGAGAGCTCGGAGGAGCTCACAAGGACGTAGGCAAATTGCCGAACCTTGATAACAATTGCTTGTGTTTTCTCTTTTATGGTTTGATTCTTATTTTAGTACAAATCATTTTGGATTTGGGGGTTTGGAAAGATCACAACCCGGGATTCTTGCAAAGGTGATTTTCCAACAGAAACTCTCATGTGTTGGGATGAGGTAGGGGAAAGGAAAATTTTGGGCCCCAAAATGGTGGAATTGACCACACCTCTTGAGTTTCAGGTGGAAGACTAGGTATATATCAAGGTTTCTCCTTGCTAGGGTGTGTTGAGATTCAAGAAAAAAGACAAATTGAGTCCTCGGTATATTGGGCCATATGAAATCATTGAGAGAGTTGGACTTGTGGCGTACAAATTGGAACTACCTATAGAGCTAGTGTAGCTCCATGATGTTTCCATGTATTAGCTTTACATAAGTATATACATGATGAGTCACACATCATTCCCTCATAAACGATGGAGGTTCAAGATGATGTTTCTTATGTGGAGGTACCTGTGAAAATTTTCGATACGAAATACCAAGTGTTACGAAACAAAGTCATTATGTTAGTAAAGGGGCTTTGGATAAACTGATGAGTCAAAAAGGCTACTTGAGTGAGGCAAACATGAGGAGTCAATATCCCCAATTATTTTCAAATTCATATTAGAAAAAATTTGAGGACGAAATTTTTTTAGGAGAGCTGAATTGTAAAAACCTAGTTTTAATTAGTGTATATCTTAACCGCATGAATTCGTTTCCACGCATAAGTGTACATTCAGTTGGAAATTTATTAATAATTTTATTCCATGCTAGAATTTGCATGACCCATCAAGAATATATAAAGGATTTATTAATTCACCATAGAATTATATAAATTAAAATAAGATTTCTTAGAATTTACTAGAAAGATTTAAGAAAAATAAAACTAAATGGGTAAAAAAGAGGGAGTAAAATTGTAAAATATTTTTCAAGGGCCCTATATAAAGAGTGACCAGTCCTATAACTCATAATCCAATAGCTCACTTTCCTAATTTCTCCTGATATTTCTAGCCCTCTATCATTCTCTCTGTTTTTCTTAATTTGTTCCTACAAAACGTAAAGTCCCTTGCTTCTTTTTGCTCACCCCTCCACACCACAACCTCACTTGCCCTAAATTTTTGCTGGAATAGAAGGTATCGTAAGACGCGTAGGGCATAGTGGCGCATGAGGCCCACATGCCTAAAAGCAAAATTTCCTCCCTTATGTTTTTCAATCGTTTTGCTAGGAATTTGAGGTGCTATTAAGGATAACACCAAAGTCAAGGAAATTACTTAAGGATAGTTGTTGGTGGCATAGCGAGGCGAGTTCATATTACTTTTAGTACTCAAGAATGACTTAAAAGTTTTAATATATTAATTAAGTGAATAGATGCAAGGAATTGAATATTTTTGTGTGTGTGTGTATAAATACATAACTGTCTATATATCTAAAATTTCACTCATGTATTTATTGATTTAATTACAATGTTAGTGGTTAAAGGAGACCGGGCCTTAGAGGAGGCTCATAAGGACCTTTTTAGTATTAGTTCTGGATTGGACCAGAGTAGCAAACTAATTCCCACAGCCCGTAACCAAACGGCTGCATAACACTTACTCATTCAGGTATTAAACCTGAATGGCCCAGCTCAAATGGACCTACTACGCACTACTAATGCGTACAAAGGCTATAGCGACAAACATGATATGTTCCCAATGCTAGTCCCTATTATAACTTGAGGCCAGTTTGTTTTGGTGGACCATATCTAATACATGCAGGAGGAATTTGAACTTTTTGCTTTTAGTCAAGTAAGCTCGGTTACGGACCCATTGCTTGATCAATGTCTTTTGCGGACAAAGCTCAATTTGTTGAGAAGTAAAGAAGACTCTAAAACTTATATTGGTTCTACTTACTCATTACCTAAAAGTCTCAGTTCGTCTAATGGTGCCCTAGACCAAGATTATCAGGAAAACTTCGAGCCATGTACAATTGCTAACTTAAAACATTTCCTTAAAAATATTTCGAAGTTGCTCACTAAAAAAAGGGTTAATCCTGGTTCAACAAGCGACTAAAAAATGAAGAAGGGTCATGGTTGATCATCCAAAACTATTCTTATTCCCCTCTCACATCTAATTAATGATTAGTACCATTATTTGGAATATTCAGGGGCTTGGTAGTCCTGGTAAATTAGGATATTTGAGAACAATGATTAAAGAATAAAATCCATATTTGGTTGTGTTACTTGAATCAAAACATGTAAAGGGGATTTAACTCATTTTGCGAGGAAAATTAAATTTCAAAATTATGCACATGGTAGTCCGGTTAACAAGTCTATTTAGGTGATGTAGAACCACTCTATCATGGTTGATATTTAACAAATTACAAACCAGTTCTTATCAGTTTGAATTAAGTTTATTGTCACTTCTCTTGTGTGTTATGACTCTTTTGTTTATGTAAAGTGTAACAGGTAGGATCGACGGTAGTTATGGTCAGATTTAAAGGGCTTTAGCACTGAGATCCAGGCACCCTGGTTCATTGGAGGGAACTTTAATATAGTTGTGCATCCTTGATAAAAATGTGGTATTGCTCCGATTGATTACAATATTGTTTGGGAATTCACTAGTTTTATTAATCAAAATGGCCCTTTGGATCCTGGTTTTGAAGGCAACATTTTTACCTAGTCAAATGATCATCCAGAAACTTCACGTTGCTAGTGTCACTTGGATCATATCCTTGTCAATAGTAAGTTTATAGACAAATTTCCTCCACCTAAAGTTATAATCCAACCTAGGATGTATTCAAACCATGTTGCACTGGTGATTTCGTCTTCTAAGCCTTTTTGATTTTTTAAAATATGGATAGACCATGTTTCATTTCACGATTTTGCATTGCAATGTTGGAATATTGACTATCACGATCCTCTCATGGTTATCCTACATCAGAAGATGAAGATTCTATGAAAAAAATTAAGGGAGTGGAATTGGTTGGTATTTGGCAATGTTTTTAGGCAAATTAATGATGCTCAAGTAGATGTAATACGAACAAATTGTACCTTGTAGAATGTGTTTTCAACTGATCATGTGAATGACCTGAGTCAATCTAAAATTAGACTATATCATTGGCTTAATGTGGTGGAGTCTATGCTCAGAGATAAAGCCCGTATAAAATGATTGCAAGCTGGCGATAGAAACACCCAATTTTTTCGTGCAACTCTTAAAGAGAGGATGTTGGGTAGCAAATTCAAAATGAAGAGGGATGATGGTACTTGGATTATTGATGCGTAGGTTTTAGGAGATATAGTATGCTCAGATTTTATGGATTTGTTTACTTCTTCTTACCCAAAGGACTCTGCTAGCTCTTTGCTTGATTGTATCCCTTCATTAATTACGGATGAGCAAAATATTGAACTTGGTAAGCTTTTTATCCAAAGAAGAGGTTTTTTAGGCCATAAGAGCACTAGATCCTGACAGTGTGTCTGGGATGGATGGGTTTATTAGATATTTCTTTCTGTAATTTGATAGATTATTAAATTGGATGTTATAGCGACTGCACATGATTTTTTTCAAGGAAGAGCTATTCCTCGTTATTTCACTGCAATTAATTTGATTATTTTACCAAAAGTTGATAACCCCAAAGTATTAACGGACCGCAGGCCTATTAGTTTGTGCATTTTATGTACAAAATCATCTCTTGAATTCTCACGGCACAATTAGCACTATTCTTTCGAGCTTGGTGTCAAAAGAGCAATCTGGTTTTGTCCCTGGGTGTAGTATACATGAAAACATAGCATTGCCACATGAGCTCATTCAAGATATTGATAAGAAAGCTTTTGGTTCAAATGTGGTTTTTAAGATCGACATGTCCAAGGCATATGATAGATTCGAGTAGGGCTTCTTGCTCAAGACCTTGCAGAAGTTCGGTTTTGGTGAAATTTAGTGTGACTTAATTTTCATTGCTTATCGAATGTGTGGTATTTTGTATCTTTAAAAGGAGAAAAGCATGGCTTTTATTAGTCTTCTTGTGGGGTTCGGCATGGTGATCCTTTGCTCTTTCATTTATTTATTATTACAAAAGATGTGTTGTCTAAGAATTTGAACAAATGAATGAATGAGGATAAGATCGCGTGATATAAAGTTTTAGGTTAGACGGTGATTATTTCGCATTTTTATACGCAGATAATATGTTAATTTTTATGAATGGTCGTAAATCATCAATGGATACTTGTAATGCCCTTCTTAAAGAATATGATGCAGCTTTGAGTCAGAGAATTAATTAGAGTAAGAGCTCTTTTATCGGCATTACTAAATGGTGCTATGCTAGAGTGGCGAAAATGAAAAAATGGACTTATTTTTCTCGAGTTTTGTTACCAATCCATTATCTTGGAGTACCTTTTTTTTAAGGTAGAACTTTGGTTCGTTACTTTACTTATTTAGAGGAGAAAACTCACAAACATCTAGGCATGTGAAAGGCGAAATTCTTTCTCTTGGGGGAAAGGTCACTTTGCTTAAAAATGTTCTTACTTCCATTCCCATTCACTCCTTATCAGTGGTTTCTATATCGAAAGGTTTTTTACATGGTCTGGAAAAGCCTTTCTCCACGTTTTTTGGAATAATTGGGATAAACAAAGGAACCATTGGGTTGCTTGGAACACTATTTGTAAACTGGTGAAAGAAAGTGGGCTTGGTATTTTTACTGTACTTGAGGTGATGAATTTTTATACGGAAGTTTGTATGGAACTTTTTGCAAAATAATTTTTTTGGGCTGACTTTATGCGTAGGAAATATGGAGACCCCTTAAATTCATTATAGATTCCTTGGTATTCCTCCCATTATTGGTGTAATGTTGTGCCACATATTAGGAGAATCCTGGAGCATTCTAGGTGGGTTGTTAGTGGGGGGAAAATAATTTTTGGAGTGCTAAATGGAATCAGATTCATATTAAGGGTGATGTGCCTTATAAAGAGTGTTCTATAGCAGAAATTATACAATACTCAAATAAAGTGAGGGAGGTAATAGCTCAGTTTCCTGAACTTGAATATGAAATTGCAAAAATCCAGTTTGCTAATAGACTTAATTAATTTGGGAACTTGATATGACTGGATAGTTTACTTCGAAAAGTTATTGGGATTTACTGCGTTTGAAAAGTCCTATTCTTAGATGGCATGGCAAAATTTGGAATCAATGGGTTCCACAAAAAATTTCTTGTTTTATTTGGAAGTTGTTTCATGGTACTTTGCCAATTCCAATATAGTGCAGCGTATTGGAGTGCATTTGGTGACCAAGTGTTCTTATTTCTCTCATCCCAAAACTTGAGTCCATTGTTCATTTGTTCAAAGATAGTGAAGTGGCACATCAAGTTTGGGCTTACTTTAGGTTACAGCTAAGTGTCTGATTACCTAATACTTTCAAGAATTTGGTTAAGGCATGGTTATATAAGTCCATCTTACATTCTCAATTGGGGTTTACTAAGGTTATGGCTTTCATTCTCATATGTTGGGAGCTTTAGTTGGCAAGGAATAATGTCGTTTTTTAGGGTTTCCCTATGCATGCTGAAAGTATCATTGCAAAGGTGTTGGTTGTCGTTAAAAAACTAAACAGTTTATTTCCCCCCTAAGAAATTGCTGAGTTTAGGGAAATGTTTTGTTTGCATACTTTGACCATTTGTATCTCTAACCCAAGGTTAAAGGAAGGTAAATAGGTTCGATGGATTCCTCCAGATACCGAGTTAGTAAAGCTTAATTGTGATGGTTCATCCATTTACAATATGGGGGCTGGTGGTGGTATTTTTCAATGTAACAATCATGATATATGTGCTGCCTTTTTCCTTTTATTTTGGCATATGTACTAACATGCAACCTGAGGCGCATGCAGTGCTTGAAAGTCTGATGTTAGCATGTTAACATCACATTCAAGTACACTTTATTGAATCAGATTCACAAATTTTGGTGCAAGTGTTACAGGACCAAATCACTCCTCCTTGGGACTTAGTTTATATCATCCGAGAGATTCAAGATTTAATGGATGCTGATATTAAAGTTCAGCATATTTTTCAAGAAGGTAATCAGGATGTCGATTTTCTAGCTTTTTATAGGCATGTGCATTTTACATATGAGATCTATTGGTTAAAGCATGATCTTCCAGATAATAGTTGTAGGTTATATAATAATGACTGTAATGGTTTAGCTTTTTATAGGAAGAAATAATATGTTATTTTTTCTAGGGTAGGTCTAGGGCCCTTTGAGGTAAAGTTTTATGTCCCCCTCAAGTATGGTGCCCTTTCATCCCTCTATTTGTTTATATTTTTTTATTTAATAAAACATACATTAACACTCTAAATCATAAAATAATCATCAAAGCATGTTTTTTTTAAGGTTTCGAGTTCATGATCATAAAGGAATTTTAATTCATGATTTAAGATCCTAAAACACGTTTATAAATTGTTTAGAGACATTTTATAAATCATATGAACAAGCATGGAGTCATTCAAGCATGAAAATTAGGCATAGGAAGCAAACAAAGAACAAAACACAAATTTGGGCTTGGGCGTCACTTTAAAGTCATGCCCCCTTGTGTGGGCACCACTTTAGGCTTAGTTTAATTCAAAAGTGGTGTATAGGTCAGAAAGTACACCAACTTCGACTAGTTTCGGGTTTTTTGATTCTTATGATTTTCTAATGGGTTTAAATTACTAAACATGAAAATTACCTTATAAAATAGCATATTATAAATCATGAATCATCAAATCACATAAAAGCACTCAATCAAATAAGCAATCAATTTATAAAGATGAACTATATGAAAAACATGAAAAGTTAAGAAATATGAAAGAAAAGAGATTGAATTCTACCTTCGAAGCATGCTTGGATGCTTCAAAGATCAAAGAAATTTTATAGGATAGAACGGACAACAAGGATCACGAAAATCCTCTCCATCTCTGAGTAAGGGGATGGGATGGTCTTCTTGTTTCTCTCAAGAAGACGCTCGTTCTTGAGCAATTTACAATTTCAGAATAATTATTTGCTTTTTTCTTTATTACTATGATAAGAGATTACATGTTTTTGATTGATTTTAATCTTTGAACAATAGAATTTGGACTCTAAGGAAGTAGCATTAGGGTTTGGCTAAAGATTTAGGGTTTATCTCATCAAAACTCAAGTTTAGGGCACTTTCTCAAAATCTAAAAATTAATTGTATACTCAACCAAAGATCCTCCCAAAGATGTTATATGGGAGAATTTATAAGGTACAAAATGTCTTATTAGGGTTAGAAATCAAGTCTGGCCTATTTAGAGGCAAATGAACGTTCATTGAGGCAACCTCCAAAATTGAATTCCCGCTTTAAATAGAAAAACTTTCAAATTCTATACCTTAACTTCAAATGGATGATGCGGGCTCATCTGGATGAGTTATGAGGTTTAATTGTACCTTCAAGAAAGATCAGGGAGTCTAATTTTAATCCCAATAGGTCTCACATGAAAATTAGTTACCAATTTCAAATTAGAGTTGTCAAACCAAATTTCATACATGTTTCAATAAATAAATAAATCATCACTCATATGTTATCAGAAAAATTCCCATAATACATCATTAGAAAGATAATTAAAAGTTCTACTGATTAGAAGAATGATAAGGTCTCAGATTTTGTGAATTAAGAAATATTAATCTCAAAAGATAGACGTTCAAAACAGGAGATTTTGACTTTTTTTTTTTTATCTTCCTAGTTTTAAATCCTTTCTTAATTTTCTTATAAATTACCTCTCAATTATAGAAAACATATAAATCCATGAAGATCATAGCTTTGTCACATGCTCACACAACCGTCTTTGTTTTTTTCATTGAGGTCTAAGAAGAAATCAGTTGTTGATTATAAAATGGTGCAAAATTAAGTGTCTACAATTTCTCATCTTTGATGATGCATACATGATTATGTTTGTATCACCCAAAGTCTTAAATACATTCATTTCTCTCTCTTGTAATTAACAATTAGAGAAGCATGCAAAGGTATAAACACGTAATCACTCAAATACACACAAATATGGCCGCACTCAACTGGTGAGTTGCCTACATAACCTACTAGGGATCAAGCCAAGCATAGTTATAATTTGAGTTTTATAATCATATCTTAAACTTTTTTCTTTCCAATGCATAAATCAAAAATACCTAGAGCTAGCACTCTAAAATTCGACCAGCCCTAATTTCTCCTCCTTTGTGGTGTTAGACGTCGAGAAGAAAGAGATTGTCGTTCTTGATTGGTTGTGTGGATACACTTTGAGGTCGGACACTTGAACGACTCATGAAGCCATCTCCAAGTTCCAACCGAAATATCCATTAACAAAAGATATAAATCTCTAACCCTATATTAAGATTGTTTTTGTTCTAATATATTCCATAGAGAATTTCTTGGGTTCAGTTTATTGGCATGAAAAAATTTTAAATTTTCGCTGCATTTCTATGCCGATAGACTTACAGTAATGTTCCTTTGTCTCTATAGTTGTCCCTACAAAGATATGCTCATATAATTTTGAGTGGTGACCATAAGGTAACATCTTGTATCCCACAATATTACAATAGGGTAATTTTCATATGCCAAAAAGAAAGGGAGGCGTTTGTAATTATACGGTACTTCAAAGAAGTCTAGATAATTTATCCTTGTTTTTTGATAAAAATTATTTCTTATTACCAAAAAATAAATATTATATATAATGAGGAAACTATTGATATGATAAAAGTATATTAAATTACATTAGACAAATTATTGATTTATATCAAATAAATTAAGGATTCAGTTAATTTCAAGAGAGCCAAAATCAAATATCTAGTATCACCAAAGTACAAAATTTTAAGCCTAATTATAAATGTACCTCTTGTAGTTTCGTAGACACATAACACTTTTAAACTATTTTTTGTGACATAATATATTATAGTTTTAGTTGTTAATAAAAATATTATACTATCAATTTTTTTTTACAACGTATGAAATAAATTAACTTAAAATATTTACTATTACTGTAAATACAACTTATTAAAATGATTTTATATAATTCAAAAAATTTCAAATAAAAATGATATTTAAAAAAATGCAATAAGTTCATAAGGTATTTCCTATGACAAATCCACGGTTTTATATGTTAACAGTGGGGCAATCCACGGTTTTATATGTTAACAGTGGGGCACTGCCCCCACTAAAATTACAAAACGTTTACGTTACGTTTGGTAGCATAAAATTGAGGTTTAAAATAGGAATTAAGGTGGAATCATACCTTTTTTCAACTTTAAAATGGTTAAAAAAAATCATGATTCTACCTTAATTTCAATTAAACTTCAATTCCATATAACTAAACGTTGTATAGGGATTTCTTTAATACTAGTAGTTAAAAAATTATATTTTTACCCCATCAAAAAGTTTTATCGAAACGTTGGCTTGTACTGTTACCTTTAATATTTTCTCCATTAAAAGGTTATAGTGTTTTTTATCTATGAAAAAGAATAAATGATCATTCAAGCATGAAAACGTGATTTTAATAACAACATAGAATCTATGTTTTAGGTATATCTCTACATATGTATTCATATCTATATGCATATCTATTTCTAGTCGATGTTTTTGTACTTTGATTTGCATGTTTATTACTATTGGACTGCTTAATCAAATAAATAAAAAAAGATTTATGGTTTGATCTATGTATGTTTAGGTCTTGTTTGAGTTTTATTAAATACAATTGAAATCCCCAAATTTAAATTTTTAACTCTAAAAACTTTAAATTTGAGTAATTTAAGTTTGATTTAATCAAGTAACCAAACAAAGCTTATATGTATGTTTGATTATGGTATTGTTTCTTGAATTGGTTGATCCTATTATTGACCCTTTGATTGAACTACATAGTAATTTAGTGTACTTAATGTCAGTTTGATGTAGCCCAATTCTAATAAATGCATAAATTAAAGATTGAAAAGTCTAATTGTGGAAAAAATGTGTTAACCATACTAAGTTCGCCATCACTAAACAAAAATCATGGATCTTAGGTATTTTGATCGTTCTTTTAATTTAATTACTTTATTTAATATCATTGAAGAACAAATTAATACACATACATGGCTTAACGTCATAAATAAGACAATCAAAACCCTTCGTCCCAAACATAGGTTATCTAATTATTTTTTTTCCTTCTTCCCTCCCTTTTTTATAGAATCCATCTCAAACACGTTAAAATTGAGAATGACCAAAATAATAGAGACCACGTGAACAAAATAACCCAACAACTTAGTCCGATTGATCTTGCATCACTACATGTTAATGTTTTTGGACCTCGATTCCTCGAAATAGCTCTATAAACGAAATGAAACCCCTTACCCTTCTATTCCGGTTAGTATACACCGCATAATCCTCAACCGTCAAGAACATTTTCTAAAAGAATAAAACACCTCACTATTTAATACTGTCAATTACATAATGTCCTTAAGAGATGTCTAAAATCCAAGTTGCTCATAAAAAAATTACCTCACATGTTTTATCCGAAAATATGAGAAAAGGTTTAAACAATATTGGCCAATGGACCTCTTTTTCTTTCCATTTTTTTTCGGGTTATGAATTTTAGCATGACATATATATTTTTTTGTATGATTATCAATTAATCTATGTCCAAGTCATAATAAATCTTATTTTCTCACATCATTCATGTTTCTATTCTCCCTTTTGTGACGAAGTTTTTTTAAGAGATGATATTGTCAAACATTATTAATGTTAGAATAAATTTATTACGAATGACAAAATTATTTGTAATCGTGAAGGAGAAGATAAATAAGTGGTGTAAGGTAATTTTGTCATTCTAAAAGCTTTTACTTTAAAATTAACAAATTGTGTTATGAAAATATAATTTTTTATTTATGAAAAATAAAAATTACATTGAATTAAGATTGTTATATATAGGAAGTGAATTATTTTTGTTATACATATTGTTACATACACACACATATATATATATACACACGCTACAAATAGGGTTTGCAAAATTGTTATGCACAAAGTTATTTGCCAATTATATTATTAATAGATAGGACTCAGTGGGAATTTTCATTTAATTATTTTTCCTTTTCTTAAACTTAAATATTCATGATTAAAAACAAAAACTTGAGCTTAGCCAAAGAAATATCAAGAGTATTCATTGACATGCAAGGAAAGTTTTATTTATTCTTTATTTTTTAAAAAGGAAAATGTACCAAAAAAGGAAATTCCCATAGCATATTAGTAATACAATTGTTATCCTTTTGTACAATTTGCCAATGTATAAGCATTTTTTTAAGTCTAAAATCAATGTTAAATGGGTTAATAGTAGCCCCTAGTTTTCCAAAATTTTCAGTTATTTTCCATGAAATATCTAGCATTGCCATTTCCGATTTGGCATATAAATTTTCTTTACCTCGCCGTGTCAAAATTGTAATGTAACAGTAGTCCCTCTCTCTCTATCTCTCACCATTTTAACCGTGAGTCCCATAGCTACCAAGCCAAACCAAATATCCTCTCCCTCTCTACAAATATACGCAGCACCAAAATCTCATCGTCTCTCTGTCTCTCTACAAATGTAACCGTAGTACCAAATCTCATCGTCATCAACCGAAACCTTTCATTGCGTTTCCCTTCTCTTTCTCTCTTTAAATCTCTCTCGATTTTTATTTTCTATTCGATCTTTCTCTCCCTCTTTAATCTAATCAGATTCGCCCACAAATCAACCCGTTAGAATCCAAAAGGAAAAGAGAAAAAATACCCATCATTTATCGATCTTTTATATTAAGTATTGAACCATGTCATTTGATTTAACAAAGCAAACTATAAATTGATTCAATAAAATTGATTCGCATAGATCGGCTTTGGATCGGTGTTAACCCGTAAATAAAGCGGAATTGAGGGGCAGGAATGGTAAAATCGGTTAATGAACCTAGGAGAGTATAAAAGATGCCAGGTTTAGCGCAGAGAAATGACCAATTCAGTAATGGCTCATTTGGATTCTGGTCAAAGCATAGCGATGACGTTAGCTATAATCAGCTACAGAAGGTACTCGATTTTGTATTTTTTATTATGCCTTTTTTATGTAGTATGTTCTTGAGTTGGGATTGGTTTGGATCAGTCTTTTGGATTGGTTTTCTGTGAATTTTAATGGGTATTTTGAGTTTGGATTGGATCTTGGCGCAGAAGTTATTCAGTGAAGATTGTTTAGTTGTTTTTTTATGTGTGATTGTTATTAGAAGCCTTTGTTTTGGTTGGATTAATGAGGTTTTTATCGATTAGATCCACTTCACATTTGTAGCTGCTCCTTTTAGTCTACCTTATGCCTTTTCTTTTTGCTTACGTGATTAACTAGTGGAAATTGAGAGTTGAGGACTCGTAATGTTAGGAACGCTTAAACAGTAGTGATGTTGGATGGGTGATCGGAAAATTGGGGGGCCATTCACATAATGCTTTTGGAATGACGATGTTGTTTTGGTTTTATTTTCTAGTTGAGGAAATGGCATCTTAGTGCTTTCCAAGGTTGCTTATGGCAGCTTAGGAAAAGAGAGGAATTAAAGTTTCGATTGGTGGTTTGTCAGCACTAGGGACCCTAATCCTAGAAAACAAAAACTATTACACTCTTAACAAGTTAAATTCCAATTTATGGCTTCATTTCCGTGGCTTCCCACCCCCATTTTTTTGGAAACCAAAATAAATTGTGCCAACTTGAATGATTAGACTGACTGCCACATGGTAAAATATTCTGAAACACATTCCGTGTTTATCTGTGGATGAAAACCAAATGGCAAACGACGCATGCATGGATGAGTTTGTTCCTTTTATTTATTTTGTGTACTTTTTCTAATTAATGATTCAAAGAGGTCACTGATTCTTAAAACAATCAACTGGATTAATAGGCTAAATTAGAAAGTGTCTTTATTGATGTTGAATTTGTGGTTGGTATACAGGCTTGGTTATAGTTTTTCGTGCAACTAATGAAATAGTATGATTACTCACTAGCAAAGTTCTATGAACTTCTATATAGTTCTGGAGTGAGCTGTCACCACGAGCTCGGCAGGAGCTCCTTAGGATTGACAAGCAAACCCTCTTTGAGCAAGCTCGCAAGAATTTGTACTGCTCTAGATGCAATGGGCTACTGCTCGAAGGTTTTTTGCAGATTGTCATGTATGGAAAGTCCTTGCAACAGGATGGAGCTGCTGGGAACCTTCCATGCAACAGATCAGGAGTCTCAAAAAATCAAAATGATGGTGGGTTGGTCGTAACTAGTGGATGCTCAGACGAAATGCAAGATCCATCTGTCCATCCTTGGGGAGGTCTGACAACAACACGTGATGGGTCACTAACACTTCTGGACTGCTATTTGTATTCTAAGTCTCTGAAAGGGCTCCAAAATGTTAGTTCTTATGAAAATATTATTATCTGATGTATGTTATCCTTATTCATTTCAGTAGCTGACATTTATTTTCTATCAGGTGTTTGACAGTGCACGTGCAAGGGAACGAGAACGTGAATTGCTTTATCCTGATGCCTGTGGCGGTGGAGGTCGAGGCTGGATAAGCCAAGGAATGGCAAGTTATGGAAGAGGACATGGAACAAGGGAAACATGTGCTCTGCACACCGCAAGGCTTTCCTGTGACACGTTGGTGGACTTCTGGTCAGCACTTGGGGGGGAAACTCGGCAATCTCTTTTGAGAATGAAGGAAGAGGATTTTATTGAGAGGCTCATGTACAGGTGTGCTTTTTGCTAATTGTCTATCCCTTTTATATAGCATCCATAATAAAATCAATGAAAGAACAATGTTAGAAATATAGTTATTTGTCAATCTGCCTTTGTTGGAGCTGTAAGATGAATATCGATGGTGGAGGTGATCGAGACAAAGAGGAGAATATAAAATTGACTGCAATGAAGATGTCCAATTTTTATTTATGTGGAAGTTTGTTTATCAAGAAAATTTATATTCATCATCTTTATGGAATCAGCTTTTAATGATATTTTTCACTTTTGTATTGTTGTGGTTCTAAAGCTTGAGCTTTATTTATGTTCTCTTCCTCCCAACTGTAGAGCTACTGTGACTTAACAATTTAGATGCCATCTAGCCTCATCTCTGCTTGCAAAAATATTTGATGGTTATATCTTCGGAAAAATCCACTGTAGGATATTGATGAAGTTGGTGCTACTGTTTTTGCTATTTCACTATGGACGTAAAGGGCTTCCTGTTACCATGGAAATGAAGAAAATATGAGACATATGGTGATGAAGAATGTTTGGGGCTTGGACTTCATGGAATATGTCGATAATCAGGTGTCAACAGAATGCAAAATTAGTTTTTCAAGAGGTATTGATGGAAAGTGGATCGTGTGGAGAAAGTTGGAGAACGTTCATTTGAAGAATATATGGCTGATGCAAGAAACCACCGGAGAAAGAAATCCAAATTTCTAAATTAATGCGCAGAGAAGATGAACATAAGAAGCTAAATACACTACTCATGTTTCCTCACTAGTTGGCCTATTGTGACCATCTTCAACATAGGTTATATAGATAATTGTAATTATTGTGAGATAACATATTTTTTCACCTAGAATTTACACCTTTATAAACGACGAGCAAAGTTGAGGATATTGAGGCAGACATCTCAGGGATATATAGGTTAGACATGAGAGCATTCGAGGAAGTAAATAATTAGCAACTGGGGTTCATACATGATAAGGATATGCTGATATTTTTGCTAGAAGACACGCAAGGCTATCAAGAGAGGGTGTGGAAGGTGTCAATTAGTTTAGTTGGTAAAGTCCTTTGATTGTTGTATCAAGGACTTGGGATCAAATTTTTCCTTCAACTGGGATTGGGGGGTTAAAGGATGGGGAGGGCCACCCCTGTTATGTATCCCAGCCATGTAGACCAATAAATAAATAAATTGAGGAGGGTCTGACTTGAGGCTCTAAAAGGGGGAGAGGTGGATGAACAGAAACATTGAGAGAGATTTGAAGTCATTTTTTATTTTTGTTGAAGACACTTCACCTAATTGACAGTAACTGAAATGGATTTGCTTTTTGGTTAAATACTTTGTTATGACTTATGTCACTGTTAAAATTTTCAACAACCTTTTTGGTTCAATAATTTTACTACTTCCCATGCTATCTATAGAAAATTTAATAAATTCTTTTTTAAAAATTTATTATTATACTTATATTTAACTTTTGACAATTGGTCGCTGGGGGATGGCTGCCAAGCAAATTTCATGTGCTATTATTGTCATTGTTATCATCTCTTTTCTTCTTCTGAACAACTTGGTGCTTAAGTTGATGGGTTTTGAGGCTGAAGTATGGTTGCTCGTAGCTTCTTAGAGCTCTCAGCCAAAATCATTTCAACGTTTAGGACACTAAAAGTAAAACTTAGCATGAGGTGAAGCGTTAATCGTTCCTATATCTCTTAGGGAGTTATCAGCTATTGCCTGTTATTTTGTATTTATTTATTCTTTCTGCACAATGTTCATTTGCATTGTGATTCATTTTCTTCCCTTTCTCTTGTGCACTTAGTACTCATGTTACATAGTTTTTATGAGGATCTCATATTAGGTTGCTCTATTTTCCTTACGAAATTGATGTTCGTATGACAGGTTTGACAGTAAGAGGTTTTGTAGAGATTGCAGAAAGAATGTTATTCGTGAGTTCAAGGAGCTAAAGGAGCTGAAGCGAATGAGAAGAGAACCTCGCTGCACTAGTTGGTTTTGTGTCTCAGATTCTTCCTTTCAATATGAGGTTCTTATCCACTACTATAACCTTTTTTCTATATTGATTTTGTGGTTTTTTACAAATTTTGATCTAATTATTTAAAATAATTTTCATAATTGGGTAATATTTTATTAAGCTTTTTGTTGAGAGTCTAGCATAATCTTTCTGCTATTTTCTCAGGTATCTGTTGACACAGTCCAAGTTGATTGGCATCAAACTTTTGCTGAAACTGTTGGAACGTATCATCACTTTGAATGGGCAGTTGGAACTGCAGAAGGAAAATCTGATATTCTGGAATTTGAAAATGTTGGCATGAATGGGACTGTTCGGGCCAATGGCATAGATCTTGGTGGTTTGAGTGCATGCTATATTACAGTCAGGGCTTTTAAACCAGATGGCCGCTGCACCGAGCTTTCTGTAAAAGCTCATGCGCTAAAAGGCCAACAATGTGCTCATTGTAGACTTGTAGTTGGGGATGGTTTTGTTTCAATAACAAGAGGGGAAAGTATCAGAAGGTTTTTTGAGCATGCCGAAGAGGCCGAGGAAGAAGAGGTAGTTCAAGTTTTGTAAGGCTTTTTAACTATACATTTGTCTAGGCAGTTAAAGGTCATGTTAGTTTTGTTGACAAATGAGTATATACTGAACTAATCTTTTATATTTGAACTAATTTATTTTAAACGATTTCAGGATGATGATTCCATCGACAAGGACGGAAATGAGCTAGATGGAGAGTGCTCACGTCCCCAAAAGCATGCGAAGAGTCCTGAACTTGCTCGAGAATTTCTTCTAGATGCTGCTACTGTTATTTTCAAGGAACAGGTATGTTCAACTCTGCTGACCAGTGTTGTACTTTGTACTCTTGCAATATATTTGTTCTTCTTTCCAATTGTTTACTTAGGAAGTGATAAATTGTTGAGATCTGGCTTTTCAAAAAAAATTGTTGAGATCTGTCATTTTCATATATGAAACCTCAAGTATATGATAGCTGTAAATACGTAATGTGGTAGGTTGTAGAAAGGGAAAAAAGAAAAAGAAATAGTTATATAGGTTAATGAAGGAAACACATGATGTTTCAGTATTTAGAGTCAAGTGAGTGTCCAAACACAAAAAAGACATGAGGGGAGCAAGACTTGTAGTAGAGTTGAGGGAGTAATACCTGATGTGAATTATCAAATATGTGGGGAAGATGAAAAGAGCATATTCATAAAACTATAACAAGATGGATTAAGTATAGAAATAAGGTAGTACCTGTCTCAATTTGAGACAAGTCTTTCTGTTCACTTCAAAATATGGAAGCTCTTTGGAAACTAAGTTAATCTGCTACCTAAAAGATTCTTGGGCCAAGAGGCAATTCATATTGGTGAAGCATGTTCAGAGAAGAGCCCTACATAATAAATTATTGGTTTGGCTAATCTTTTTGGCAGATTTAATCAAGTGCTTATTTTCTATGTTTGTGAAGAAACTTAGCCACACTACCTATTAATTGGTGCTTCAAAGTATTGCTTATTTGCATAAGAGCATTAATAAGTGGTTTGAAATGGTTTTGTGAAGCTTTTTTTGCAAATTTAAAAAATAAGCATTAGATCTGCAAAAGAGCTTAACCAAACCAAGTAGGATAAATGGTAATACAAGAAAAGCTATACTTTATATGAAAAGGTAAGTGCATGTTTGGTTAGAGTTTTCAAAAAGAATTTTAGGTTTTCAAAAACTAAAAACAGTTTTCAAAATCATAAAACATGTTTTGGTGTCAGTTTTTAGATATAGTTTTTGAAAACTATTTTCAAAATAAGTCTTTTTGAAAACTGGTTTTAGAAAACTCCTTTGAAGTGTTTTCGAAAAGAGTTTTTCAGTTTTCATTGTTTTCTTAGATTTTCTGAGACACCAAATAGCACTTTCCTCTCCATTTTTTTGCTATCCAAACAGAAAAAGCTACAAATCCAGTGCCTCTCTTTATCTCATCAAGCTTCTGTCCATTCTGTTCTCCTTCTCAAAATCGATTATGAAGCAACAAAATCGAAAAATATTGAAATCGCAAAGCAAGTAGATCACGAAAGCGGTGCTGTGTTCGCGACCCCAAATCCGGATCTGCCAAGGGGAGAAGAAGAAGGAGAAGAACGATGAGGAAAACAAGAAAAGGAGGAGAAGATGAGGAAAACGAAATCGAAGGAAGATCCAAATTTTTGAGAAGGAGAGGAGGAAGAAGAAGAGAAGAAAAAAAATGAGGATGAGGCTTGACAGCAGTGTCCAACCTTCTACTACTATGGACTTTTTAAAAAAAAATTGTCCAGTTTTTAGCTTTTAGCTTGTTAAATCTGTTTTTAAATTATTTTTATACGAGAATACACAAATTATTTTCAAAACAGTTTTCAAAATAAATTATCCAAACAACTTTTCTCTGTTTTTTTGTTTTGAAAACAGTTTTCAAGTTATAGTTATCCAAACATGTTTTCTTTAGAAAATATCATAAAAGTGTTTTATATCTTCATTTTCGAAAACTGAAAACTGTATCCAAACATGCCCTAAAGGTGTCTCAGTTGGATAGTATGGGAGTAAGTAGTGTTACTTTGTTTAGTAATGTCCAATAACAACAATGGTTGCACAAATGAGGATATTTTAATTTATTCGAAGCTAAAGTTGTATTGTGTGCATTGTGGCTTCTGGCAAAATCATATTGGCCTATGATTTAACCAAAGATTTGAGTAGGGTCCAGTTACTTTCTTCTGAAAGATTGTGTGGCATCAATACCCGTGATTCTTTTGTTTCAGAATGCAAATAATTGAGGATCAGGACAATTCTAAGTGACGTACCAGTTTAATGATTTGCATGCATCATGTTACATTAGTCCAAACAATCAGGGGCATTGTGCTACCAAATTATTGTTATAACTTTGCCATTTTGGCCTGCTAAGAACCTGCAAACATTGTTGCACTGTGCTGTGATTTCTCTCTGTATATGTATTTGCAATTATAACATGCATCCCTATTTGAGCGTCCTCGCGCATGTGAAGAAACTTGTTCTATATCAATTTTCAGGTTGAGAAGGCCTTTAGAGAAGGAACAGCTCGCCAAAATGCACACAGCATTTTTGTTTGTCTTGCATTAAAACTGTTGGAAGAACGTGTTCATATTGCATGCAAGGAGATCATCACTCTAGAAAAGCAGGTTAGTAACTGATATTTTAATATAATATTTTCTTCTGCAAGGTATAGATGAAACGAGGTGACATGACACCTATGTAATTTTTTCCTTGCAGATGAAACTTCTTGAAGAAGAAGAGAAGGAAAAGCGTGAAGAAGAAGAGCGGAAGGAGAGGAGAAGAACAAAAGAAAGGGAGAAAAAGCTGCGGAGAAAGGAAAGATTGAAAGGAAAAGAAAGGGAGAAAGGAAAAAAACCTGACTCAAATGATATTCCTGTTCTTCCGAATGGCTCAAAGGAAGAATCATCCCCAAATGTTGATGAGGAGCCAAGTAATGCCATTAGCTCGAAGGACTCAGTGAGTGACACGGGTGATATTGCTCTGTCTGTGCCTGGATCTTCTGATAATCATGATGAACAGTTCTTGAATTGGCGCACAGCTTCAAGAATTCAAAACCACTCTTACGATAGTCCTGATGGTGAAGTTATAAATCTCAAAGATGGGAATGGATCTTTTACAATGGAGCAATCAAAAATTTCTCATCGGAGATTGAAATTTCGAAAAGAAGTCCAACCTGATCCATCTTTGAAGTGGTCTGACAGACACCGGTATACAATTGTTTCAGCGTGTGCTTCTCTGGTCAATAGATCTGAGTCAAGGTATCGCAATGATAATTTTGATAATTCTTCCAGGGGCTTCAATGCATCAAATAGACAATTAAGGATAAATGCTCCAAAGTCCGACAGTCGAAATGGCATTAAGTTTAATGAAAAGTTTCAGTGTTCCGGCAACAGGACAGGTGACAGGTATGATTTTCATTCTTGCAGCTGTAACCTACACAATGAATACCGAGTAAAGGTCGAGCCACATGTTTCTGCAACCAGACTCATTCGAGAGCCAAAATCCGTAAGTAAGTTAGACTCTGCATCGGACATGTCCAAGCCTGTCTATCGTGGTAATAGGTATAATCAAACAGACTACATGCGTGAGGGTTGTGGAAGACCAAAAAGCAAAATCGTTGCAGGAAACAACCCTTCCAGCAGAGATTCACTTCATTCCAAGAAAGTTTGGGAGCCCATGGAATCACAGAAGAAGTACCCCCGGAGCAACTCAGATTCTGATGTGATATTAAGGTCATCTACTTTTCAGGTTGAAGGAGTGGAACCTGGTAATAATGCTAGGCCATATGGTGACGTATCCCCTAGTGAAGCTGCTGGAAATTTGGGTAAAATTGATCATGAAGATAATAGTGTGAAGAAATCAAGAAACTCTAACCTTCCGGCAGAAGAAGACTGCCGGAATGAACTTCCTATGCGACTGAAGGATCCTTGCTACTCAACAGAAGCTGCTGATGAGGAAGTTGGATTATGTCGCACTAGAAATTCTATCTTAGATGGAACTTTGGATCCTATCATGAGTTGTACTTCCAGTTCTGATAACTGCTCTTCATGCCTTAGTGAGGGAGATAGCAATACAGCCTCTTCGAACCATGGAAACCTGGAATCCTCATCATCGTCAGATTCAGAAGAAGCCAGTCAACAATCAGAAGGAATAGAGAGTTCAGTATGCACTCCAAATGGCTTCCCAGAATATCATGATAAAGTGGTTGAGAAAAGTCAGATTTCAAATGGAAGGGAGGGTTTGGGAGGTAGGAATTTGTCAGGTTTTCCACCAGATGGTACAGGAAGAAATATTTCAGGAAATCCATTAACAAAACCTGCCCAAAATCCCGATAACGGAATATCCAGTGTTAGTATTGGTTCTCGACATCAAGGCATCTATCCATCAATGCCCAACCAAAATATACAGTTTCCAGTGTTTCAAGGTCCTTCAACAATGGGTTACTACCATCAAAACCCAGCTTCTTGGCCAGCAGCTCCTGCTACTGGATTAATGCCTTTCTCTCATCCTAACCACTACTTATATGCTAGCCCTCTTGGTTATGGTTTAAATGGAAACTCAGGCTTATGCATGAAGTATGGTGCTCTGCAGAATTTAACTCCCTTGTTTAATCCTGGGCCAATTCCAGTTTATCATCCGGTTGCCAAAGCCAATGGCGTGAACACGGAGGAACAGGCTCAGATTCCTAAGCCAGGAGCAGCACAAGAAGCTTCTAATGAAGCTAATACAGAGAAGGGGATTCTGGCTAAGCGACATCCCATGGAAGCCCCTGCAAGTGGAGAAGGTGAGCAATGTGATAATCTTGGCAAATTGCACATGGGTAATAACACCAGCTTTTCCTTGTTCCATTTCGGTGGCCCTGTGGCCCTTTCAACAGGATTTAAGTCAAATCCTATGCTTTCGAAAGATGGGACTTTAGGAGATATTTCTTCTCAATTTTCAGCAGATCCTATTGACAATGATCACGCTTGCAATAAGAAAGAGAGTACTATAGAGGAATACAACTTGTTTGCAGCAAGTAACGGCTTAAGGTTTTCATTCTTCTAATATATATTTGAAGGTGTGAGGTGGCTTTTTGGAATCAGTTCCTGTTTTCTTATTAGGCTATATGGAAGTTTGATAGTTCTTGTAATCCGAAACACAATAATCATGAAAAATTCAAACTTAGCTCATAGTTTCTCTAGTTGATTTTTATCCATTTGTCTTATTGTTTTATTTAATGTAGAGAAAGAAAAGGTTGGAGCTGGTACCGTTTGAAGGTTTTTGTGTTTTTTCAGTTAATGTAGCATGTGTCAGTATGGATTTTTTTATTTTACATGACTTCATTTTTCTCTGGGTGTCTTGGCATATAGGAACTGAAATAATTTCATTTTGAATACATATCTTGGTGTAAAATGGCAGTGTTGGCTTGTGTTTTCGGTTGTTGAATAATACATGGTACTCTAGATCCTGTTAATGATGGAAGGTGGAGCTGTATTTTATAGAAAGAGATTGCTGTTGGCGTTGTATCTGCAATGCACGACTGTGGTTCATGCGCGCTCATCGCATATAAGCATTGTTCAACGTGATACCATTCATCAGTTGATCTCACGATCCTAACATTTTCCCACAAATGCTTTGGCCCATTTAGTATTTGGCTTGGTCTCTACCAAGCAAGTCAACCAAACTCAATCAGATATTTCTAAGGTTGCATACGCTGCAAGTAGAAAAAAGATACATTAGATGGGACTGATTGCGCACAATAAGCCAATCATCAAGTAACAAGAGGCAAAGCAAAACAAGCTCATAGCAAAACAATTAACAAGTGTGTCAGTAAAAACGGCAAGTTAGAGAGAGAAGCTCTCGGTAATTGCGATTGCAACTTGCCCATGGTTTCCTGCCTTTCTCATCTCCCTCTCCTCCATTTTCATCTTCTAACCACTTCAACCATCCGTAATGGGAAAGAAAAAGCAAAGTAGGAAGTCTATTGTATCTGCCCAAGAACTCAAGGATCTGGAATATGTCTATAATCATTTCAAGGAAAAAAGTGCTACAGTGCAAATGTCGCGTAAGAAGGATTCTGCTCTTGGGAGCAAGCTAGAAGAAAAGGAAGAAGGTATGGAATCAGATAGCATCTCCTGCACATTGGGTGAGGAGGATTCATACTCCTTGAGAACGGAGATTGAAGGTATCTGCTCTGCAAGTGAAGATTGTATTCAATCAGGAACAGTAATGAATAGTTGCAAAGTTCGAAAGGAGTCAGTGAAGGACTCAAAGAAGCTCTCCTCCACCTTAGGTGAAGGGATTCCAAGCTTCAAAGGTTTGACTAATGAGGGTTCAGCCTCATAAACTGAATTCTCTAAGAGTGAAGATGATAGCGTCCCTCATTCAGGTCCTGTTAATAGTTCTGGCGTGAACAGTAACAAAATGCAGAAGAAGAATTTTAAAGGCTCTAGGATTCATCAGAGCTCTTTGGGTGGGGAGGAACCAAACTCTATGGGCTTGTTAAAGTTATAATTCCTTAAAGGAGATCAGATCGTATGGCTCCTCATATGAACAGTAACTTGAACCCTGAAGGAAGGGTTAAAAGAGCTCCTTAGATGAGCCTCTTTGCATATAATAGAAAGCCCAGCAACGGTATGCAACTCTCAGTAATGGAGAATGAGCATGATGCAGTCAGTATCTCAGAGGATGAAATAGAAGAAGTATTTGAAGACTTTCCTCATTGTCTAGTTGGGTACTTTGCAGGAAGATTTCCTAGGAAAGCAGCATTGAAACTTATCACAGACTCATGGAAGGTAAGAGTCCAAACTCAATTTCATGATAGTGGCTGGATTATCTTTAAATTTGAGAATGCTGAATGTGTAATGAAAATGTTGAATGTGTAATGAAAGTTATGCAAGAAGGACCTTATATAGTCTATGGTAGACCATTGCTTCTAAAATCAATGCCTAAGTTCTTTCAATTTGATAATGAGGAGATTAGTACTATTCCTGTATGGATTCAGTTGAAAATTTTGCCTCTAGAATTGTGGTCTGCCAACATTCTTAGCAAGATAGGGTCTCAACTGGGAAAATCTCTCTATGCTGACAAGCTTACCTCCAAAAAAGAAAGGATTTCTTATGCTAGATTGCTAGTGGAGATAGACATTGCCAAAGAAATTAAATTCTCAATTCCTATCAATCTTCCTAGAGGAAGATCCTTTGAGCAAATAGTTGCTTATAAGAATTTGCCTAAGTACTGCAGTAGATGCAAGATGATATGGCATTCAGCTAACTCATGCAGATTCAGCTCAAAGTCTGAGTTGGAATTAATAGACTCTGTGAAGTCAGTTGAGAGTACAGGCATTGCTAAGGACCAGAATGCAGAGAGGAGACCTCTTAATGATGGTTCCTCTCCTAATCCAGATGAAACTAGGGCAAAAACTAGTACAGGACCTTGTGCTCCTAATCAGAGAGTGCCAACGTTAAAAAAGCCAAAACTCCAGTCTAAGGGGCCACAGATAGAAGGGAGGGCCCCTGGAGTGGGATCCAGGGATGAGATAGGTTATGTCCAGAAAGTTATAGCTCTGGTAAGTCCTAGAGCTGAAGGTGCCAAGCAAATCCAGAAAGAGAATCATCTTGATAGCTTAAAAGGGAAAGAGGTCCCATTTTTGGAGGGGGCACAGTCCTTAGCTAAGAAGAAAAAAACTAAAAGATTAGTGACAGAAGTTCATAAGGAAGGGAAGGGGGGCTGCCTGCCAAGGTGTTCAATGAAAGTGTCATCCTGGAACATCAGGGGTTTTCATAAACCCCTGAAACACAATGGGGGTTCTCCACCTCATGAAAAGTAACAGAGTTGACATAATATGTATCTTGGAATCCAAGCTAGATGAAGATAAGCTGGGCAGGATTATGAGGAATAAATTCAGAATGTGGCAGCAAGTGAATAATTTTCAAACCCATGAAGCTGGAATAATCTTGATCCTCTGGGATCCCTCTAAGGTCAGAATTTCTATCATTGAAACTTGTCCTCAAGTTATCCACTGTAATGTTAAATGTTTAATTACTTCTAATAGTTTTGTTGCTAGTTTTGTATATGGTTTCAATTCAATTGTAACTAGAAGACCTTTGTGGGATAATCTATTAAGTTTAGTTATGAGAACTTAGTTCCATGGCTAGTGTTAGGGGACTTTAACAATGTTTTTGCAACTAATGAAAAAGCAAATGGATTGCCTGTCACTGATTATGAACTAAGGGATCCCAATGAGCGTTGTAGAGAAACTAGTATGACTAATATCAACTACTCTGGTTGTCTTTTCACTTGGTCCAACAACCACATATGGAGCAAGTTAGACAGAGCTATGGTGAACAGTGTTTGGATTCAGATGGGGTTCAGGGCTCATGCTAGATTTCCTCTTTCAGGGTGTCTGTCTGATCACTCTCCTTGTATTGTCAATCTGTTTGAAGAGGAAAAGGGTGGGAAAAGGCCCTTTAAATTCTTCAATATGTGGGCTGACCATGAGAAGTTTGTTGAGACAGTAAGGGACAACTGGAATAGGAATTTGGTTAGTACTAAAATGTTCAAGCTATGCAAAAATATGAAACTTCTAAAAGGCCATCTCAAGTTGTTGAATGAGAGGCATTTTAGTCACATTTCTGCTAGGGCTTTAGAAGCTTCTAAAGAGCTAGCCAGACTTCAAGAGGAATTGCATCAGAATAACTCTGACAGTGAGCTTCAAGTGAGAGTTGCAGACTTAAAGCTCAAAGCCTTTAAGCTGGCTAAGGCAGAGAGAAGTTTCTTTTCTCAGCAGGCTAAGTGTAGGTTTCTTATGAACAGTGACAGGGGGTCCAAGTACTTTCATGCCATGATGAAGAGAAAGACTAGCAGGAACCATATAGCTGCTGTGGAAACTCTTGCTGGTCTCCAGACAACATTAGAGGCTAAAGTTGTTAAAGAATTCATCAATTTCTATGAAGATCTACTGGGGACATCCAACCCTTGTAGTCCTATTGATTTAGATGTTATAGATGAAGGGCCAAGATTGTTTGAAGTCCAAGTAGCCAGTTTAGTTAAGGAGGTCGCAGAATAAGAAATTAAACTAGCTCTTTTCAGTATTGGGGAAGATAAGTCCCCAGGTCCTAATGGCTATACCTCTTTTTTTTTCAAGAAAGCTTGGGAGAATATTAAACAGGAGGTGGTGGGGGCAATGCTGAAATTTTTTAGAAATGGGAAAATCTTGAAACAGATTAATCATACTGCTCTTGCAATGATTCCTAAGAGAAGGCAAGTTGTTAAAGTGGAAGACTTTAGGCCTATTGCATGTTGTAATGTGGTGTACAAGATAATATCCAAGATCATTGCTTTAAGGCTTTCTCTTATCCTGGATAGCATTGTCAACCCAGCCCAGGCAACATTCATAAAGTCAAGAAGTATGACAAAAAACATCTACTTAGTCTAGGAACTTCTTAGAAAGTACAGCAGGAAGAGGATCTCTCCTAGATGCATGATTAATATTGACCTCAAGAAAGCATATGATACAGTCAACTAGGGGTTCTTGGACAGCATGCTAGTTGGTCTTGGTTTCCCTGACAGGTTTAGAGGTTTGGTAATGGAATGTGTCTCTACTACAACATACTCTATAGCCATCAATGGGAGCTTGCATGGTTTTTTTACTGGTAAGAGAGGGCTGAGGCAAAGGGACCCTCTCTCCCCCTTTTTATTTGTGTTAATCCTTGAGTACCTCTCCAGATTGCTGGTCAGACTGAAAGAAGATGATGGTTTTAAATATCATCCTAAGTGTGATAAATATAAAATTACTCATCTTGCATTTGCTGATGATCTTATTCTCTTTGCAAGAGGAGAAGCCTGGTCAGTAGGGCAACTCATGAATTGTGTGAAGAGGTTCAATGATTGCTCAGAGTTGAAAGCCAGTATGTCAAAGTCAAGTATTTTCCAAGCAGGTGTTCGTAGGTCAGAGTTACTAGAAATCAGAAGACTGACTGGAATGGAAGAGGGTAGTATCCCTTTCAGGTACTTGGGAGTTCCATTGGAATCTTCAAGACTGAATGCAGCCCACTATTTCCCTCTTATAGACAAAATTTCTTCTTATATAAATGCTTGGGTTGGTAGCTCTCTTTCCTATGCTGGAAGAACAGAGTTGATTAAATCTGTGCTCCAAGGAGTTGAATGTTTCTGGCTAGCAATTTTTCTTATTCCAGCAAATATTTTGGATAAAATAACTAGAATGTGCAGAGCTTTCTTATGGAGTGGCAGAAACTCTAGTTCTAGAAAGACTCTGGTGGCATGGAAAGAAGTCTGTAAGCCCAAGTTAGAAGGGGGATTAGGTCTAATCGATCTCAAAAGTTAGAACATTGCCCTTTTGTCTAGAGCCTTATGGAATATCCATCATAAGAAGGATTCCTTGTGGGTTAGATGGGTCCACCATTACTACCTTCGAGGGAGGTCTATATGGACTGCAAGTCCCAAACATGAAGATTCTACCTTATGGAAGAAGATCCTTGAAATTAAAAATGGTTTGATATCATCTTAAGAGTCTATCCGGCAGGCTCAATCAAATATGCTAGAGTGGGAAGAGCATAATCAAATCAGCATCAAGAAGGTCTACAATAGTCTAAGGCCTAGAGGAAGCAAGGTCCACTGGGCTCCTATAGTCTGGAACGGCAGTTGCACTCCTAAGCATTCATTCATCCTATGGTTGGCTATTAACGGTAAACTACTCACAAAAGACAAGTTACAAGTTATAGGAGTGGACAGCTTATGCCCATTGTGCAGAGAGTGTGATGAGACAACAAACCACCTTTTCTTCTCTTACCGGATCAGTAAAGCCATCTAGGCTATCATCAAAGGCTGGTTAGGGTGCGGAAGAGGAATGAATACCATAAGAAGTGCAGTCAAATGGATCCAAAAAGAAGCAAAAGGAAATGGGCCACCTGCTAAAGCTAAAAGAGCTTCTCTAGCAAGCACTGTGCACCTCATATGGATGGCTAGGAATGCAAAACAGTTTGAAGGAACCTCTATTCATCCCAATAGTATAGCCAGGAAAATCAAAATTCATGTGTATAGAATAGTTTATGCTAGCTTTCCTAAGCTAAGGCTTATTTTGTAACTATATTTTTGTAATTATGTAATTGCTCTCATGGTATATCTCCTGGGAATGCCCAACGTATTTTGTATATAATTGATCAATATATTATCTTTTACAGATCAAAAAAAAAATTAACAAGTGTGTCCAAGTATAAACAATACGCATCAAATGGCATGTCCCGGAGCACAGACCTCAATCATAAAGCATGTAATGACCTAGAAGGGCGATAGAACATAACAACCTTTTGACCTATGATAGAAAATATTTTATATTCATAAAGAGCCATTACAAGCATTTTGTTGGGGCAGGGACACCAAATAACGATTGGGACAAAAAACATTAACCACGATCGTTGAGCACCGAGCTCACCCTCCTAAAGAGTCTTCAGTATTTATAAGCTTTAGCAGGAAGACACATCCCATGCTTGAGTTGTCATACACTTGAAATAAAAATAAAACAAATTAAATTTACAAGATTTCCACCTAGGCAAATGGCTCATTTATCTCTAAACTATAGCATAAGACCTACATGCTCCCACACTGTTCATCCCCCACTTATGTTGTCGACGTTTTCATTGACTTGCTTGCTAAGAACTCGTCAATCTTCTGCTTGAATGGTTATAGATAGGTGGTTTTCTTCCAATTGGTCTCCTCTTCTATTAGGTTCTTGCACTTCACTAAGTATTCTTTTAGTTGACATTCGAAGCCTTCATAACTATGTCAGCTAGGATCTCCTCTACCTCTCTTGTTGGTTGTTTGGTGTTGATGGCTAATCTCATCGATTGACTTCATGATGGGTCTTCTAAATCTGCATGGTATGACTTCAAGTTGCTGACATGGAACATTGGATGAACTGTCATCCATGTTGATGGTTGAATTCTTTAAAAAATTCTTCCTCAATTTAGCTATGATGGGGACTGATCTTCCTCAATTTAGATATGATGGGGACCAATCCTTAATATTTATGCACCAGTCTTTTATTTCGTTTTATAAAGAATTTGAGCTATTGTTCCATAATCTGTACAAGTAACAAGGTCCTAACTTCAAAATGCATTGGGGTTCTCCCCAAGTTTGCCAATTTATTTTTACTCTTGGAAGCCTTATCAAGTTATACCCGAGCTATCTCGGTGTTTCTCTTCCACTCCTTAGTGAAAGTAAGGTCGAGGGCTGTGCCCCTTGTAGAGTTCATGCACAGTGTGAGGCATGAATAATTGGCAACTTGTGACCACTTCAAAAGGGCTTCTATTGGAGCTGGAACTCTTATGTGAGTTGAAGTAGAATTGAGTTGTGCCAATCAGCTAAACCTAATTTTTCTAACTGTTAAAACATTACATCTGGTAATAAGTCTACGGGTGATCTCAATAATATGTTAAGATGTGAACTAAGGAGATTTAAGAACTCAAGCCAGAAGGTTCTCGTGAACCTGGAGCCTCGATCACTCATAATGCTTTGGGCCACACTCTAATACTTGAAAAATAGAGGAGCTACTCCTTCAACGGTGTAATATCTTAGGGTTGGTATGAAGGCTTCATACTTCGAGAATCGATAAAAAAATTAATTGAAAAAGAACCGCGATCCTCGACATTGTTCAGACAATAGATGAAATCTAAAAAAACGCTTTCCTATGGTCTTGATGGTACTGGTAGGGATTCCAGTATACCAGTCGACAATGCACCACAAATTTCAGGGAAACAAGTTTTGTATTTCGACTCAACGTATCTGCAACTTGATTGGCACGATCCAATATATATTTGTTGACCCTCACCTATATTTTAATGATGACAAAACATAACTCTTATTATACTAACAACACTATCTAAGTGTATTAAGCGATAAAAGCATACAGCCAGAAATCAAGGTGCAAGAACTCAACCTGAATCAAAATCCAAGTCAAGACAGAAGATCTAGTATAGGTATAAGGTATTAAATCAAGTTGTAAATCTCACCGGTTCAGGTAACAAGCTTGTCCAATGGCTCATTTTGAAAAAGTATTTTTAACAAAACTATTCATTCAAACATTTTAAAGTTAAAAACATTTCAAAGAATGAAAAACTGGGTTGAAGACAACCCAGTCGACTGGTACTTATACCAGAAGACTGGGATATGAGACAATGTGTCCCCAATCGACTGGGTGCCTCATACCAATCGACTGGTACTTTGGACAAAAGGTCCCCAGTCGACTGGTAAGTCCAACCCAGTTCACTGGTACCAGTCATAGCTTTAAAGGTGAGACTTTTCACCTGACCCAGTCGACTGGTAATTCAAAAAATATGATCGTTAAGACGCGAGAATTCAACACAAAATGCACAAAAACATTCCAAGTCAGTACAAAACGGCCATATCAATAAAAGGCTATATAAACCCACTCTATTGAGCATTTTAAAAGATAGAGATTACACATTCAATCATTTTTTTACTCATTGATACACAAAAGCTTTGAAATATTTATTGTTGAGCCATTCTTAAAGCTTTACCTTGAAAGAGAGATATTATTCAGTTTTTATAAGCTTTCATTGTTGTCTCTCTACCATTTACTTTACAGCATTTATTGTAAAGGGATTAGCTTCCGAAAGGAAGAGATTAGCTTCCGAGAGGAAGGGATTTTCTTCCAAGAGGAACGGATTGATTGTAAGGTTTGTGCAACACCCATGAAGTTGCATGACTAAGTTTCTTAGTGGATTACTTCAAGGAGGTTCCTTGAAGAGAGTGGACGTAGGGTCGGAATGAATCCAATATTGTCGAACCACTATCAGAGCCTCGTTCTCAATTTTAAGCTTAATATCCTTGAGTTGATCCGATAGCAGCAAATAGCTATTCTGAGGGACACTCCTACACTAGGCCTCCTTTGTTCAATGGCTCCAGCTATAATTATTAAAAAAATCAGGATGAAAATATTTGTCGAAGGACAAGATTATAATCTATGGAGAGTCATTAAGGAATGACTTAGAATTCCATCAAAGGAAATAACTATTGGAGAAATCAATCATACAATGCCTAAACTCAAAACTGAGTACAATGATGAGGATTGTAGAATGATGTCTCTCAATAGTAGAGCCACAAGTATTTTACATTGTGCTTTAGATATATCTGAATATAATAAAATCTCTGCATGTGTTTCGGCTAAGGAGATATGGGATAAATTGCAAGTTACATATGAAGGAACTAGTGAGGTTAAAAAATCAAAAATCTATACACTAGTATCCGAATATGAATCTTTTAGAATGTCTCCTAACGAAACAATTTCTCAAATGCACTCACGTTTCACAACTATTGTTAATGGTTTGAAGCTTCTTAGTAGGAACATTGAGGAGTTTGAACTAACAAGAAAAATCTTAAGATCTTTGCCGCCCACTTGGAAAGCAAAGAAGACGACCATCACAGAGGCCAAAGATCTTGGCAAACTTGACATCGAAACGCTTCTCGGATCACTATTGGCATATGGGATGGAAGAAATGAATCTCATTATCAATGATGATGAGAAGAAGAAAAAGGTAATTGCTCTCGAAGCCTCTACATGCAACAGAGAAGAGGAAACGAAAGAAGAAGTTGAGAGCAGTGAAGAAGATGGTGAGATGGCCTTAATCACCAAACGATTTCATAGGTTCTTGAAAAAAAGCAAGAAACCTTCCACAAAAGATCTCATTTCAAAAAGAGAACCACTTGTGTGCTATGGATGCAAGAAGTCCGGTCACATCAAGGCCGATTGTATGGTAACAAGCAAACTATACAGGAGCTTCAAGAAGAAAGCTATGATAGCAACCACTTGGAGTGATGACGAAGAAGAAGACTCCTCAGATAAAGAAATCGGATATGAGGAAATTGCCAACCTATGTCTTATGGCAATCGATGATGAAAATGAGATATTATCTTTTCCCTCTTCAAAAAATAACATTGTTAGTAGCAGTGAAGAGTTGATAGAAGTCATAAATTAAATGCATGAAGAATTGAAGAAATTCGATTCTAGGAACTCTACTCTTAAGAAAGAGGTGTCATCTCGTCATCTCTTTTTAAAGAGATGATAAGTCTACGAGAAGAAAAAGATAAACTATCTTCATTACTTTATGATTCTTCTCAAGATTTCCTCAAAGATGAAAATGAAAACTTAAAGAAGAAGATATTAGAATTGAATGGCACAATATTTAGACTCATGCTTGGAAAAAAAAAGCTTGATGAAGTGCTATCTTGCCAAAGATTAAGTGGAGGAAAATCCGGGTTAGGATATTCTCCATTAGGCAAGCAAAAATCAAAAGAGAGCTTATTCATGAAAGCATCATTTGTGAATGAAACCTCTACTTCAAAGATCACTAGCTAGGTCAAAAATATACCCTCAACGAATGCTAGCAAGTTTAGAAATGCTAATTCTAATGCATATACAAGAACGAAACATCCTAGAAATACTTATGCTTATATGTATGCTCATTCAAGAAATGCTTATACACATCCTAAGAATAACCATCATATGCATCTTAGAAATAATATGTATACTCAAGACTTGCACACTGCATATGCATATCATAGGAATTATCATTATGGTTATCCTAGAAATAATATGCATATTCATAATAATGCAAGTATGTTTTCAAGAAATCATCATTATACATTTCCTAGAAATGAAATGTATATTCCTCTCATTAGTAACATGTATCCTAGAAATACTTATCCTAAGCATTATAGATATGCACAACTAAATCATCCTAGAAATTTCAATAACTATCATCCTAAGATTGTGCATCATCAACATGTCTATAGAACATCATATGCTGTTAAGAAAGTATGGATCCCAAAAGGAACCATATTGTCAATAACTAACCCCAAAGGACCCAAGAAATTTTGGGTACCTAAAAATGCCATTGTGTATCCTTGTGTGATGTAGATATGTCTCCACACCAAGGAAAAAGGTAACTGTTGGTACCTTGATAGTGGATGCTCAAAGCACATAACCAGTGATAAAAGTGTATTCAAAGAGCTAACTCTAAGAGATGGCGAACATGTCACCATTGGAGACAACACAAAAATAAAGATCATCAGGCATGGAAAAGTTGGTAATGATTTCTCAACCATAGATAATGTATTGCTAGTACAAGGCCTTAAGCCAAATTTACTAAGTATTAGTCAACTTTGTGACAAAGGCAACAAAGTCATATTTGAAACCTCTCATTGTCTAGTTATAGACATCAAGAGTAACAAGATCAAGTTTGTTGGGCACAGACATGAAAATGTCTATATAGTTGATTTAAAATCATTGTATTCCGAAAATGGAAAATGTTTTTCCACATTTAGTGAAAACCCATGGCTATGACATAGAAGGCTTGGTCATGTGAATATGAATTTGCTTAAAATAATTTCTAGAAAAGATTTAGTCATTGGACTTTCCAAAATCAATTTTGAAAAAGACAAAGTATGTGATGCTTATCAAATGGGAAACCAAACTAGGATTTTTTTTAAATCAAAAAATATAGTCTCAACTACTAGACCATTGGAACTTTTGCATATGGACTTATTTGGTCCAATAAGTACCATTAGTCTAGGTGGCCATCAATATGCTCTTGTTATTGTTGATGACTATTCAAGATATATCTTTGTTATCTTTATTGCTTACAAGGATGAAGCTTTCAAATGATTTAAAAACTTTTGCAAAAAGGTTCAAAATGAAAAAAAGAATTTGTATTTCAAGTATTAGAAGTGATCATGGAAAAAAATTTGAAAACCAAAATTTTTCAAAATTTTGTGATGAAAATGGAATTAATCACAACTTTTCAGCTCCTAGAACTCCTCAACAAATTGAAATTATTGAGAGAAAAAATAGAGTTCTAGAAGAATTTGTAAGAACAATGCTTTATGAAAATAGCTTACCAAAACACTTTTGGGCTGAAGCAGTAAATACTTCTTACTTTATCTTGAAGAGAATTTTAATTAGGCCAATGCTTGACAAAACTCCGTACGAATTATGAAAAGGTAGGAAGCCTAATATCTCTTATTTTCGTACATTTGGTTGTAAATGCTTCATCCTAAATAACAATAAAACTAACTTGGGTAAATTTGACACTAAGACCGATGAAGGGAAATTTTTAGGATATTCAACCTCTAGTAAGGCTTATAGAGTCTTCAACAAGAGAACTCTAGTGGTAGAAGAATCTGTACATGTAACTCTTGATGAGTCTAACCCAATTAATAGTACAAAAGTTTCTTTTAATGATGATGCAGATTTCATTCCAAGAATAGAGGTACCTACTCCCATTGTTCACCCAAAGGAGAGCTCACCTCAAACAAATGAAGAGATGAAAACTCTCAAATTGGACCAACCATCTACAAGACAACAAGAGGATAGTCTTCCCAAAGATTAGAGGTATGTAAATTATCACCCGATTGATCAAGTGATTGGTGATCTTTCACAAGGGGTAAGAACTCGTTTCTCTATTAGAAATATTTTCAATTATGTAGCTTATTTGTCTCAAATAGAACCTAAAACATTTGTAGAAGCCGAAAAGGATAATGATTGGATAATTGCCATTCAAGAAGAAATAAATCAATTTGAAAGAAACAATGTTTGGAATCTAGTTCCTAGACCTAAGAATCATACAATAATAGGAACTAAATGGGTATTTAGAAATAAGATGGATGAAAATGGAATAGTAAATAGGAACAAGGCTAGACTAGTTGCTAAGGGATATAATCAAGAAGAAGAAATAGACTTTGATGAGACCTATGCTCCCGTAGCAAGATTAGAAGCTATTCGAATGTTATATTAGCCTTTGTATACTTTAACAAGTTTAAATTATTTCAAATGAATGTAAAAAGTGAATTTTTAAATGGCTTTATAGAAGAAGAGGTTTATGCTGAGTAACCTCTTGGATTTGAGAATCCTAGTCTTCCAAATCATGTCTACAAGCTCTCTAAGGCTCTATATGGGTTGAAGCAAGCTCCAAGAGCATGGTATGAAAGACTAAGTAAATTTTTGATTGACAATAATTTTATAAGAGGTAAAGTAGACACAACCCTCTTCACAAAAACTTACATAAATGACACTCTACTGGTCCAAATATATCTTAATTATATTATATTTGGTGCTACTAATGAATCTATGTGTCAAGAGTTTGCTAAGTGCATGCAAGGTGAATTTGAAATGAGCATGATTGGAGAGCTTACCTACTTCCTTGGACTTTAAATCAAACAATTGAAAGGAGGTATCTTCATTAATCAATCAAAATACACTAAGGACCTACTAAAGAGGTTCGGGATGGAAAGCTCAAAGCCACTTGGTACACCCATAAGCACCTCAACAAAACTTGATCTTGATGGAGGTAAATGTGTAGATACTAAATATTATAGAAGCATGATATGAGCTTTACTTTATTTGACTGTAAGTAGACATGATATTATGTTTAATGTATACATGTGTGCTAGATTTCAGGCTAATCCTAAGGAATCACATGTAGTTGCAGTAAAAAGGATCCTTAGATATCTACAACGAACTCAAACCCAAGGATTATGGTACTCTAGAGATTCACCTTTTGAGCTTGTAGAATATTCAGATGCAGATTTTGCTGGATGTAGGTTAGATAGAAAAAGCACAAGTGGAACATGCCAATTCTTAGGTGCAATGTTAACCTCTTGGTTTTCCAAGAAACAAAACTCAGTTGCACTATCAACTCTAGAGGCAGAACATGTTGCAGCTGGAAGTTGTTATGCCCAAGTTTTATGGATGAAACAACAACCAGAAAACTATAGCATGAAATTTAAAAGTATCCCAATACATTGTGATAATACTAGTGCTATCAACCTAACCAAGAACCCTATTCAGTACTCTAGAACTAAATACATAGAAATTAGACATAATTTCTTAAGAGACCATGCTCAAAAAGGTGATATAAGACTAGAATTCATACCTTCAGAAGATCAAATAGCTGACATTCTTACAAAACCTCTAAGTGAAGCTAGCTTTTGCAAAATTAGACTGTCAATAGGATGTTAAATTATGATAAACTGTATGTCTGATTGTTTCATCATTCATCATTTTGCATATTTGACATCTAGTGAAAGAGTATTAAACCTTATTTAATAACTTCCTCACTCAAGATGGCATAAATAAACAAATTTCGTGCTAAGACTCAAGACTATAAATTTTCTCCAGGGTCTAGTCGACTAGTAAGTCTATCCCAGTCGACTGGTAAGTCTCTGCCTAATTTTTCAGTCGACTGGTAAGGCTATACCAGTCTTTTAGTAATCAAAAACCTTGTTTGGAGCCATTTTTTTGAAAATATGTTAACCACCCAATCGAATGGTATGTGAAACTTTTCAAATCTACAAAGGACCCAGTCGACTGGTACCCCAACCCCAATCGACTGGTATCGTGATTCTATAAATAATCTCTTCGTTTTTTCTAGATTTTTACGCCATTTTCAAAACCTTAAACTTTCTTTCTATAAAAAATTTCATCCTTTTGATCAAAAGAATCCACAAAACACTTAAGACATACCTCGATCTACTCATCCACACCATCTATTTCAACTTTCTACGGTTGAAATCTCCAATTTCCACCCAAAACCCTTTTTCACCAAAAAACCACTTTCTTTCAAAATGACCGATAAAATCCGTATAAAAACCACTGTTGGGGGACTATATACACCTACTAGGCCAAGGTCCACCAAATCTACAACGTCGAATTTAAGAGGAAAGGGCGTAGCAAGTTCCTCAAGCAAGAAGCCCAAGACAGAGCTCGACGACTCTCTGTTCTCCAGCCCGGCTGCGAAAGAGAGGTATGCATCTATTATCCGCTATAAAAAGATTATGACAGGTAGAGTTATCGACTTTGAATCTATTAGTCATGGTAATTTTGATGTATTACCTGCATTTAATGCCATACACTTGACTCCATTGGTCAAGATTCATCAAAAATTTTACCAGAGATTGATTCACCAGTTCTATGCGAACTTGGTGAAACCCAGTCCACTAGCTCTGAGGTTCAGAACCAGTGTTATAAGTGTAGATTTTGAGGTCAACATTGACCTCTTGATAAGTATCCTGAGGATCCTTGTGGGAGGGATCCAATGGAGTCTGGACGGATGGCCACACAATTTCGATTATGAGGAGGCATATTGGATAGTTAGGAATGACCCTAACTATGTGTTTGGACCCACTATATTTCACACATGTAATGACATGCCCCTCGACTCGAAATTATTCAACCTCATTGTGAGTTGGACAATCCACCCGAGACTAGGGAGTCAGGGCTATCTATCTAAGATAGATGTTGTATTGATTTGGTGCCTTAAAACTGGGCACCACTTCAATATCTACCCTCTACTGCTCGCCAACATGATAAACGACAAAACAAGTGACTCCGGATGCCTTCCCTACGAAATGCTCATCATGCTCATCCTCCAACACTTCCGCGTACCTCTTCCCGCCTCTGAAGCTCAGGACATCGGCCTCAAGGATATCATCAACGTCTCTTTGATGAGGACGAGGGTCCAGATGCTACTGCTACTGCTATGGATGTGGATGACCGAGCACCTCATATGGACAACTCGAGTGCTGGTCTAGCTGGGTATGGCGACCTTCTACAGGCTATCACAAGCCTCCGACTGACCATGCAATCCAGTTTCCAGAGTTTGAGCTCTACAGTCGATGCCATGCATCACGACCTCCACTCTCTCCGAGATGACTTCGAGTTGCACCGTGAGCATATCGAAAGATCTCTAGCTGAGCTTCGGGATCTCACTCATGGAGGCTCTGACTCTCCCGCTCCTTGAGTCACTTTCTATCTTCCTTTTGATGTATATTTAGATGTTGTTCTTAACACCGATATTATTTCATCATTTACTGTATTTTGTTTCGGCTCTCCGAAGCTTGTGATGTATAGACTTGTGATGTATATGCTAATGTTTTATGATTAGACTTGGTTCATATACTTATTATATGTGTGCACAATAAGATTACTTGCTTTATATCTTTATGTACTCGAATAAATGCTTTAAACTGCTTTTGCATGTATGGAAACTTTCGGTACTTATCGAGAAGGCTTTCCAACTCCGAATAAATGCAAATTTTCGCATACAAGTTTTTTTATGCATACTTTTCATGTCTGTGGTATCTATATAGCTTATTTTTTAGTTTACTACCCCTTTTATTGCTGCTGTCAAAACGGGGGAGAAATATGAGAAAATGAGAAAACCAACTGTAAGCTCAAAATAGTGTATAGATTTAGGGGGATCATTGCTTCAAAGAACTTGGTGTATGATTTTATATGTTCAGTTGATTGGTTGGGTTGCATATAAACTGTTCTTGACTTATTTACAGGTTGGTTTTATTCAAAAACAAAGGAAACTCTGCCCTATTTTTTCAAAAAATCCAACACTTGGTTTTTAAAACAGTTTTCGCTCATTAGTTTTGTCATCATCAAAAAAGGGGAGATTGTTGACCCTCACCTATATTTTAATGATGACAAAACACAATTCTTATTATACTAACAGTGCTATCTAAGTGTATTAAGCGATAAAAGCATACAGCCAGAAATCAAGGTGTAAGAACTCAACTTGAATCAAACTCCAAGTCAAGATTGAAGATCTAGTATAGGTATAAGATATTAAATCAAGTTGTAAATCTCACCGGTTTAGGTAACAAGCTTGTCAAATAGCTCATTTTGAACAACAGTTTTTAACAAAACTATTCATTCAAACGTTTTAAAGTCAAAAACATTTCAAAGAATAAAAAACTGGGTTGAAGACAACCCAATCGACTAGTACTTATACCAGAAGACTAGGATATGGGACAATGTGTCCCCAGTCGATTGGGTGCCTTATACCAATCGATTGATACTTTGGACAGAAGGTCCCCAGTCGACTGGTACCAGTCATAACCTTAAAGGTGAGACTTTTCACCTAACCCAGTCAACTGGTACTAAGATCCAATCGACTGGTAATTCAAAAAATATGACGGTTGAGATGCGAGAATTGAGCACAACATGCACCAAAACATTCCCAATCAGTACAAAATGACCATATCTATATAAGGCTATATAAACTCACTCTATTTAGCATTTTATAAGATAGAAATTACACATTCAATCATTTTTTTACTCATTGATACACAAGTTTTGAAATATTTATTGTTGAACCATTCTTCAAGCTTTACCTTGAAAGAGAGATATTATTCAGTTGTATAAGCTTTTATTGCTGTCTCTCTACCATTTACTTTATAGCATTTATTGTAAAGGGATTAGTTTCCGAAAGGAAGAGATTAGCTTCCGAGAGTAAGAGATTTGCTTTCAAGAGGAAGAGATTGATTGTAAGGTTTGTGCAACACCTGTGAAGTTGCACGACTAAGTTTCTTAGTGGATTACTTCAAGGATGTTCCTTGAAGAGAGTTGATGTAGGGTCGGAACAAATCCAATATTGCCAAACCACAATAAATTGAGTTTGCATACTCTATTCCTTAAACTCTTTTGTTTACAACACATATTACTTATTTATATGTTTGTGGTCTTACTTGTTGTTATAAACTTACGATTAATTAGCTAAAGTTTTAAAAACCCAATTCACCCCCCCTCTTGGGTTGAAACCTCAATCTACAATATTCAAAGTGGAAATTAGACTCAACTAAGCATTCCTTCTAATGTGCTTGGTTTATTGTGAGCTTTGGTTGAGTGAAGAAATGGCTAACAAACATTTTATCTATATTCACAGCAAAAATGTCCTAAAAAAGTAGTGTCCCCATACTCTACAATAATGGATAACTGCGTCATTTTACTTGTGATTGTTATATGCAGTATGGTGGAATTCTTGAAGCAATACTTCACTTAATGTATAGTCCAAAGCATCGTTTGAACTTTAAAATGATTAATTTGTAACATTGGGGAGGGTTAGAACCGAATCCCTTATCATAGTCTACTTCAGATCTTCAAAAGTTTCATGGCATTGGACCAACCAAACCCATCTGTGAATTTTTTTCAAGAGTTTTGTCAAAGGGACGCTAGCCCGAGGAAAGACCGAAACTTATTGATATTAATCTAGGTTTTCACTCCTAGATAGCACTCATCTTCTCTGTATCCATTCGAATGTGACCTTGGCAAATTATATGGCCTAGAAACTTTATGTGAGTTTTCACAAGCACACATTTCTCATACTTTATGTAAAATTGGTTCTCTCTCAGTTTTTCAAAGACCAATCATAATGCTCTTTGAGTGACAAACTATACACTACAAAATTATCAAAGTAGACCACTATGAACTCATCTTCAATAAGGTAAATGGTGGCAAGGCATTTGTAAACTTGAAAGGCATGACAAGGAACTCAAAAGCTCCATAGAAAGTAACATAAGTCGTTTTGGGCTTATCCTCTTGTGCAATACGAGCTTGGTAATAACCTGATCTTAAGTCGAGCTTGGTGAAAGGGGTATTAGATAATTGTTGCACAATGTGGCCATGTTTAGTCCTTGGTCGTCTGTTCACATTCACAAACTTTTGTATTGCTATATCTAAAGTAGAATTGGAGCCTAAAATGGTTTCTTTAAAGGCATAATGAATACAAACTTCAGTAAACCATTTAATTAATTTCACAATTTTGTTAACTCTAGAAGGGCCAAACAATATAGCGCTCGGGTTGGTGCCTTAATGTAGACATCCAGTTTTGTACTATTTGTTAAATGATAATCCGTTTTCTTAGAATTCCCTGAAAATATCAAAGATAATGAGTTGTCATGTGCGATTGATATTCATTCCTTGCTGAAGTCAAGTACTTACCATGCCAAGGATTGATTGATACAAGAGAATAGAAGAATTCTTGAGCAACAAAATATGACTTTGGCAAAAGACCAATTTTCGTTGTTTTGAGAACCTGACTTTCGATCTTAATAATTTTTTACCTAGAAAACTTGAGAATCTACCTTTCTCTGGTTAGTAGATCTTTTAATTATCTTTCCAGTGATATATTATAGGTCTTGATACGTTTATAGACCTAGAAGAAAATACCACAAGGGAGAAGAATCATAAGGTTTCTTCTCATCTTTTACTTTTACCTCTTGTAAAAAAAAATACATAAGTATATATTTACAACATAAGAAAATGTATAAATTTAAATAAGCATAAAGAAAAACATAAACTTGAAAGTATAAACAAGACTCAAAATTATGCTCCAGGTTGAGATAGTAAAACGAAAAGAAAGTAAGAAAGGAAAAACCAGTTAAACAAGTCGGTATGAGGATTGAATAAATCAAATGACATGATATATATAGTCTGCAAAACAAACAATTAGATATATATAAGTAAATATCAACACATAAACAAGTATGAACAAGTAAGGAGATGATCACAACAATCAAAATAAATAAAAGAGATATAACAATTTTTTTCTTTTGAAAAATAACAAACATAAACAAAGCAACTTTGAAATGGCTCGACCTCTTACTATCTCCAGTAGAGTCGCCAAGTTGTGATACCCACCCCGCAGAAAATAAATTAAATTATTAATTAATTTTGGGAAACTAAATAACAATTTATCTCTTGATTTCTATTAGGGGTAATTGGAGCATGATCAACTTAAAATAAAATGGAGTTTCCATCAATGATTTAAGGTCGATTGAACACCTTCTAAGTAAGTGATTACCATAGTTTTAACTTCTAATTTAATACTAAACTAATTAGTTAGGTCTACGTTACCAAGCTACGTTCAGGAGGTCAGTTGAGTGTAGAGAAGATTGCTCACCCTTACAACACTCGTCTTACGACGGTTACCAAGTTCCTTAAATTATCCTTATTAAATCTTTTTTTAAAGAAAAAATAGGTTGTATAATCAACGTAATAAGTATGAAAGTGTGAATAAACTAAAAACATATACAGACAAGTGCATTCTCAATGGGAGAAATACAAAACTGGTAGGTAAAGACCCCAACAAAGCAAAGGAGATTTTGGAGGGTTGACATGGCAATGAGTCAACGCTTCTTCTCTTCGCTGTCTCCAACTTTTTTGCGAGCCAATGAATGGTTCCCGATCCAATTCAAAGCAAAGGCCATAAGGATAACTATGCATTCAAAACCACTAAATGCAAAGATATTAGTCCAAACGTAGGGCCAATGGAACCAATTTAAAAGGAATGGAAAATGGAGTTAATAATAATGAACCAAACACATGATTTCAAATACCCTTGGACCTCTAGGCCTAAGACCCACATTTATTAAAATGCACAAACATTTTCCAAAACCATGAAGAAAATCTTTTTGTTGTTTTTAAAATAAAATAAGATGTCGATGCGTTGAAGTTAAACCTAGCATGGCATTACTGACATGATCATGTAATATGATAACCAATCATGTTATCCAAGCATAGAGTTAATCACCATTTTATTCTAAAATGCAATACTACATGTTGATGCCGAAAATTTGTCAAGAACTCGAACTGTCGGGGAATGTGTTGGGTTTTTACCTATAAAATCTATGCACTCAAATTTTAGGCAAAAACACAACCACATCAATTAAATAGGAATATAAAATAAAGAGCGAGAATACTAAGAATTAATGTGGCTTGACATCCTCTTTACCTAAATGTAATTCCCGTATTCGTAAAGAAGTAGTTTAATAAATATTACATTGAGTTAAAATAATATATATGTGAAAGATTTAATTTTTATAAAAAAAAACATGGTAATAGGTGTTGCCAAAAGGAAACACAATGCTGCGTGTAAGACAACGTTGCATTTTGTGGCAACAAAATGAGAATAGGGTGCTGACTGATAAGTTTATATATATATATATATATATATATATATATATATATATATATATAATTTTAGTTATTCTATTTATTACTTATCAAATCCTGTTTGACTTTCTTCAACTTCAATTCGAATTACTCTATTTCTTTAAGCACATGGGGATCGAAAGAAAGAGTAAAATTTTGAAAGGGTTTATGGAAGAATTTTATAGAGAGTCACATGAAGCTCTAAGAAAAACAAAAGGTAATAACGTGATGTTTATTTTTGAAATTTAGCATACATGAAATTCCTAGAATTCAATGTGGAAATTTTCAAATGGTGTGAATTATGGAGGAATTAAAGAATAAATTAGAAATTTAATATAAATATTATGCTAAGTATTGACGATCAACAACCGGGAGATATTGCTGAAATGAGCAGGAAAGGCAAAGAGGTGATCCATGAGTAGCACTAAGTGCTTTGTAGTGAGTTAGATTTACTTTAAGTAATCAAGATAAATATGAAATATATAATGATAATATTTGAATATATTATTAACTTATGATTTGGTGATAGATGAAAGTTGGTTGATAGGTATGATAAGAATAAGTGATGTGTAGAGAATTATTATATGAGAAATAATATTATTGGAATAATGAGTCGATTTAATAATAAAGGTGATAAGTGAAATTCTTGATGAGATATGGGTGATGAGTAGATATGATATATGAGAAGAAATTAGTGAAATTGATCAAATAATGATTTGAGAAGAAGCATGATAACTAATTTGAATATATGAATACATGTGTCTTTTTATATTATTGTGTATATGCATATTTTATATCATTATTCATATGCATATGCATATACATGAAATGAAAACCGTGACAGCTGGTATATGCTGGTGATAAATGAAAAATCGTGAAGCTGGTATATGCTGGTGAGAAATGAAAAACCGTGACAGCCGATATATGCTGGTGAGAAATGAAAACCGTAACAGTCGGTATATGTTGGTGAGAAATGAAAACCGTAACAGCCGATATATGCTGGTGATAAAAGAATGGAAAAGGCAGCCGGTCTAAGATAAAAATATGTCGACATGTGGGAAGACGTTCCCAATCAATAATTCATGCATTGTATCTGTTTTAAATATTGATTTTATTAATGAAATATTAAAGTGTTGTTCTTAATTGTAAAATTATTGATAAATGAATGAGCCTCACAGAGAGATACGGTGGGAAAGAAATATGAAAATATTATATGATAAGAACTGTCTGAGTGATAGACTATATGCTATGAACCTCATAACGAGGTAATTATGAGATATAATTGATGGTCTCAAGGTGAATAAATATATGAGAAGAAGAGATTGATAGAAAATGGGGGTTATGATATAAGTAGTGATAATAGAATGCTATTATCAAATTATATGAGATATAAATGATTGAGTATTAAAAAAACTATTTATATAAATTGAATACTTCTAGTAAATTTAATTCACTGAGCTTGTGAAGCTCATCCCTTAATGTTAAATGATTTCAGGCAGCAAGCATGACAGATAGTTGGTGAGCTGAGATTTAGACGGAGTTATTATCTATAAGCCACGTGATCCACATCCTCAGATTAATGAGAAAACAAAAAAAATGATTTGTAAATATTCATGCATATTATGTTGTACAAAATGTTTAAGTTAAGATTTGAATGATATATCTCTCCTATTAAGGGTTGAGCATCGATGAAACAATTGCATATGGTATTTTTATTGTTGCATATATGTGTTTTGCTGAGATTTTCAAAATGTGACAACACCATCTTGGGGGTGGCCATTACGGGATGGGTCGTTACACTACATCCACCAATAAATCAACTATTTTATTAATCTTTAGTTACAACTTTAAGAAGAGCAAATTTGTCAAACTCTCACCCCAAAGTCTCAATACAACAAAAGCTCTTAACTTAACTCTGGTTGTAAGTGTCATCTCTACTTGACAACCCAAAACCCCAATACACTCAAAGTTTTTATCCTAGGTCTAGTAATAAACCCCTCTAGTTTACAATGTATATGAGAATTATGAATGTACCTCAAATTTTCTCTGGGACCCCCTTTATATAGAGGGGATTTTCCTAATACTAATAGGAAAAAACAACAACAAAGAAAATAACATCTACTACTACTAGGACAAGCAATATCCAATAGGTAATTACTACCACTCCTATTAGAACAAACAACTATAAAATAGGAAACCACTTTTCCCAAACCAATTCGAAGCCCTCTTTGTGGAGAATTGAGCCAAAATCCCAAGAAACTCCAGTTGGCCCAAATTCTCCACCTCATCATAAAATTTGACTTTCTTCTTTGGTTGATGTAATCTTTCATTCTAATCTTCTCATCTCATCCGCTTACTCTTCGAAGCAATCATCATCTCATTCAAAACGTACAAGCTTTCTTCGTTCATGGTATCTGTCATCATTACCTTTGAAGCATGAAAAACTTGCATCTCATCATCCTCATTAGCCTTTCCATTATCACTCTACTTCATTCTACTCAACTCCTTTAAGTCCTTCATCGTGACCTTGTTTTGTAATTGTGTGTATTCCTCTTTCTCATTGTAGATGCACTCCTTATTTGAAAAGTCTAGAGACATGGATCTTGATCTTTCCTCTACTTTCTTTAAAGTACTCCACTCGCTCACTTTGTCTTGCTCTTCTCTTAATATAATCATGAATAATTCTTTAACCTCGAACACACTTGACCTATTCAACTTATATCTCTTTACAGGTACCACGGGAACCTCTTCATCCATCCAAACTTCATTGCCCACCATTAACATCGTGACTTCTTCTTTCGATGGCAAGTACTTTGTCTCTGTCAACATACTACTCAATAAATTAGTGATAATGGAATTGAAAAAGCTAATATTCATCATACCTTCTTCCATATACAATTCATCAAATAGCTTAATATTAATTATGCCTATTTTTTGTATTTTTACCATCGGAACCATAGCTCTGATACTACTTGTAGGGATTTTACCTTGAAAATTTATTTACTCAAATTTTAGGCCAAAGCATAACCACAACAATTAAATAGGCAAATAAAATAAAGATAAAGAACACCAAGAATTAATTTGATTCAGAAACCTCTTTGCCTACATCCACCAACAAATCAACTGTTTCATTAATCTTCAATTACAACTTTAGGAAGAGCAGAGTTGTCAAAATCTCACCCCACAGTCTCAATACAACAAAAGCTCTTAACCTAACTCTAGTTGTAATTGCCCCATCTACTTGATAACCCAAAACCCCAATATACTCAAAGCTCTCATCCTACCTCTAGTAGTAAACCCCTCTAGTTTAAAATGTATATGAGAATTATGAGTGTGCCTCAAATCTTCTTTGGAACCCCCTTTATATAGATTAGATTTTCTTAATACTAATAGAAAAAGAACAACAATAAAGAAAACAACTTCTACTACTACTAGGACAAGCAATATCCAATAGGAAACTACTACCACTCCTATTAGAACAAACGACTATAAAATAGGAAACCAATTTTCACAAACCAATTAGAAGCCAATTTCACAAACTAATTGAGCCAAAATCCTAACAAAGTAGAACATGCACACACGAAATGAAGAGAAAACCTAAGAGTCGCCTGAAGACTAGAGGGGTGTGCCTCCGAAGGAACTCTCCAATGCCTAAGTTAGAATAGGGATTTAAGAATATTGAGAGCTTAAACAGAACTGACAGTTATGAATAATGAGTGAATGTACCTTTTGATGGTGAAAGCCCTCTTATATAGTGTTTTTGGAATAGAATCCAATTAGGAGAGTGATTAATCACTTAGTGTTATGATAGGAATAAACTTCCTATAGATAGGATTGGATTTATTTGTAAGCTGGATTATTTTATCCATAAGCAGGATTTGTTTGAATAATAATTTATCCTCAAACTGGAGAGTCATAGTAGCATTAAAACATTGGTGCGAAGTTACCATTATGCCTTTTGTCAAGTGTAGTGATCTGATTAGTTGATCTGTCTAGGTTATGAAATTAATCTTTTGCCTTTTGAGGTTACCATGTGTCATCATGTTATTACAAAGGGAATTTTCCCTTATATTAGATGCCCTCTACTTCCTTAAGAGTAGTTATACAGTTAAGGAAGTAGGTCGTTTGGAGTGTGTTGTGCAGTTCGAATCAGGTCTGACTTTGTTTGGGTACCCGATACTTGAGAAATGGAGACTCGAATTTATTCGGAGTTTGATGGAAACTTTCGAGGTGAATAAAATGGATTAAACTATTCGGAGTTTGATAGAGACTTCCGAGGAGAATGACGTAGGTTAAACTACTCGGGGTTTGATGGAGACTTCCGAGGAATGACATGGGTCAAACTACTTGAAGTTTGATGGAAACTTTCGAGAAGAATGATATGGATCAAACTACTCAAAGTTTGATGGAGGCTTCCGAGAAGAATGACATAGATCAAAATACTTGGATTTTGATGGAGACTTCCGAGGAGAATGACATGGGTCAAACTACTCGGAGTTTGATGGAGGCCTCCGAGGAGAATAATATGGTTCAAACTACTCAGAGTTTGATAGAGACTTCCAAGAAGAGTAGGTTTTATTTGTTTTCGAAATGATGATTGGTGTAGTTGTAGGCGTTTAGCCTATTTGATCTTTAAGGCCCATTTGGCTAGGCCAAGTCTCCTAAACTTGAGGGCCCATTGGCTAGGGTAAGACTTGCGAGATTTTGGGCCTATTTAGCTGGGCCAGTTATTCTGGAGTGTCTCTTGAATTAAATGACGGAGTGCTGAAAAGATCTCGTGTTTCTCAAGTATGCAAAAAGGCTGCGCATGTCCTCGATTACGTGAAAAAAGACGGTGTATACTCTCCGTTATGCGAAAAGGTGGTGCTTCGTTATGGCGATTAAAATTGTAATGATTAACTCTTCATCGTTTACCATATATGCCCTCATGAACCTCTCGGAGGTCATAGCCTACATCGGTGGTCCTGAGAAATTTCAAATAAGGAGTGGTGAGACCCTTTTTGTATAGTTGTCCCTCAATGATAACGTACCGCGAAGTGCGAGAGATGATTTTTTTGGCTTCATTTTTGTGATTGGGAAGTGTACTATCCCTCAAGTACTGGAGGATCGGATCCATCCAAGATTGTTCTTCGGTCATGGGCATGATTGGTACATTATCGATGTTAGGCATATCGAGAGTTTCAAAGTAGACTAACTAGGTGAAGTCGAACTATCTGGAGGAAGCGAGCCATACCAAGGAATCTACCTTTGAATTTTGTGCTTGAGACACTTGAACTATTTGAAACCTCTTCAATATTGTAGTGAGCTTGTGGGCTTTTTGGAGATACCTGATAATCTTCGTACCTCTTGCCTCATACTTATCAGTCATTTGATTGACCACCAGTTGTAAGTCGCTGTATGCTTCTAAGGCTTTGATAACCAGTGTTTTTGCTAGTTTCATTCTTGCGAGCAACGCCTCATAATCGGCCTCTTTTTTCAAAGGTTAAATCTTCCTAAGTTCAATAACTTAACTCAGAATACTATGTGATTCATCATATAAACACTTTCGTAAAAGTGAAACATGAAAAATATTGTGTAACTACTTCAGCTCTAGAGGCAAATCTAATCTATATATTATTAGCCCAACTCTCTTAATCAATTTATATGGCCCTACATACCTCATACTCAATTTTACTTTCTTTCTAAACCTCAACACACCCTTCTATAGAGATGTCTTCAAATATAGCTAGTCACTAACCTAAAACTCAAGAAGTCTTCTTCTATAAGCATCATAGTTTTTCTATCTACTCTGTGTTGCTTTTAGATTTTCTCTAGCCAGTTAGATCATTTCAGTTGTCAACTCAATAATTTCTGAACCAAATAACTTTCTCTTTCCAACCTCTTCCCAGCATACTGGAGTTCTACACCTCCTACCATATAAGGCCTCAAATGGTGCCATCCCAATACTAGCATGATACTAATTATTATATGCTAATTCAATCAAATGCGAATAAGTGTCCTAGCTCACTGAGAAATTTATCACACTCGTCATCAACATATCTTCTAGTATTCGGATGATCCTCTCTATCTACCAATCAGTTTGAGGATGAAAAATTGTACTAAACTGCAACAGTGTACCTATAGCCTTCTAAAAACCTCTCTAGAATCTATATATAAATTTAGAATCTCTATTTGATACAATGCTCAAATGTACCCTATGCAATCTCACAACCTCAACTATATATAACTCGACTAACTTTTCAGGACTCCAAGTAATCTTAATAGGAAGAAAATGCGAAGACTTAGAAAGTCTATCACTGTAACCCATACAACATCATGACGTCTCTGAGCATGGGGAAAACCTGAAACAAAATCCATACTAACATTGTCCCATGGCCAATCAAGCACTATAAGAGGCTATAGTAAACATATCGAATGTCTATTCTCATATTTCATCTGCTGACAAATCAAACATCTAGAAATATACTCAGCTATATCTCTCTTCATCCTTGACCACCAATAATTCTGTCTCAACATCATTGGGAACACAAATCTTGTGTCCTAATACCACCATGCCATCATCCCTGATTCTAAACTCTGTTTGTTTTTCTCTCAACACTTCTTGTCTAATATTCTTTATCCTCTCATCTCTGCTCTGCGTCTCTAACAAGTAATCAATAATAAAAAAGTATACCACTATATTTAACATTGATACTCCTTCATCACTAACACCCAACTGCATTCTCATCTCTCTTAGCTCCACCATTAGATTCATATCATGACACTGAATAGTAGCCAATCTGCTTGTAGACTTTCTACTCATTGCATCAACTAATACATTCGCCTTCCCTAGATGATAGTAAATTGTACAGTCATAGTCACTAATCAACTCCATCCACCTCATCTACCTCAAATTCAACACCTTCTTGGTAGGTAAGTATGTCAAAATTTTATGATATGTATAAATCTTACAAGTGGCTCAATACAAATGATATCTCTAAATCTTTAAAGCAAATACTATGGTAGCCAACCCTAAATCATGGGTTGGGTAATTTCTCTCATGGTTCTTCAACTATCTGGAAGCATAAGCTACTATCCTCCCATGTTGTTTTAACACACACCCTAACCCTTGATGAGACGTATCATTGTACACCACAAATATTTCTTTACCAGAAAGAAGCGCCAATACCGGAATACTAGTCAACTTCTCTTTCGACTACTGAAAATGTTTCTCACACGCCTCTAACCACACAAACTTCACCCATTTTCTAGTCAATTTAGTTAATGGTACAACAATAATATAAAAATTATGAATGAATCTTCTGTAATAACCTGTTACCCCCAAAAAGCTTCTAACTTTTGTCATACTAGCTGGTCTCTCTCAACTCAATATTGCCTTTACTTTCTATGGGTCAACTGTTATACCATCTCTAGATATAACATGCCCTAAGAAAGATACTTTATTAGCTAAAACTTACATTTAGTGAATTTCGCATACAATCCCTCTCTCTTCAGAATCTCTAACACTATCTCTAAATGTTTCACATTTTCTTCCTCATTATTGGAATATACTAGAATATCATCAATAAACACAACCAAAAATCTATACAAGAATGATTTAAACACTTGATTCGTTAAGACCATGAATGCTACATGAGCATTAATCAATCCAAATGGCATCACAACGAACTCATGATGGCCATAACGTGTCCTAAATGTAATCTTCAGCACATCCCCCTCATTTATCCTCAATTAGTGATAACTTGATCTCAAGTCTATATTTGAAAACATTCTCGCTCGCTGTAACTGCTTAAATAAATCATTTATTTTGGGCAAAAGATATTTATTCTTGATACTAATCTTATTCAAATGTCTATAATTAATGCGTAATCTCATTGTTCCATTTCACAAATAACACAGGAGCTCCCCAAGGTGATATAATAGGTCGAATAAATTGCTTATCTAATAACTCTTGAAGTTGAACTTTCAACTCTCTTAACTCAACAGGTGCCATCATGTAAGGTGATATAAATATAGGAGCTGCATTTGAAATAACATTAATAGAAAATTCAATCTCGCTACTAGGAGGCAATCCAAACAACTCCTTAGGAAATACATTAAGAAAATCTTTCACCACTAAGATTTCTTCTAACTTTTTACTATCTCTTCTAGAATCCATAATATAAGCCAAATACCTCGCACAACCCTTCCTCATCCATCTATCTACTAGCAGTCAGAGCAGAAATATTACAATTTGCAATATTTTACATTCTCTTTGAAATTTAAATTCCTTTTGTCAAGGTATCCTGAACACCACATTCTTCCTAAAATAATCCACCCAAGCATGATATGCAGACAACCAATTCATCCCTAAAATTAAATCAAAATCTACTATATCTAAAGGCAACAAATCAACTTCAAACTCTCTATCAACTATATAGATTACACTACTCAAATAAATAGTCCGGATTGTAACTCTATTCTCTGCAAAAATCTCAACAATAACAACATGCATTAAAAGGCGTTGCATCAATAGACTTCATAAAAACTTTGGATGCAAATGAATGGGTTGCATCAAGTTCAATCAATAATCTAGCTTGTCTATCAAGAATATATAACATACCCATAACAACATTAAGAGTAGCGTGTGCATCATGCTGGGTCAAAGTATAAACTATGCTGTATTTGAGCTATGACTGACTACATCATCCCCTCTCAGCAACTGGTCCTCTACCTCTGCTCCGTATACTCCCTGATCTAGCACCTCTCTCCATCTGTTTCCTCCCAACACCTCCAGCACTTTTCTCAACATATCTCCCTAATGGAGAATCTACACTAATATGTCCATTTTCCCCACATACAAACCAAGATAGATGTCTTATCTAATTACATCTATAATAAGCTCTAGTAACTCTATTAAACATCATACTACCACATCTCCTGGGTGACACACTCCCACATCTACCATATCCTTTAGCTCGCATAGATTGTCTCCCAAACCTCGGGGTCCCATTAATACAACTCTGAGCTACAGAAGCTATAAATCTTGTCTATCTTTGACTCTACATCATAGGTCCCTTTGATAAGAAACACTCCATCTGGGGTGGTTTCTTACCCTGCACGCTCGTGCCACCACCGCCTTTAGAACCTTGAAGTCTAGATCTCTTCAGCCACTTTCTCATTCCTCTAGACTCCACCACATCTTTCTCAATCTGAAGTGCTCAATCCACCAACGTAGCATAATTCACATGTCTCATATAAGAAAGTTTAGATATGATTTCAAAGTTTAATCCATATAAGAATTTCTTACACTTTCTTTCCTCTGTATGTATCAACTCTGGCATAAACCTCAATAAGGCTATAAATCGGCTATCATACCGAGCCACAGTCAACACGTTCTACCTCAAATGAATAAAGTATCTCTCTTGTTATGCTCTAAAAGTATATGAAAAATACTTATCAAAGAAAGTCTCCTTAAACCTACTACAGGTTAAGGGTCTATCAACATCTACACTCAGCTTAGGAAAAGTATCCTCCCACTATTCAGTAGCCTCATGCTCAAATTTAAAGGAAGTAAAGGCAACCTTCTTATTGTTAGTTACTGCAAATACACCAAATAATCTCTCAACATGTTTCACCCACAACTCAGCCTTAGAAGGATTAACCTATCCTCTAAAAGATAACAGATTCAACTTAATGAATCTAACAAAGAAATCTTTCTACATCTCTTGTACAAACTCACTATCGCCCTTCTGAATATCCTGTCTCACTGGAGTTATAATCACATTAGGTTCTTCTCAAGCTCTCTCATCTAGTCTCATCTGTAAACTATCAGCTCTATCCTCTACTGCATTCATTCTCTCTAAAGCACGATTAAGAGTCTCTCTTAACTCATCTCTCCCAACACCTGATTCTCTCCTACCTCTACTAGTACCAGCTAAACTATCAACATGTTCCATTGTAGGAATCATTGACTCAATCTCCATCTCAACCTTAGCTCTTATAAATATTGGGGGCCTACCACGCCCTCTCTGATTCAATACTCTACCTCTAGGTCTGGCATGTCCATGCGACATCTTTAGACTATGTATTATAATATAATTGTTTTAATCTTCCACTTACATTTTATGCAGTCTGTAAAATAATAGAACCTAATGCTTTGATACCAAAATTGTAACGACCAATCCCGAGTTGGCCACCTTAAAATGGAATCATCACGTTTTGAAATCCCTGCACGACACATATATACAACAATATAATACATTGACTGAAAATAAATATACATCAAGTCCTCAACTCTTTTTTAGAGGAGATACATCATAGTGTTTATTTGTTAAATTTGCAAAAAGTAAAAATAGTCAAACCCTTTATTAATTGGTTGTTCATTATAAAAAAAATGGTGCTTTAGTTGTAGGTTAATTTTTCCTATTAATTTGAACTTTGTAATGCAAGTTAATTTTCTTATAGAAAATGCAATTTAACTTGTGAAATATGGTTTAGAAACCTCTTAAAGAGAGATTTAAAAAAAATTTAATTGTTATTTATCACTATGATTGCCTTGAGTATTTTTCACTTTCACCCTTATCAGTCTATCTAATTAGGGCAAATATTAAAATTTTAAATTTTACACGCCATATTAATGGAGATTAAAATAATTCATTTTATGTTTTTAATGTTATGGCAATGAAGTTATTAAAATATTTAAAAATAATACTATTAATATTGTCACATAGATATCACATGATTCACGTGGAGATGCAATGGATGTTTAATTGTTTAAGTGAAGTCCATTTAAAAAGAATTTTTTTACATGAAGTTATCAAACATTTTTATTTAGACAACGTTTATGCAATGGCAACAATAACTCAAGCAAGATTGCTTTAGAGATATAATTAAAACAAAGGAAAGGTTGCTGAGAGATATAATTAAAACAAAGGAAAGGTGGAAAAGCGAAATTATATTTACTTTAAGAAGCAACCATATAAAAGTATGCTAAGTTAAAAATGAAACACTAATTGATTTTACAAAGTAGAACATTTGTAGGTACCATGAAAAATGAAATCTGAATTTTAGAATAGTATTTCTTTTTTGTAGTTATTGTTGTTCATATTGAAATAGTTTATCATGTTATTTTAAAATTAAATGTACGATTATAATTAACTATTAATACATAATTTATTTTAATTAATATTTATAAAAATATATCTTAACGATTATTATTGATTTAATTTTTAAATAAAATTAAATACAATAACCTATAACAACTCGGAAAAATCCAAATCCATGAAAATGTAATTCGGTTGTTTTCAGCATCTAGCTCCTTCGTGAATTTTTTTAAAAACAGTTTCTAGGCTCAATGCTCAAACATAAACTCCATAGTTGTTTCTGAGAATTGGGAGCTTAACTCTCCCACGTTTCGACACGTGGGCCTACAATACGTACCCTAGTGCAATCACATGCGACGGGGTGGGTTCTTCTGGCGTCTGATGGTCTGCGACTCTGTGCGCTCTAAATGGAAAATAAAAGGAAATGCCCCAAGAATTACGCAAAATTTACACAACTCCCACGCATAGCTCACGGCGCACTAATACTCTCTCTCTATATATCTATATATATGTAAGTATATATGATTATGGCGCGGTTTCTCGTGGGATTAAATTAAATTATTCTTAAAAAATTGGATTTTCCAAACATGACCTATTTACGTACAGTATTTATCGCTCTGTATAAAGGTTTGGATTGAAAATGTAGGTTGCCTTTTGATCAAGGGCATCGCTTCCAAGGCAAGCAAGAAAAGCTAAATTAGAAATAATACTCAATACCAAGAGAAGAAAATTCTCTTTCTTTCTCTCTCTCGTATCTTATTACTTACGAGTGATGTTCTTCTTCTAAATTTTTTATGTTTAATACTCCACATACAAACACGCAGTCTCTCTCTCAGATCTATAGATTTTTTTTAATCTCTCCGAATTCGAAAAAGATCCCTCCCTATCTATATTCTCAGTATATCTCTATGCATGCAATTCTATCTTTATCCACAATGCTCCTTTGATTAATTTCAGGTAATCTTCTAATCTCATTTTTTTCATCAGTCTGTTTGGTTGGTTAGAAAATGGAGCAAAACGGAGGAAACTAAAACTCGAATCTTCTTTTCCCAAGTTTTTGTTACTCCATAATTGTAAAAAGTCAACTTGATAAGTCTGTTGGGCTAAATTGAGTAAATATTTACTACTAAGAGGTGTAAGACTTGAGATTTCTGAGCTGTTAAACTTTCCTGCATTTTTTTTGGGCAACCATACAGAGCCTTACAGAATCTTTATTTGTTTAAGCACTGAATTTTTTTAATTATATATACGCATTTAGCCGTGCTTTGCTGTCTACTTGTTTTCCAATTAAAGATTTGATTGCTGTGACAATGGAGGAAAGGACAAGGAATCCTAGAGAACGTCAATTACTTGAAACAATTCGAAAGTTGATGCTGCATCTATCAGATTTTGTGTTGAAGGACTAAATTCGAGCAAGAATTCGAAATACTCAGACACATTATTTTTATTTATTTATTTTTTTTTTTTGCATTTTTCACTTAATCTAAATGGAGGACCGTGAAGATGTTAATTCTTTGGAGGGTCTAATAATTTTAATTTGTTGATTGATTTTGATGTTGATTTCCTTTTCAGCGCGTGGAAGGATTGACTGGAGGCGATAATGGCATCTAAACATGGATCAAAATTGAGAAAATTGGGGTCAAGCAGTTCAAAAGCTGCTAAATCTCCTTCGTCTTCAAACACATCATCATCGAAGCAGTATCTAGAAACGTCTATTGATGGTCGGAGCTCGCCTGCATCTTCCTCAGCTCGAAGTAAGCCACAATATTTTTACACAGAAAATTTACCGTTGGATGCAGAGAGATCCAAAGAAAATGTCACGGTGACAGTTCGTTTTCGTCCACTGAGGTGCATTTCTGTTTGCTTGTGTTTTATTTAAAAATAATTATTTGATGGACGTTTGTAAGTTTGATTTTGGTTTATGCTTGGAGTAGTCCAAGGGAAATTCGACAAGGGGAGGAGATTGCGTGGTATGCAGACGGGGAAACCATTGTGCGTTATGAGCATGATCCATCCATAGCATATGCATATGGTTAGTTATGTCATATACGTATTCCACGGAATGTATGGACTCTATTGGCATAATTAGTTGAATTTGCATAGAGAATTAAGTTGATCATTAGAAATTAGATACTCTGAAGGTTTATTGAATAAAAATGGTTGAGGAGAAGTAAAACATGCTCACAAACTTCAATGTTTTACTCGCATTTTTGTTTAGTAAACATCAATTGACACAAAAAGTTGAAGAAAACTATAATGAGGAAATTAATATGAGGAAACTGCCTGATATATTCAAATTAGAGTTATGTAGCATATTTTTTTTATTTATTCTTTAGACCCACACACACCTCGAACCCCTGTCCACTTTGTGGGCAGGGAAATGTCCTTACCAATGTTCCAAAGCAGGTAAGACCAGTCGTCTTGTTTTATTTTGCTATAATATATTAGTTTCTCACATTAGGACAGGAGTTTAATGCAAGGATATAACATCCATAAGTTGATTTTGCCTCATGTCCTGTATCATATAAATCTTAGAAAAATCTTCTCTCATGCATGTGTGCGCGAAAATAGTTTATCATGTTTGTAAAATATAGAAACATGAGCATATTAATATTTTGGTTTAAATATTCTCTATCTCTGTTAATTGTTTTATTTCTTTCTTTGCTCCATGCTTCTAGATCGAGTGTTTGGCCCTACAACCACAACACGTCACGTCTATGATATTGGTGCTCAGCATGTTGTTAGTGGTGCTATGGAAGGCATCAGTGGTAAGTAGAAAATCTAGTTTAAGCATCATTCATACCTTGCATGAATGTTCTAATATCTATCCTTACCTAATTGAAAGAAAGTGTCCATGTATCGTCATTGCTTTTTGATACTTAGCCAAAGAAAAACAAAGAAAATCATGAGTTCCTTTTTTTATATGTAGGCTTTGGTGAATGGCGATATGTTGAAAAATTATAGGCTTAATTACATTACACCCCTTGTGTATAGTGGTATTTTAAAAGACACCTTGAGAATTTTTTTGTTTCAAACAGCCCTTGTGGTTTTCACTATAACCTCCCTGTGTTAACTTTCTGCAAGAAATGACTAACATGCCCTCTTATATGTAAATAAAATTTATTTGATTTTTTTTAAAATACACAAAGTATTCAAATATTAACAAAAAAAATACTTGACTTTATATTTTTAAAATTAAAGTCTCAAGTATAGTTAAAAATATAACTTCAAGTGTTTTTTCGTATCTTGTTAATTTTTAAATACTTTGGTCGATTTTGAACTGAATAAATTTAAAATTTAGTTTATAAATTAGAGGGCATATTAGTCATTTCTTGCAAAAAAGTTAACATAGAGAACCCTTGAGGTTTAGGTGGAAACTGGGCTATTTGATACAAAAAATTCCACAAGATATCTTATGGAAAATCACTAAACCATAAGTACGTGTAATTAAGCGTAAATTATTTAGTAGGGGTGTGCAATGAAACCATTCAAATTGGCAAACAGATTGTTTGGTTCATTTTTTTTTCCGTTTTGTTTTGAAGAAATCCATAAGCCACCTGTTTGGTTTAGGTTGCGGTTTATAGATTTCTTCAAACCCAACCAAACCAGTAAACCGACCCCTACATATTAATATATATATATATATATATATATGTTGTTAAAATAAGAATTGAAAATATCTTATTGATTGAATGAAAAGAATATAATCGACCCAATATATAGACTTATGAATTCTAAGTCTAATAGGACTAGGATACAACAATTTAGATAAGATACATATGATCTAAGTATACTAGGACACTTAGTGATGGGGGATCACCAGAGTTGGAGACTTCTTCAAGAACACATATTCTAGAAGAAGATATAATAAAAAGAGTTCTAATCAGATATGATAAGTTGTTCTTATCTCCCATTGTTATCCCATTGTTATCTATTAGATCAGTTGATCTTATCTTTCGGTTTATTCTTTATCTTTATGTTAGGACTTTCCCTATATATACGAGATTCTCATTTGTTATTTGGCAGTTCAAGAATGAAATCAGATTAAACATTACTTTTCAGACTCTATGATTGAGTGTTGTGTCGTCTATGTGATTTGGACTACTGTTCCATGTGATTTGGATCAGTGTGTTTGAGTGTTCCCCTGAATTTACCATTTGTTAGCTACTCATCGGCATCAACTAAGCCATCTGGAAAAGGGAAACAACATCAAATAAAAGAGGTTAGTCTTCCTATTTGAACCTAGTTAATATTTTAGTGTTTTGGCTTACTCAATGTACTGAATCCAAGTTAATTTTCCACCATTATTTCTGTTCGTTATTGAAAGAAAAAGAAAACTCTAGCTAAAAGGGCGAAAAAAAACTACAAGAAAACAACTACTTAGACAAAAAGGCAACCAAAACCAGAACCAAAAACACAAAACAACAATATATATATATATATATATATATATATATATATATATATATATATATACATCTCGTGCACCTTTTGTTTAGCATATCATTTAGATTAATCTCGAGGTCTTACGTGCACGAAAGCAGCTTATTTCTTATTTCGTTATTTAGAGCAATTTACTTATCCTTGTCTTCCTTATTCCATTTTCACTCACCTTTATAAACCATGACCTCTGGAAAAAAACCTCATACCACTACCTTCGTCAACACACCAGCCCTAGATGGTAGAATCAATGAGATTGAGTGCCAAATGGGTCAACTCATCAGTAAAATCGACCACCAAAATGCTAAGTTCGATCAATTCCTAAGTGCCCTACAACTTCGAGATGGTTTAAGACTTCCCAGTCCATCTAACAGATCCCCAACCTCTATCAGGTTCGTGCAGGGTCATCTCTCGACCCAAGGACATAGTATTGGGCCCCATCGAGCAAGTCACACTAGTAAACCTATTGCCAGATTTCATCTAAATGAGGAAATAAATGATAATATGATGCCACCTCTATAGGATATCACTGGGGAAACCCAACAAACCCAATGGCCACACAATAGGCAACCTCCCTTTGGTCAAGAAGTTAGGCACCAACCCTATGGTTACCAACAACATAGAATTGAGGATAGAGCCGATAGACAACCCTATTGGTATGATGACTCCCATGACATTACCAAAAAGGTCAAGGTGGACGCCCCTCCCTATGACGGTAAGTTGGATCCAGATGCCTTTACAGGTTGGATCCAGATGCCTTTATAGGTTGGCTCAATAACTTACAGGATTATTTTGAATGGTATCATATGTTTGATGCTGATTGCGCCCGCTTTGCCAAGATGAAGTTGATAGGTCCCACTAGGTTGTTTTGGCAGAATGTTCAGACTCATCTTGCACTTGCGTGTGAACCCCCTGTTACCCAGTGGAGAGTCATGAAGCAAAAATTGCAAGAAAACTACCTTCCTACGTCATATAGGCGTCAACTAATTAGTCAGATGTTGAACCATATCCAATCCACTACTAGTGTAACATATTACATGAGGCGGTTTCGGGAACTTTTGCTCCGGACTGGTATTGAGGAGGATTAGTTGGTCACAATCACCCGGTTTGTTTGTGGCCTTCGATCTGATATCCTAAATGAGGTTGAGTTACTTTCCCTCACTTCCGTGGCTGATGCATGTCAACGGGCTCTCGAATATGAGGCCTATTTTAAAAAGCCGTTTGTACGTCGTGTGACTTCTCAGACCAATCTATCTAGGTCTTTCTCTCAATCTGCCTACACTTCTCGAGAGGGATATGCCAAAAGTAAAGTCTCTAGTTATGTCCCCACTTGTTCTAGCGGTTCTTCAAGTGAGTCTCGTGTGACCAATCCTTCCATCCAATGTCATCGTTTTCATAAGCACGGTCACATTGCCTCTCGTTGCCTTGAGTGTAACTTAACCCTAGCCTCTACGACTCATGATCTTTCCGAGAATGAAACCGTAGTGGTAGATCCCATAGACTATTTCTGGAGATGAAGCAGACTTGGACGAGGACCTCATTGCACCTCACGTCAATGTGGTCCGATGCATCTTATCCACTACTGTGGATGGTGATGCATGGAAAAGAACTAGTACCTTCTACACAATTATTAATTGTAATGGTCATTCTTGTAAAGTGGTAATTGATGGTGGTAGTACCATGAATGTGGTCTCTAAATCTGCTATTGATCGTTTGCACCTTAAGGTAGAACCACACCCACAACCTTTCAAGGTCGCCTGGGTTGACAACACCACTTTATTTGTTACTTAAAGGCGTCTTGTCCCTATTCAATTCTGTCACTATCGAGAGGAACTCTATTGTGATGTGCTACCTATGGATGTTTCCCACGTCCTTTTAGGACACCCCTGGCTATATGACCTCGATGTTACCAACCATGGTCATGAGAACACCTTTTTCTTTCAATATAAAGGTAAGAAAGTCCTTCTCACTCCGGCCAAATTTGTCCCCACTCTCACCAAACTACTCGAGCGAGATACTAGAGTCCACTCCAAGCCTCTTTCCCCGATTGTTTCTAACAAAAGCCTTCACCTCCTAGATTGTAAAGATTTTGAGAGGGAGGGGGATGAAAGTAAATTCTAGTTAGCTGTCGTGGCTAGGGAGGTTTCCTCGGACCAAGCAGCATCCAATAGTGACAAGTCATCTTTGGCAGAAAAGCTTCTAGACGAATATTCCGATGTCATCCTTGATGAGTTACCTAGTGACCTACCACCTATGCGGGACATATAACATGCCATTGACTTAGTTCCCGGATCTCAATTATCTAATCTTCCACATTATAGGTTGAATCCTAAGGAGCATGCTGAGTTGACTAGACAAGTGGAAGACCTATTAGGTAAGGGGATGGTTCGGCATAGCCTTAGTCTCTGCACTGTGCTCGCCTTTTTAACACCCAAGAAGGACGGTTCCCGGAGAATGTGCATAGATAGCAGAGCCATTAACAAGATTACTGTCAAGTATAGATTTCCCATCTGTAGGTTAGAAGACATGTTGGATATATTGGCTGGTTTCAGTTGGTTCTCTAAGATTGATTTGCGTAGTGTATATTACCAGATCCATATTAGACCCGGGGATGAGTGGAAGACCGCTTTTAAACCCCAAGACGGGTTATTTGTATGGCTTGTTATGCGTTTTGGACTCTCCAATGCACCCAATGCTTTCATGCAAGTTATGACTCAAGTATTATGTCCTTTCATAGGCAAGATCTTAGTGGTCTACTTTGACGACATCCTCGTTTATAGGAAGTCTAGAGAAGAACATCTGGATCATCTTTGTCAGGTTTTCACGGTTCTTAGGAAAGCTAAGTTATATGCTAACCTCAAGAAGTGTACCTTCCTTCAACCCCAAGTACTCTTTCTCGTATTCATCATCTCTATGCACGGGATCGTGGCCGACCTCGAAAAGGTTAGAGTCATTAGAGAATGGCCCACCCCAACAACCATTTCTGAGATTCGTAGCTTTCATGGCCTAGCCACTTTCTATGGGAGGTTCATTCGAGGTTTTAGCACCATTACCACTCCCATCATAGACACTTTGAAGAAATGAGAGTTTCGTTGGACTCCCGCAGGCACTAGGGCCTTTGAGGAAATTAAACAAATGATGATTGAAGCCCCTGTTTTGAGGCATCCTGACTTTGGGAAGGTCTATAAGGTTGAATGTGATGCTTCTGGAGTCGGAATTGGAGGAGTTTTGAGTCAAGAAGGTCACCCATCGCCTTCTTCAGTGAAAAACTTAATGAGGCTAAACAACGATATTCCACGTACGACAAAGTGTTCTATGCCGTGGTTCAATCCCTCCGTACCTCTCTTCGAGAATTTCTTGTTCGGGAGATGCATGCAGGAGGATAGGCAGGTCACTTAGGTCGTGACAAAACCATCGCCCTCGTGGAGGATAGGTTTTATTGGCTGTCGTTAAAAAGGGATGTTTCAAGGATAGTGTCCTAATGTTGTACTTGCCAATTGGCCAAGGCAAAGAAACAAAACACGGATCTCTATATCCCCCTTCCTATCCTCATACACCATGGAGAGACTTAAGTATAGATTTTATCCTTGGGTTACCTAAAACAACCCGCGACCAAGACTCTATTTTTGTGGTGGTAGATAGGTTTTCCAAGATGGCCAATTTTATTCCTTGTAGTAAAACATCGGACGCTGCCCATATCGCTAAGTTGATTTTTAGGGAGATAGTTAAATTGCATGGTTTGCCTTCGTCCATTGTGTCTGATAGAGATGTCAAATTTGTTAGTTATTTTTGGAAAACACTTTGGAAACTTTGTGGCACTACATTGAAGTTTTCTGCTGCTTTTCACCCACAAACCGATGGTCAAACCGAGGTGGTTAATCATAGTTTGAGTGACTTGCTTCGGTGCATTGTCGGAGAAAAAGAGGGTACTTGAGATCTGATTTTACCTACAGCTGAGTTCTCCTCTAACAATTCCGTAAACTGCTCCAATGGCAAAAGCCCTTTTAAAATTGTACATGGCTATTCACTCTATACACCCCTCGATTTGGTTCCCCTTCCCCTGATGCCCGCTTTTGAACTTGCTGAATCCTTTGCACAACACATCCATAATTTGCATGCTGAAATTCGACGAAAAATTGCTCTAAGTAATGCTGATTATAAACTTGCTGCTGATGTGCATTGTAGGGCTAAAGATTTTAATGTAGGTGATCATGTTATGGTTCGTATTTGCCATGAACGTCTCCTTAAAAATTCGTCCAATAAATTGCATGCCCGAGCCATTGGTCCTTTTCCCATAATTCGCAAACTTGGCTCTAATGCATATTTATTTGATTTGCCTAAACACTTTAATATTAGCTCTGTTTTCAATGCGGAAGATCGCACCCCTAATCGTGGCACCTTTGAGCCGTCTATACTGTCTTTTGGTCTTTCTACAGGGCAACAGGTTCCCAAGGTTCCTCTTTTCCTTCCCAGCGTGAGGAGATTGAGGCGGTGCTCGATGATGAGTTCGTTGCTTCTTCTCGCGGAGGCTTTCATCGCTTCCTTATTAAGTGGCGTACTCGGCCGGATTCGGATGCTTCTTGGATATCTGAGGAGGACTTTCGCGCTCTAGATCTCTCTTTCTTGGAGTGGTACCTTCAATCTATCTCTCCGGAGTCGAGTTCTTTTCATGTGGGAAAGAATAATGGGGGACCCACCAGAGTTGGAGACTTCTTTAGGAACACATATTCTAGAAGAAGATATAATAAAAAGAGTTCTAATCAGATATGATCAGTTGTTCTTATCTCCCATTGTTATCCCATTGTTATCTGATTAGATCAGTTGTTCTTATCTTTTCGGTTTATTCTTTATCTTTATGTTTGGACTTTCTCTATATATAGGGGATTCTCATTTGTTATTTGGCAGTTCAGGAATGAAATCAGATTAAACATTACTTATCAGACTTTGTGATTGAGTGTTGAGTCGTCCATGTGATTTGGACTATTGTTTCATGTGGTTTGGATCGATGTGTGAGTGTTCCCCTAAATTTACCATTTCCTACCAAATGAAACATCAGTCCTAGCAACAATTAAATAATTCAAATTTTCAACCAAATGCCTATATTGCTCTGGATCAGATAATAAATCACCTTGATCAAATACAAGTTTTGTATTGGGATCCATAAGACTATCTATAGGCTTACATCGTAACATTCCAGTATCAGTCAACAAATCAAGAACATATTTACGTTGAGATCAAGAAACACCATGATGAGATCTAGCAATCTCAATACCCAAGAAGTAGGGGTGAGCATGGGTCGGTTTGCGTCGGGTTATCCTAAAATTTCAATCCAACCCATTTTTACCGGGTTGAAAAAATCTCAATCCAACCCAAAACATGAACCCATTCAACCTCAACTCAACCCAACCTAACCCATTCTAATCGGTTTGGGTCGGTTTGGGTCACCGGGTTGATATATGTTTTTTTACTAAATAATTAAGCCATATATATTACATAACAAAAAAATAATCTATTAAATTCAAAACTAAATCCATTCATATTACAAGTAAAAAATGTGTGCCTGATAGCGCAAAGATTATTTGATAACATGGAAAAGAGAACAATTGTCTTATGGACTACAATGGTTGTAGGCTATGCTAAATTTGGTTTTTTGGATACTGCTAAGAAGTTTTTTGATAACATGCAAAAGAAGGATGTTGTGCCATGGAATGCCATAATTGGAAGCTACGTTGAAGCCAAACTTGGTAAAGATGCTTTGGCATTGTTTTATGACATGCAAGCGAGTAATATAAAGTTTGATGAAGTGATCATGGCCAATTGCTTATTTGCATGCTCATAACCTGGAGCCATTGATGTTAGAATATGGATTCATCATTATATTGAAAAACACAATCTTCATCTGAATGTTGCGCTAAGAACTGCTTTAGTTGACACGATTTAACTTAGTTTAAAAGATTGTTCAATTACGAAGGAAATCTGGATTTTTGGACAGTTGCTAATAATATATTTTAGTAACTCAGTATTTGTTGGCTGTGCTAGTGGTTTCTCACTAATCAGTCTAATTTTTAGACTGTACTTTATTGCACTTGGAAGCGACATGGAGGCTCTTAAAAGGTCACAGAGAGGCAAATTGAATGGTTCAATAATGTTTGCATGAAAAGCTTTCAACAAGTTGGTATTACTAAGCTTTATCATACATTCAGTATTTTTTCCATCAATATTATGGTACATCTTTTTGGAATATAAGTTTATTTGCATACATTGATCTCGACTAGAATCTTGTAGGTTAGAGTGCTAATTTTTATGTTTATTTTGTAGTTACAACGGTACAATAAATCAAAATTTTGTTAACATAAGTTAATTGTGCATCAATTTATTTTGATTGAAGTTATGCTTAAGAATAATTATGAAAACTATTTCATAACTCGAAATCAGTATTTGTTTCTAGTGTAAATATTTGAAAGTAAAATCTGGATAATTGGAAAGTATGAGACTTGTTTGGACATTGGAGTCTTTGCTACATATAATTTTACACACTAGTAGTAATTAGAATGAACATTTTATGATTATATATTTTACAATTATACTATAATTATTTATACACTATTTTAGATTCAATAAATATAAAATATATAATTATATATTTGACCGGGTTACCGGTTTGGATGGGGTTGAAAATTTTGAACCCATGACCCAACCCAACCCAACCCAACCCAACCCAACCCACTGGGTTTAAAATATTTTCAACCCAACCCAACCCAATCTCTAAAAAGACCCAAGCCAACCCAAGCCAACCCATTATATCAGTTTGGGTTGGGTTCGTGGGTCAACCGAGTTCCATGCTCACCCCTACCAAGAAGTATTATAATTCTCCTAAATCCTTTGTCTGAAATTTAGTACTCAAGAACTGTTTCACTACTAGAATGTCTTCTTTGTCATCTCCTGTTATCACAATATCATCCATATATATAATTAATAATAGAATGATCTACACCACATCTGTTGAGACTAAAATTAATTACAACTTCACTGAACCAACCAAAACATACTCGAGGAGATTGTTTCAAGCCATATGTAGATTTCTTTAAACGGCATACTAACCCAGACTCACCCTAAGAAACAATGCCGGGTGGTTGCTCCGTGTATACTTCTTCTTACAAATCACCATTTAGAAATGCATTTTTCACATCCAATTGATGTAGAGCCAAATTAAAAGTAGTTGTTAGAGAGATAAACACACGAACAAACGTAATCTTTGCCACCAGAGAGAATGTCTTAGCATAGTTAAGAGCATAGTCAATTACATATATCTAAGTATACCCTTTTGTTACTAGGTGAGCTTTTAGTCCGTCAATAGTACCATCGGGATGAACCTTTATAGTATAGACCCAGTGACAACCAACAATAGATTTTTCGAGGAACCAAGTCCCATGCTGGTGGAGTTACAGCGCATGATAGTCAGAACGGAGTAGAGCGGACAAATCCGATCCCAGTGGTGTGCTGAGATGATGTCGGAGAAGACAGTGGTACAGTGGCGGCGGTGAGTGGTTGCAGTGGGTGAACAATAAAAAAATAATGTAGTATCCCAGGAAACAAATTGCTCAAAATACCATGTTAAAATAAGAACTGAAAATATCTTATTGATTGAATGAAAAGAATACAAACTACCCAATATATAGACTTAGGGATACTAAGTCTAATAGGCTAGGACACGATAATTTAGATAAGATACATACGATCTAAGTCTACTAAGGCACTTATTGAGAATCCTAAGGATTCTCAATAATATATATGTGTGTGTGAGTGTGTATATATATATATATATATATATATATATATATTTGACATATGAATGTATGATATATGTGTTGAACAATCGTTATTTGTTTACTATTTCTATTTGTACTAAATTTTAGGCATCTTGAATGTTATACTTTTAAACTTTGTAGTATGGATGGTTTGAAAGCTACTAATGAATTTCTTGTATGAATGGAAATATATTTGAATTAATTTTGAAAATAAAAAAAGGTTAAACTGAAAATCCAAATTGGTTTGACCGGTTTCGGTTGGGAGTTTTTCTCAAACCGGCAGTAGAGGTTTAGTTTATGTTTTTAGGGCAAACCAACCCAAACTGAGCCATGTGCACCCTTATGAATATATAGAGTTCTTTGAGAGTTCTACCTAGCCTTCTATGTTGATTTGCAATGTTCTAAGTAGCCTTTTATGTATAATTTTCTATAAGAATACAAGTGTGAATTATCAAATTCTAGCCTAGCTGCAATTCAATTTGATAATTCACACTTGTATTCTTATAGAAAATTATAGTTCCTTGTACTTTGTTTTGATAGGGTAAGGTTTGAGGACCTTTGAGCTTGTTCGGGTATAGTCCCTATTGTCCCCCGTTTGTTTGTATAATTTTCTTTCATATTAATAAAATTTTGCGGAGGTTTTTTTTTTTTCTTACTTAAAGAATAGCCTTTATGTAGATTTGCAATGTTATCGGTAGCCTTTTATGTAGACTTGCTCTTTCTCTCTTACATTGCTTTCGTTATATCTTTTTTGTAGCCTCTTCGTGATATAGGCACCTATTGGTGCAGATAAAGTTTAAATACAGGTCCAACTAACTTGGGGAGTACCTAATACATGAAAGACTAAAGACTTCCAAGTAAAGACGTCGTTCTCGGTAGCAAGACTAGTACGTTATTACTTCATACAAGTACGAACAGTAACACATAATAACTTCATACGGGTATAAATAGTAACTGTAGAGTACTTTTAACTCTTGGTAACTTGCTTTTAACCAAAAAGCTTATTCATTGACAACTTGTACGCTATGTGCTTCTGACAACTTATAAAGGTAGGAAAATTTAAGGGTTTAGTGATTGGATTCATAGTTCGAAGGGGGTTTAGGGTTGTATGAGGAATTGGACTTGGGTTTCGTTGATATTTGATATCAAAAGGATGATTGGAATTGAAACAACAGGTTGCTGAAATTCTGGCAGTAAGAAATTTGGTGTTTTAGCTGAGTTAGTCGGTGAGAAAAAGGATGGGAAAATTTAAGGGTTTAGTGATTGGATTCATAGTTCGAAAGGGGTTTAGGGTTGTATGAGGAATTGGACTTGGGTTACGTTGATATTTGATATCAAAAGGATTATTGGAATTGAAACATCAGGTTGCTGAAATTCTGGCAGTAAGAAATTTGGTGTTTTAGCTGGGTTAGTCGGTGAGAAAAAGGATGGGAAATTATATTTTTGATTGTAGGGTAAAGGTGACTTAATCTTCCAAACAATGTGATGCAGAATAAGTAATTCAAGAAGAAGAAATGGATTATGAGAGAAGAGGAAGAGGAATATAAGGAGATAAGAGGAAGAAGAAGAGTAGGGAGAAGAAGAAAGGGGAGAGGAACAGAAGAACAAAGGGGAGGTGGGAAGAAGAACAAGAGAGAGGATAGACAAAGAGGGGAGACATCAAAGTCAATAGTTTACTCCATAATCAAAGTCTAATTAAAACCCTGATAGAGGTGCACTTATATAGGCACCACTAATAACTAAATAGGGAAATAAAACTCTAAGTAAAATCCCAAATTTCCTAAACCAAAAGTCGTAGAATATTTTCACTTGATTCCCAAGCAAATTACTATTACAAGATAATCCCAAAGATAACCAAAAACCCAATATTACAAATTAATATAAATTTTAATCTTTCTTGATTCTTCTTTTTCTTCCCCACTTACAAAAGCTCGACAGTGGTGCAATATCAAAACTTTTGATCGTTGGATTTGCACGGGGGAGACTTGGAATGTTTTGGATGTGCCCTCCTTAATGGTAAACAAGAATGATGCCAAAAGTATCTTTTTAGGAGCTTGAAACCAAACAGGTTGGACAAATTCAATCGAAGAGAAGTCAAGAACACTTATCGTGTTGTCATCCTTGCCTTTGACTTTCTAAACTTGCTCCATGAAAGCTTCTTGTTAACCCTTGGACGGCGCAAGTTCAGTGGTCTTTGATTCTTCATCTTCTTGCTTCTCATATTGGGGTTGGTCACGAGTAACTTCATCTTGCCTTTATTGTTTTGGATATTGTGAGAAACCTTGGCTAAGTTTTTCACTCTTTGTGCAAACCTTTGAACTCCTTTTTGGGGCTCCAATACAGAGTGCTTTGAGGTACAAATTGTCAAGTTTCTAAGTAGGAATTAGATCCATAATATTATTGGATTTCCAACCAACAACAACCAAGGACCATTTTAGTATGTTTTAGTCTAAATAGCATCTTGACGAAAGTGATATTGCACAGGAGCTTGGAAGTGAAAAGAATTTTGAGAGAATTTTTTTTCTTCACAAATCCAACTGGATCAAGAACCTGATGTAACATGTCCTCTATGATTGAATATAACATATGATGAATTAGTCACGAGAAGAACTCGATTTGATTCAACTAAATCCATTCTTCATAAAGCAAGTGGTTGTCTGCAACTTTTTTTGGCTCGTTTGCTTTTTTTTTGTCTTTTCCTCTTTTGTTTTTTTTGGCTAAATAAGAAAATCAGAAAAACCTGGAATTTCTTTTTCTAAAGTGATTTGATAAACTACTTATTTTTTTGTGGGCTCCACTCCTATGGAAGAAGCCCTCCAAAAATTAGCGTATGCCTTTGTTTACGGCGAGCACACGGTATTCTTTAGTAAGGCAAAATAATAGTTCGCTTTGTGCTCACCGCGTGGCTGCGTTTTTTTTTGATCAACTACTCAGTCAACCAACGGTCAATGGCTCGACCAACTATCAGTCAGCTCGGTCAACGGCTGGTCAATGCCTCTCGGCTCATGTAGCTATCTTCCGTGACTTTAGGCGTTGATTCTCCAGCTGATGATAGATCGGTGGATTCTGTTGTCTATGGTGGTGTCAGAGTTGCATGACGGGTTTGCGAATCAAGATGATTTTGATCTAACAAGGCAGATGCCATGGTAGTGAGGTTGGCGCATGGAAGCTCTTCTGTCAGCGTAATAAGCTTTCTGCTTGTGAGATGGCCGGCACAGTCTGAACTCAAGGATGGTGGCAGTGCAAGGTGGTATGCAACTGAAATTGAAGATCCAAAATTAACCAGATTTGTCCATTTTTATTTTTTTAATCAGATGGGCTTGCACGGCAAGTTGATGTTCCTGTGGTGATGGAGATGGATCGAACTCTTATACCAATTGATGCCAATGGATGTAGAACAAGTAATCCAACAAGAAGAAATAGATTAGAAGAGAAGAGGAGAGTAGGTATAAGGAGATAAGAGGGAGAAAAACAGTAGCAAGAAGAAGAAAGGGGACAAGAACAGAAGAACAGAAAGAGAGAGGGGAAGAAGAACAAGAGAGAGGATAGACAAAGAAGGGAGATACCCAACTCAATAGTTTCTTCCATAATCAAAGTATAATCGAAGCGCTAATAGATGCACTCTTATATAGACACCACTAATAACTAAATGAGGAAATAAAATCAAACCTAAATAAAATCCCTAATTTCCTAAACCTAAAGTCCAAAAATATTCTTACTTGATTCTCAAGAGAATTAGAGGTACAAGATAATCCTAGAAATAACCTAAAAACCCAATATTACAAATTACTATAAATTTGAGTCTTTCTTGATTCTGTATCACCATGTAAGCCTCGTGTTCGTTGGAAGGGCCCCACATAAAAAAAATCTAGTTGTAACCTTGAAATTACCTGTCTTCCATGGCTGCATCACCAACAAACCTTTTTACTACTTAAGCTAACAAAGGGGTAAGAGCAGAACAACAATTTTACCCTTGGGCTTTGTCTCAAGTGGTAAAGGCATTGAGTGGTGACTGGCACATGCCTCATCTGTGCAATAGGTTTGAAGCAAATGAATTGGAAAAGAAAAAAGAAGTGTAAGAGCATTTCCCTTGTATGGATATTCAAATGAGGAGGGAAAAGACTTCCCTTGATCACTTTAATTCCTCTCTGTAAGTGGAGAGAAATGGAGAAAGTGTAAAGGACCATTGGATAAAGCACATTGTACAAGACACTAATAACAAAATCTTGGTTGGCCCTGCACTGTTATATCCATTCTATTTTATATTTCTTATCTCTATTACCAAAAAAACTACACTCTGGCTAAACAACACTAGCTTGGTTGTTTCTGAACATCAATTCATTTGCTGCTTATGTGCCTGACGCTTTCCCAAGGCAACACCTCACTACCAGTGGCTGTCAAAGGGCCTAAAGTTACTGAGAATTTTTGCATCAGAATTTGATGCACTGATACTTTCTTTACCAGTAATTGAATTGTTTATAGTGTTATTAACTTGGTGTTTTCTTCCACTCACAGGCACCATTTATGCATATGGAGTGACAAGCAGTGGGAAGACTCATACAATGCATGTGAGATTTAAAAATATGCTTCTATTTTTTTTTTATGTTGTTTATCCAATGCAAAATTCAGGATATATTTCTTGAAATATTTTTTGAAGGCATCATCGGATAGTATGCTGTTTTGTCAGGCATTTATCTATTGGTGTTTTTTTCTTACTGGTTAGACTTGATAGATAACAACTTCTATGTAGCACAATTGTGAAAAAATCGGTTTCTCAGTAGCTTTTAGTGTACTATATTGAGATTCTCTTAAGTTGATTAATGATTACGTGGTCTGGCATTTATCCAGGGTATCCTTGTAAAGGAATAGTAACTCTCTTTCTAGGAGGGATTTTGGGATTTGAACTATAAGGTTTTGCAGAAAACATGAGAATTAGTGCAAAATTTAGAAGTTTGTGGAAGTGACACCAATATTTGTTCTTCTCATAGCTTGGTCTTATGAATTTGAACTGCTTCCAGGCCTTTGAATTCTTAGTGTTTTAGTAAATCTCCTTGCTAGAAATTGATTTTAGAGAATTGTATACTCATGCCTCATTGTTCTGAGACTGGGTAAAAATATACTGTATATTATATTGAAGAACCTTGAGTTGGCTTACAGTATCCTATATCTTAGAAATCCATATGAATTCAGAGCTGTACAGTTAGTCCAATGTGCTGTCTATGCAGCATATGCATCGCAAATTTTTTATAGAAAGCAATGTTCTCCAATTGTGGGCTAGAAGCCGTCATCTTTTTTCTAAGCTGTGCAATTTCTACATGCTACGAAACGAAATGCATTTGTTTATCATCTGGGATATGTATGTACCATAATTACAAGTCGAGCTACGAGTTTGGATTTATGAGTATTACCAATATGCTTATGTTTGTTTTCCTCAAATGGCAGGGTGACCAGAGGTCCCCTGGAATTATACCACTGGCAGTGAAGGATGCTTTTAGTATTATTCAAGAGGTATTTCCATTGGATATTGATCTGTTAGATTCCTTGTTATAAATACTAAAATCCTAATATTAACTTATGCTCCAGACGCCAAACCGAGAATTTCTTCTTCGTGTTTCATACTTGGAAATTTATAATGAGGTGAGCTTCTTCTCACTCTTCCTAGCTATTTTCATCAAATTGCTTTACAATGTTACGTGATAGAAACTAGTTGTGGTGCTGCCTTCACCTTTTCTGTGATATGCTATCCTTTTAAGGTTTTCTTCATTTCAGGTTGTTAATGACTTGTTGAACCCAGCAGGACAAAATTTAAGGATTAGAGAGGATGCTCAGGTACTCAGTTTCAATCTGTGATCCTCGTTCTATTTGTTATTTTTCTTTATATCATTATGTAATGCCCCACTATCAAAATTCATCAGCCACAGTGACTTATTGGTTCCGAAGCGTCAGAGTCCTTTAAGCATGGCCATTGATTGACCATAGTTTGGACCTTGGAATGACCTTGTATTAGAGTGGCTAAGAGTTCCAAGACTAAGCTTTGAGTTATCTTTGGAGTATGATTGAGGCAATCTTGCAATGGACACAGAATGGGGTCCTCAAGTGCTTCCATTTTCAAAAATTAGTTTGCGCTGCCATAATATGCTGAAAACTAGCAGTATGCGATTTGAAGTAAATTGATTTCCTAATGCTAAGGGTAATAGTTCAGAGTTGAGTGCTTAGCTAGCTCTCTAGAAGAGGGGATGGTGTGAAGCGCTATATCTCTCTAATGCAAGAATAGAACCAAGTAAGAAGAAACTAATCCACTGTGGATTTTTTCGGATCCTCCTTATTCTATAGGGATCCATGTAAAAATATCATGAAGGTGGTGTCGTTATGGCATTGAGAAAGGTATCCAGGTTATGAATCTGAATTTATGTATGGACTACAAGTCATTTGATGCATTGAGGTGGGCTGGTGTTTAGCCGCATATGATATTGCGCCCACTTATGCTGGGTTCTAGCTTTGGATTATGATTTCTTGGAATTTTGCAGCTGCATGCAGGCACAACAGGGGATGATAATGTGCCCCTTGATTTTTGGGAAGATATGCTCAAGAATCTGACATGCTAAATTGTTCACACTTCATAGGTTAGACATTGTCTTTAGAGTTGTGGAGCTGAAGTTGTGGCTCAAGGATATGCTGTGGGCATGTGATGGCCATTAATTCTTATAGTGGGGGAAAGGTACTCCCTTTGGTTATTTCTTGTGTGCCTTCTCCCTTATAGCTGATGTTGATAGTTTCCTTTGCTGGGGTCACTTGCAGCATTATGGTGTGCTTCATTCTCAATTGACTTGATGATGAGAACTCTTGCAGGATCTTTAAAGATCTTTTGTTCTAACAATGGGAATTTGGGTGATAGTTTACTGTAGATTTGTTCAAAGCGAGTTGGAATTGGTAGAATAGAATTATAGGTTTTAAATATATCACCAATGCTATGTATAATTCCAAAGATTTTAAGGAAAAGAAGTGGGAGAAAGAAAGGCAGGGAGAATCATGTGGATGTCCTTGACAGGGATTTAAGTTAAGCCAAAAAGCCAGTTTCTCACCAATAAAACTTGGGTTCTTAAAGTTACTGTTTCTCTCAAACTCTTTTTGTGGAGAAGAGAGGTGTCTTAACTATGGAATCAGGAGCTTATGAATGAGTTAATATTATTAAATGGAATACATATACTACATCAGGCAACTCTTCCCTCATTTTTATGCTCATCTGAACTATCTTGCGCCTGCTAAAGCTATTGTTTAATTTATAAAGACCATACTGGGAAATTGTTCGGCAATTTCACTACTCATTCAAGGACTGATAGAGCCTCTGTTATTTGATCACTTGTTATCAGTGGAGAAGATCTATGTGAGTTATTTTCTGGTATATTAGGGTCTTTATGTGGCCCTCTTACATTTTCCTATCATCCATATATGGTTTTTGGGGACCTGAAGATGTTTAGAACTGACAGTGCGTGTTTTTAGTGGATTGAATATGTTCAAGTTTGGAAATTGTTACTCCAAGAAGGGTGTCATGCTTGGAGTGCTGTTTAGTAAGAGTATGCTGGTAAGCTTCACTTACAGCTGGTAACCTGTGCAACAGTAAACAGGCGTCACATTGCCTAGGATCTCCCTTCAGAGTGCGATAAATATGATGGTATGATGGTACGGTACCAATCTTTGAGAAATATGCATAAACCATTTTGAGATACTACCTTGATTGGTTGGCTAGATGAATTGGGCTGTGTCGGATGTCTTTGTTTGTTTGTGCCTCTGTGTGCTTTCAGTTTGGGTATGGTTGGTTCCCTTGGATTGCACAACATGGTTCAAGGTTCGCACTGGGGTAACTTTGTGGCATCTGGTTTTCTTGAAACAATACTCGGCAGATGATTTAGCTAGGCTTAGTCTTAATTTTGCAGATTATACATTTAAAAACTAATAATTTAAGTGGTAAGCTGCTGGTTCAAGGATATTCTTTCATATGATTCAAAGTGGCAGGACTTATGCCCCTCAGTTTGAGTTGAGGTTGTTGATTCTTTACCTTTTCATATATGTTCTGTTGTGGTACGCTGCTCATGCTAAGCCTCTTGATGGACAACGTAAATCTTTTGGGTGAATCAAACATGAATCTAGGCCACACAAGCTGGGATTTGTTGCGTAGGAATCAGTTGAGTTTTTTTTCGCAGGCTAGGCTTTAGGTCTTAGTGCAGGTTGATATAAGGTATTAAGGTTTAACTGGTTACCTCAGCTTAAGGACGTTAGTTAAAGTTCGACTTCCATAGGTCCATGTACTGCCTGATAAGCTGTTCAAGTTGTCTCTAGTCCACCCTTTTGTTGGCAGCTTTCTTTTCAGCCACTTACCAATTTCATTCATAAGAACACTCGAGTACCTCAGTCCTAAGCTAGGTACTTATGTGTTATATAATTTATTTTTTTGCTGAGGGCATTTATTCTAGGGCTAGTTTCTTAGACCACAATTACAATTTTGCGCAGGTACTCAAACATATACTTTTACTATTTTACCTGGGTTCTTGTTCTAGAAAATATTTGGCTTTTCTACCATGAAAGTTTATATTTATTTTGCGAGGTGGAAACTCTGTGATAATTTTTTAGTACCCATGAAAAAGCCCTTTTTTCATTTTCAAGGGGGCTAAAGTATAAAATTTTGTTTTAAAATTATGTTACATCTTTGAAATTGACAGAAGCTTGTATTTCTAACTCATGTTGTAGAGCCTGTGACCTTCAAACTCTGATATCAACTGTTTCTTTAATGATATGGATATGTTTTGTTTTTTATTATTTGAATCTCAGCTTCTTAAATGCTTTGAAATGTGTCATTAATTTATCGCCTAATTGATGGGCTTAGGGAACCTTTGTGGAGGGAATAAAGGAAGAAGTTGTATTATCCCCTGCTCATGCACTTTCCCTTATAGCGGCAGGAGAAGGTATGATGTGCTTTCGTGTTTTGCTATATCCTGAAGCAATGGATCCAAATTAGAGCTGGATGATTGTGTATGAAAACCTTTCTGTCACTCAAAAAATCAAGTTTTAGATTTCTTATGTTATAAAAACCAACAGTGACATTCTAGTTGAGACTATATACAATACAGGAAGTGTATATTTTCCATGATATCATGTGGTGGAGGTTTTCTACAGGCTTGATATCCTTTTGTTTGCCTGTCTAGTCATAGTGATTCCAGTGAATGTCCTGTTTTCCCCTTCCCCACCATTTTCACTCATTCTGATTAGATTTTAGTTCTTGACAACAGAGCACAGACATGTTGGGTCAACAAATTTCAATTTACTCAGCAGCCGGAGCCATACAATATTTACACTGGTATTGTTGCACCTAGCCGAATGGAAACACAATATAGAATTTATACTTTACATTTTCATTGCTGTTGTTGTGTCTTCGAATGATGGTTGTATACACAAACACACATGCTAAAACATGTACCCACACATCCACCCACTTTGGCCTGCTCACTATGTCATTCATCAACAGGTACTTGCTCATAGAACCATACAAAATGATATTAGGTGCTGTTTAATTCAGGGGACAAAAGTGGGACAGACTATTTTAGTCCCAGATGAAGTTAATCCCATGTTTGGTTGGAGGGATTGACTATTCACCCGGGACTAGTGTAGGACAAAATTAGTCATAATCTCATAAATTCTATCCCACCCCCGGGACAAATAATCCCACTTATGTGGGATTAATTTTTTTATCTTCCCATTTTACCCTTGCTTGCAGACCCATTTCTCCTGATCACGCTTCTTCTTCCTCTACCAGATCACACTTCTTCTTCTCCTCCTTCTCTTTCTCAACAAACTTTCATTTCGTCAACAAATCTAACAACAATAATTTTTCACCAAAAAAAATAATAGCAGTAATTCATCCTAATTATCACATAATTCTAACACAAGTAAAATGATTATATGCACAATTTGGTTAATCAACAACAACCCAAGAGAAAAAATGTAATAAAAAACCAAAAAAAAAAAAAACATATCTACATTTTCCCGGTAAATAAACAGAAAAAAAAAAAACAGATCTGCACATTATTGATTCTTAATAGCTTCTCTCAACTGAGCCCAATACAAGCAGTCTAGATATATTAAAATTCAATTCCCCTACCCCCCAAAAAAAGTGAAAGGAAAAATAAAAGCAACCCAAAATCAAAGCGTTCAAAACTTCTAGCAGATGATAACCCACAAACCCAAGAAAACAAAGACAGACAGATCTGCATAATAAGAAGAAGAGAAAAAGCAGAAGAACAAGAATTTAAGAGAATCAAGAGAAGAAAAAAAACATAATAAAAACAAAAACAAAAAAGATTTGCGTTTTCTCTGCACAAACAAAAAAAAAAGAAGAAGAGAAAAAACGAGATCTGCACAAGAAGAAAAAGAAGAAGAAGAACGAAAACAAATCTACATTTTCTCAGGAAACAAACAGAATAAGAAGAAGAAGATAAAAAACAAATCTGCATTTTCTCGTGTTTGGTTTGCTAGAAAATGTTGGGAAAATTTGTTTTTTTTTATATATTTAATTTTAATTTTTTTCTTTAGTTTTTGGTTGTCCAGAATTAGAAAGAAAAAAAATTATGAAGAAGAAGAAGAAGAAGTGTTTAGTTTGCTAGAAAATGGGAGAAAATGCGAAATTTTTTGTTCTTTTTAATCTTTTTCTTTAGTTTTTGGTTGTCCATAATTAGAAAGAAAAAAATTATGAAGAAGAAGAAGAAATAGTGTTGTCCTATTTTTTGATTTTTTTCTTCAATTTTCTTCATTGTTGATGGCGTAGAAGGAAGAAGAAGAAGAAAAGGAAAGAGAGGAGAAGAAGAAAAGAAGAAGAAGAAGAAGAATAAGAAAGGGAAAGAGAGAAGATTATGGAGAGAGAGAGAGAGAGAGAGAGTTGTTTTTTGTTTTATATAAGAACCAATTGTTAGGGTATTTTGATCTTTATACTTGTTATCCCACTTTAATCCCAATTTGAAAATGTTATGAACCAAACATAAAATCAAGATAGTACCACTTTAATCCCTTTCAATCCCATACCACTATAATTCTAATCCTATCCCATTGTATAAAACTGTCCGTGAACCAAACGGACCCTTAATAATGGATGCAGAATAGTCAATAGAAAGTCTGGTCTTCCACTTTATTGCTGCTCTGATGATATAATCTTAACCCCTTCCTTTATATGTATTGGTATATATTTTCCTCAAAACTCCTTTTCCATGAGTACCCAAGTTCTCAAGAAATATTTATCATTGTTAATGTTAGCAGACTCGTCAACTTTTCCTAAACTTGGGACCTATACAATTCTTGTCATATTTGGTTAATTATTCTGATGTAGAAGAGGTATGAGGTAACCAAAGAAGAAGAAATAGATTAAGGGAGAAGGAGAAGAGGAGAAATAAGGAGATAAGAAAGAGAGCGACAGTGAGGGAGAAGAACAAAAGAATAGAAGGGAGGAAAGATAGAAGAAGAATAGGGAGAAAAAGAGTGATAAATCAAGTCCAAAATATTATATCAGTGCACTAATCAATTCCATCATAATAAAGGTGCTTATATAGGCACCAATTCCAAACATAAAAGGATATAAACCAAAACCTTAATAAAAAATCCCTAATAATTAATAGTTTCCAAATTATAATGAAAACCTTTGCAGAAATGAATGAATCAGAAGGGGGCTGGCTTCTATTTCCGGGCCATCTATAACGAATGTAATTCCAAAGTCCAAACTATCAAATGGGGACATATTGTTCTCCATCATTCTCTACCTTATCCTTCTTTGTCGAATCTACTCACCTTTAAAAGAAATTCAGATAATCCATGTCCTAAAATTCATAGTATGTACATATCTTTCCCTTGATAATTTGTATTTCAATTGTGATGGAGGTCATCCTTTGCCTTACATTTAGGTTCATTGTTCTTTGAGTTTTTTCTAGTCTATATCTGTCTTGGCAAGAGATTATACATTGCCATGAAATCAGCATCATTCCATCACCAGGTTCTTTAAAGGGAAAGATGTGTATTCAAATATTCAGAGACCTCCAAAAGGAACTGGCCATATGGTTTTAGCTAATTTTAATATATATTTAAATTTATTTATTTAATTTGTATTTTAAGCAGAAAAGAAAAGGGAATTCAATTTTTGTATCAAATCAAATCAAATTTTAATTTTTCTTTCTCCTTCAAATTCGACAACCTAATCTTTTTACACAATTTCTCAAGATTCCTTCCACACATACATTTACGAGCAAGTCCATTTTGCATGGTGAAGCCCTTTTTGGTATGATTTTGGAGTCATTACATGTTGCATGTACTGACTTACTATCTGCTTTTGAATGTTACTTATAATTCTCCTTAATCTGTTTATTCTTTGATTTTTCTTAATTGTAAGAAATTAATTTTATCCCTTTCTTTGTTAATCAATTGTGATAATTGGGGTGGAGGAATTTGAACTTGGAACCTTCATTTTCAAGGAGAGGTGTAGCTACCAATTGGGCTATACCCCAACAATTTCATCCCTTGTTTTGAAGTATGGCTTGTTATTACATGCCAGATACATTAATTATCTATGTCATTCTGATTTGAGATGATGTGTTTCATCACTTAACAACTATTTACTCTCTTACATGCTAATCTTGGATTTTATTCCTTTCACACTTAAATTTACTCCAAGCCACCATGCGTGCAGACAATTGAGAGCAGCCCATGTGGTGAAAATATTGAGGGAGGAGCAGTACATCTCTCCCAGCTGGTAATTTATGTGGCGTTATGCCTGAGATGAATTTCATATACTTATTGCTCACCTCTTTCTGTTTCTTGCTGGAACCTACTCATGTTTAACAAAGACTTTTTCTTCTCCAAATTATTTTGTAATGTTGATGTTAATGATTTCTTTTAACTCTTCCATATTTTACTTATACGTGCAGAATCTCATCGATCTGGCGGGTTCTGAGAGCTCAAAAGCTGAAACTACTGGCATGAGACGAAAAGAAGGATCCTATATTAACAAAAGCTTGCTGACACTTGGAACTGTGAGGCCTTGTTTACCGTTTCTTTTCAATATGATTGCTTTTGGAAATGTTATTGGTTTATCAATGCTTTCTCTGGGACTGGAAAATTAGTAATTGATCATCTTCAGTATGATATACCATCTGCAAAATTTATCTACCATCTGCACATCATTTTTCTGCAAATTTAAAGTAGCACATTGTGTTCCTTTCTTCCAAATCGCCATTTATGTATGGTGGTAGTAAATTTAAATTTTAAACTAGTGGGACAAGCTTAGATAATCTAAGCTTTGTTGTACTTTTTTCATATTATACAAAGCATGTAAAAGAGAAAAAGAAGCATACGTGGAAACGTATCTGATTGAGCCAGCTTACAGTTGATTGACATTAATAAAAGCTGCTTCTGAGTTGTATCTCCTTTCTTTAACATTTCTTACATGGCAAAAAATGATTTATTATGCTGAACGATTAATAAGCCATTTTATGCTCTCTCTCTCTCTCTCTCTATATATATATATATTCATGCTCCTATTTTTGGTAGGTCTTGCTATTTTTCTGAATGGTTTCCATTGGGAATTACCAGACCTTGTTTTGAAGCATTGTCTTGTCCTTTAATGTCAATGTATCATCTTGTTGTATGTGTCAACCCGTTGTATGTTTCTAATCATAATTTCAATTTTACTGTACAAGATGAAACTTACATTGGAGTTAAAATTTGTGTTTGTCATAGGTTATATCAAAATTAACAGATGGGAGGGCCATTCATATACCATACAGGGACTCTAAACTAACCAGGCTCCTTCAGTCATCATTAAGCGGTCATGGGCGCGTATCTGTAAGTCTTTGTAGATTTTTTTTCCTTCACTTTTTGGCACAACATACGTGCACATTTCTATGCAGATGATAGAAAATATATGTACATATACTACTTGCCCACAAGAGTTTCATTTTTTTTTTTCATTGGTCTTTGCTGTCTGGAATTTCAGCTCATTTGCACTGTCACTCCTTCATCAAGTAGTTCAGAAGAAACACATAATACGTTGAAATTTGCCCGCCGTGCAAAACACATTGAGATTCAAGCAGCACAGAACAAGGTAGCTTTTCTTTTCCTCCCTCTCAATAAATCTTTGCATCACTCGAATTCTCTTTTATTTTTGGGAAATTTTTGTAACTCTCTGAAACTGCAGATAATTGATGAGAAATCACTTATCAAGAAATACCAAAACGAGATACGATGTTTAAAGGAAGAGTTGGAACAGTTTAAAAGGGGTATTGTGACAGTTCCTCAACTGAAAGATATTGGAGAAGATGATATTATACTCCTAAAACAGAAGGTACACTTTAATTGCCTCTGTAGTTTTTCTATGACTAGAATGTTTAATCTTCAAATTGCTGTTGTTATCTTGTGCGTCCTGCCTATTGAAGAACTTTGAGACTAAACAAATTTCATGCATAAATCATTGCTTGCTACTTCTTTTTCTTCCCTTTATTGGTTTATAGATGTTTTATCTAGGGAATGGCAGATGGTAGTACAGAATGCTTACGGTATAGTAGGATAAACTCCAAATGTTGGTCCAATAGACATTGTTGCGTCTTCTCATTGATTTTGATAGACCCATGATGAAAAAAAAACAAAAAATCCAGTTCTTCTCCCCTTAACTAAAATATATGTTTAGAACCCCAACTCATCCTAATATTCACTGCTTCTAAAAATCCAGCAAAAGGTTCGGTTAAGGCTAAATGGACATTTAAGGAGATATGATATGTCCATGTAGAGTATAACTTTAGTGCCTTGTCAAAAGTTAATGAATTTGTGGTTGTTTACGGTTAACAAGAAGAATTCAAAAGAATACTCTAGATTATTGATTAATCATCGGAATACAATTCAACAGTCCTATATGCAAACTTATGAATATCAAACCTAATAGGATTAGGAGATATAAACTAAGAAAAACTAAGAAACCTACTGGGACACATAATAGGACTCTAGGATTCTCAACATAAACCTAATATGTATGTAATTAGGAAAGTTCTTAATATCTCTCAACACTCCCCTTCAAGATGAAGCATACATATTGTTACAAAGAAACCCATACCAATAACAAACCTAGCCCAATCTGAAACAAATAAACCCAAACCCATAAATTATAATTAGGTCACTATGTCGATACCACCTAAGGAGACAAGATCCGAAGACACCGGATCAACAAGACTTTGATTTTTTTTTTGTCTTGTTTTTTTTACTAACATTGAATTTGACTTGAATGGGCTGCAATCAATGAGTCAGGGGGATGCAACATCAACAGAGGTTAGATCTGGTTAACCACATCAACATGCATGGGTCAACAATATCAACATCGGGATGAGAAACTCTTCTGAACTCTTCTTCTTCTTGAAGAGGAAACACAAGATCACGTAACAAATATTTTTTTTATTCTGCCTTTGCTTTGTTTTTTTTAACAGAAACAGAAAAACAAAAACATAGATGGAATCCAGCAGAATCTCACAGGTAAAATAGAGAAAAACAACCTGCTGGAAAAGATACTAGAGAAACATCGGAAAAATGACGAAAAAAAACAAAAATGCTACATATATATATATATATATATATTAATGGTATTTATTTCATATCATTGCCAGGATCCCAAACCATGAGCTTTGACACCATGTTACTTAGAAGAATTGAAAAGAATTCTGTATTATTGAATAATCATCTGAATACAATTCAACAGTCCTATATATAGACTTCTGAATATCAAACCTAATAGAACTAGGAGACATAAACTAAGTAAAATTAAGAAACTTACTAAGACACATAATAGGAAACCTAATAGGACTCCATGATTCTCAACATAAACCTAATACATATGTAATTAGGAAACTTCTTAATATCTCTCAACGTTTACTTTGATCAATGCCTCCATAATATCAAAACAATTAGATCAGGGCCCATGCAAATGTGTTGGTCCCATACCTTAGGTTTTCTTTTTTCCTAATTTAAAATATTATTTTGCAATTGAAACAATCCGCTCTCTCTTCCGTTTTGTTCTTTTTTAAAAAAGTCAAGTGTTTGCCACATGGCAGCCATTAAAGCTGCTACAAGGCAAAGAGCCTCTTGCTTAATATTATTGATGATTTGGTAAATAGGAAAGAGGCGTTGGAAGCTGGTTACTGAGATCTTATGTGCTTGTGCTAAAAAAGAATAATAAACTCTACTTAAAATAAGGGGAAAACTTGGAGAGCCCTAACTCTTTTGCCCTTCACAATCATTTGTCACCATATTAGAAAGGACACTCTTAACGTTATGATATGTGCTTTTATCAAATTTTGTCTTGTTATGTTTTTATTTTCTGCTGTCAGGTTTTAAAATATTGCTTAGATTGATAAATTAAAAGATTTTATGTAAAAAAAGTTGGTGATGTGCATGATTTTTTTTTTCTTTTGTGAAGTAAATAGCATCCTCAGTATGAAATGAAATAGTATTCTGATTTCTTGGTTTCTTATTTTCTTTTTCATTTCTTATCTCAATCATGTTTTCTGTCAACAACTCATTGCAAAATGGTTGATTGGGTCACCACTGATTCATTTATGTCTGAGAAAGAAAAGGATGAACAGTATTTGACTTCATGATTCATTTGTTATAATGTGATGTGTAAAGCTAGAAGATGGTCAAGTCAAGCTGCAATCAAGATTGGAAGAAGAAGAAGAAGCTAAAGCAGCTTTGTTGAGCAGAATACAACGGTTGACAAAGTTAATTTTGGTCTCCACAAAATCTTCACAATCATCAAGATTTCCTCATCGCCCAGGTCCAAGGAGGAGGCATTCCTTTGGAGAAGAAGAGGTACCATGGTTGAGTTAGGGTTAACTATTTGTATCTTCTTTATCTGTACTCGTTCCCTTGGTGACAACTCTAACTTGCTTGGAATACTAATCATAATTTCACAGATTTCTGAATAGAGTGTGCATTTAATAATGATTTTGCCCCCAACTTCTGTTATCTGATTATAGTTCCTTATGCAAAATGTGTAGCTTGCTTACCTACCATACAAGAGGCGGGACTTGATCTTGGATGATGAAAACATTAACTTATATGTTTCCTTGGAGGGGAAAGCCGAAACTACAGATGATACACTTAAGGAGGAAAAGAAGACTGGAAAGCATGGATTGCTAAATTGGTTAAAGCTAAAGGTACATATATTGTGGATTCTTGGTTTCCTATGAGGTGTCAGTTCACATCAGTTTATGATCCTGTGGTAGTCATTAACTTAGTGAGAGTCTAGAAATATCAATCTCAGGGTTTTGATCTGGGTTTCCTCCCATTAGTTTATAAAAAATAAATCAATAAGGGTACTTTCTTTGATTGTCCAATCTATTTTTTTCCCCTCTTCAGCACCATATCTAGAATAAATAATTTTAAAGACTCTTACTATTGTGACAAGCTTACTATTGGTATTATACTATCATGTACATTAGACCTGGAAACATTGATATTTCAATTTGTTGGTGCTTTTTGCAACATTTGAATTTCTCTCTAAATGGTGGGAACATAGAATTTCTGATGGTATATCTGTGGAACATATAATTAACCGAGTTAATAATGGTATGTCTTACAGAATGCATATTTTGAATGTTAATGTGGATGCGCACACCTTGGAAGTATGAAAAAGGTGGTAGGAGGTGAAGCATGTATGGGTTTGTTTATTTATGTACAGCATGCACTAATGGGAATAAAAGAGAGGAAGACACCATGCACAAAAAGTAATGTATGTATGTGTGTGTGTTTATTTACTTCTAAAAAGATTTACAGGTATATAAGAAAAATATGATAACTATCATATTTATTTATGTTATGATAGATGTACTATGTAACTTGAAATTGCAATTAAAACCATTAAAATGTTAAAAATGTATTCACATTGTTGTCAATTTTTAAAATTTTTAGCTGACTCATAGTGGTTTTGAAAATTGTTATCATATTTTCTTTCAGAAATATAATCTTCCTTATGTTTTAGAGTGATAATTTAAGTTGTTTAAATTGCATGAAAAAATGGTTTAGTGCAATTCATTTATCTTGCAATAACATGGGTCCATAGAATAAATTAATTATTGTGTGACAGTATCTGGAACCTTTACCAAAATATTAAAATGAGAACGGCCAGAAGTTATTCCAATTATTCTATAATACATATAAAATAGTTATTAATAGATATGTGTACATATGCATGCATGCTTGTATTATGTAAATATGTATGTATGTATGTATGTATACATGTATATATGTACATATGTGTATTGTGGCCACTTGTTATACCTAAAGCATTTACTTAGTAAGGAAAATATGACAAAGGAGTTTTGGTCCATCAAATTTGTGCTAAACTGGTCAAGTTACTATCACTATTTCATGTTGCTTCACTAGACTAGTTACTGTCATCATTTCATGTTGCTTCACTAGAGAACTGCTAATGCACAATAGGAAAGAAAATATCTATTATTTTGGAACTTTGGGATTATTTTGTAATTACAATATTTTTGGAGATCAAGTAGTAGTATTTTAGGAAACTTAGATTTAGGCAATTAGATATTTATTAGGATTTGATTTACTTTCTTTGGTGCCTATATAAGAGCACTCTACTAAGGTTTTAGATTGAGGTATTGATAATAAAATTTAAGACTTTGAATATTTTCTTCCCTCCATTTCTCGTTCTAGTTTTCTCTTCCACCTATTCTGCCAACTTCTCTTATGTCTAATTCTTTCTTTGCTTATTCTTAGTCTGATTATCTTTATTTCAACGGATTCTCTACTATTTCTCTCGTCTCAATTTATTTCTTCCCTCTAAACTATCTTGTTCTACATCAAAGTTAGGGATGACAATTCGCGGGTTTTTCGCGGTTAACTAATCTGAATCATATCCGTATAAGCGGGTATTGAGAGAAATAAATGGGTTTTCCGCGGTTATGAATAGTATTTAATGGTTTTTAACGGTTTCGAGTTTGGATTCGGATAGTAAGGTAATTAAACGGATATGGTTATGGATATGTAAAATTTTGTGGGTAACCTACCCGTTGTCATCCCTAATCAAAAGTGGTATTAGAGCCGAAAGGTCTTATATCCCTATCTACCATCAACATCACATAGATCCCATACCCTAAAAACCATTTAAGAAAAATTGGTTAACTCACTGCTACCACTCGTTCAACTCATCCATCCTATATTTGAAAAAAAAATATTGTGTTTTCAATAGTAACGTCGACAGTGTCGCTGCACTGGTGTGAACAGTGTTTCCACAGTGCTGGTGAACACATTGATCCTACAGTGCTAGTGAATAGTGATGCTACAATGCCATGAACAATGTTCTGCGAAAAAATTAGGTTTTTTTTTTCTTTTTCTATTATTTATTTTGCTTTTTGGAGTTTCTGATTTCTGCTTTTTAAAAAAAAAAAAGAAAATTGCAACCATTTGTTTGAGTAATGGGTTTAGTTGAGCCAACCCGAATCCTTTGTATGGCTATTCATAATGTATTCTACTAGTCACAGAGGATGTGTTGCATAAAGTTTTTGATCTATATGGGCTTGTTGAGAAAATTATTATCTCTCAAACTATGTTGATTTTGAAACCGATACTTTTTGGGCTAAAACAAATTTGTACAGTCGTTTTATTTATGACGATTATTGTCATTTGGAGATTGAATATTACTTGCCAAGGGTACTAACTCTACCCAAAGATGTGTTTCTCAAGATTGAACAACTACTTGATAGGATTTCCAAGAAATTAGAAAACATCGACAATGTTTCTCATAAGAGTGGTTCCATTCCATACCAATCAAAGCCAGATGAGGTTAATGATGTTCAACTCCAACATGAGAACCAAGAAGATAAAGCATCCAAGATCTTTGACATAGAGATGCCCAAAGACAAGTCGGAAGTCTTCGTGGAGGAAGTTGAGACTATGGATTGCAAGCACGTCCAAGACAAGAATGAAGACATGATATGTGTGTGTGATAATCCTTATATTGATTTTGTCTTTCCGCACTGGTTTGAAGCTCCTCAACAACTTCTCTTAGTGTCATTCTTGTGTTCGATCGAGACCACTACATACACAAAATTTCAAGTCTTTACTATACAACTCTCAATCAACAGTTTTGGTCCTTCATCACTTGAGGTTGAGTTTTTTGCAAGTAGGGTAGAATGATGTAGAATAGGAAAGGAAATATCTATTATTTTGGGATTTTGGGATTATCTTGTAATTACAATATTTTTGGAGATCAAGTAGTAGTATTTTAAGAAACTTAGATGTAGGCAATTAGATATTTATTAGGATTTGATTTACTTTCTTATTTAAATTGTGTCTGGTGCCTATATAAGAGTACTAGGTTTTAGATTGAGGCATTGATAATAAAGTTTAAGACTTGAAATATTTTTTTTCCCTCCGTTTCTTGTTCTAGTTTTCTCTTCTACCTATTTTGCCTTCTTCTCTTTTGTCTAATTCTTTCTTTGCTTCTTCTCAATCTAATTATCTTTATTTATACGAATTCTCTACTATTTTTCTTGTCTCAATCTATTTCTTCTTCTAAACTATCTTGTTCTACATCAACTACTAGTCTTTCTACCTCTACAGTATTCAAGTTGAATATCCCTTAATGGATTTTTCCTGCAAGAAAGCCATGTTAGATCTTTTCACCCTATTTTGTTACCATGGAATGGCTAAAAGACGTGTTGCTATGCGTTCAAGTAAACTTTTAGGTTGAGTATATCATAACAGATTAATTCATTTTTTCCTGTTTTATTACATTAATGGGGGCTCTAGAAGAAGTTGATTATTATCAATTAGTTGGCTTTTAATTTCTCTTTCATTTAGGAGTTGTTTTTTCATGTCCATCAACACTACCTGAATTCCTTAAATTAAGTGGTGGGTGGGGAAATGGAAACATTGAAATGTTGTATTTATATTAAATATACTAAGTAGAACTTAGGGTATCCTTGCAGCACATCAATGATCTTTTCTAGTTCATTGCAGCTTATAATTATCTATTCGCTCAAATGATTTGCCTTAATTATGTTATTAGAAGTGCATATTACTAAACTTACTAATGAAATATTTATGTGATGTTGTCCAATGGGTTTTAGGCCTTCTTTCTCCTTTTGGTTTAATTCTTCATGTCTCTTTTTCCTTGTCTGAAGCTCATACAACTTCAATTTTTTATATCAGAAAAGAGACAGTGGCTTGGGGACATTGACAAGTACCAGTGATAAATCAAGTGGAATTAAATCTAATAGTACCCCTTCAACCCCACAAGCAGGAAACACTAATTTTCATACAGAATCAAGACTTTCCCATTCTTTACTTACTGAAAGCTCTCCATCAGCGGATCAACTATCAGAGTCTAGACATAGAGAAGTTCCTGAGGACAATTTCCTCGAACGAGAGACACCCTCGGTAAACAACTTTTTCTATTTTAATGGTGAATTTGTTTTTCAAGGATGAAATATATGAGCTTTCTATGTGCTGTTTGCTTAGATAAATTAAGTAATGGTGTATCCTTTATCTTCTTTTCTCTTCTTAAATGAAAAGTTGGGCTGGTAGTGGGCTGGGCAAATCAGTTGTTCTTCCTTCCTCCTAGTTGAAAAGGTTTTCGAGGGTTTTGAATGGAATTGGGGCCAGTTTGGAAAAGAAAATATAAAATCTCTTTTCGTTAGGGATTGAGCCATCACTCGGCGTGACACACCTGTCTTGGTACTATTATTCTATACATGTATAGAGAAAAAGTTTAGTACTATTTATCATGAGTTCTGGACAAGGTAAAGGTGCAAGTAGTATTAAATAGGAATTGGCACTCCCTTATGCACTCGATATTGGTACTATACCTCGACATTGAGTACCAATAAGCTGATGTCCTGTGCTTGATGCAGGCATCAGCATTTAGAAGTTAATAAGTCAAGGAAAGAGGGGATGGGGTCCACCTTATGAATAGCATCCACATTTTCTTCCCATTTTTATTAATTCACATTCTTCTGTTTCACATCATACATGTGAGTACTACTATACCGTGCCACATTTCTTTGAATGTTTTCATACCAAGTGATTTTAATCTGCGTACCAATTATTGATTAGTCCCAGTTGGGGTCAGGCTGGAAGGCAAAGCATCTAAGGATCCATCCTGAACTTACCTGTGATCCCTGAATGTGTCTAAGTTTTGAACCTAACAGGTCCTGACATGGCAAATCTTTTAACGAGGATGCATATTGCAGAGGTTCTAACACTCCTCACCTTGTTTGTTTCCAGACTAGCATAAAAACAATTGATCAGATTGATCTTCTGAGGGAGCAGCAGAAAATTTTGTCTGGAGAGTTGGCCTTACATTCAAGTGCTTTAAAACGGTTGTCTGAGAGGGCTGCAAGAAACCCCCAGAATGAACAGATTCAAGTAATTACGTTTTGCTCACCATCTTTCTCTCTAACTGCTTTTGATGTTTGAAGAAAATTCAGTGTCTGGTCCTCTTTGTATTCATTTAAGGTGGAGATCAGAAAGTTGAGTGATGAAATCAAGGGGAAGAATGAACAAATTGTTTTGCTAGAAAAACAAATTTCTGATTCTATTATGGGTTCACACAACAAGATGGATAAATTGGAAATCTCACAGGTAAGTTCAATGTCTATTATGGTTGCACAGCCACTTTTCTTGGGTTTCCATCTTTATGCACTTTATTGTTTTTTGCTGCAGTCTATTGCTGAACTGGTTGCACAATTAAATGAAAAGTCCATCGAACTTCAGGTGATCAATCTTCTGTATCATGTGCTAATAATATAGTTTCATTATTCTTTATGCTAGTTATTAAGGGCATGTTTGGTTCCATGTTGAAGTTTCTTGTTAAACTGATTGGGCACTAGTCTAATGCTTTGTAAAGACCTTGCATATAAAACAATCTCAAGGAGAAAAGCGAAACAATGATGAGTAATGCTGTACTTTTCATTCCTTGAAATCTCTTTTTATATGGGGGAAGGTCATTGGAGACTAGAGAACTAATTTATATATGCGAGAAGGTGATTGGAGACTAGAGAAGAGAAACTTTGGAGAAGAGAAAGTAACAGCAGGGAATTTGAGATCTCAAGGTTGAAGATGACCAAATAAGTGTATGAGGGACTTGTGTCTTAAAAATAATCCACATTTTGTTGATTGCGGATTGTGACTGAATAATATCCGAAAACTGACTTATTTAGGTTAGAAGACCCTAAGACTGGTCTTAATTTGCCAAACACCCATTTTGCAATAAGTAGGCCTTTTTTACACTTTAAGCCCATAAGTAGGTTTTATAAGTCCTACCAAACAGGGGCTAATATAATCTTAGGATTATAAAAAATTATGAATAGGATTGTAGTTTACATTCCTTGAAATTATGGTAGTTAATGGCAATCGATAGTAATCTATTTATGTACTTGGTAAAAAATGGATTCTCTCGTTTTGAAGCCATTTATACACAAAATATCAGTTAAGATCTTCTAGGATGTCTATTCACCCCTGGATTGGAGTAATAGCTGGTGATGGTCCTTTAGGTTGTGATTTGCTTAATATTGGAGTTCACCATTTGAAGCTGGTAACAGATTATTGAAGGAAGGAAAGACTGATGTGAAACTTTTCTCAGTCTTTGGAATGTTTTGCCCTCTGATGTTTTCTATCTATTGAGAGTCCCAATTAGGTTTATGTTGAGGGTCCTATTAGGTTTCTTATTATGTGTCCTAATAGATTTCTTAGTTTATATTTCCTAGTCCTATTAGGTTTGATATTCATAAGTCTATATATAGGGGTTGTTGAATTATATTCAGATAATTAATAATAATACAGAGAATTCTTTTCAATTTTTCTTTTCAACATGGTATCAAAGCTCATGGTTTGGGATCCTGGTGGTAATATGATATAAACACAATTAATATGTGTGTGTGTGTGTATATATATATATATATAGTTTGGAATCTGTTTTTATAGTTTTTGTTTTTGTTTTTCTGCAGTAGGCTGTTTTTCTGTTTTTCCCGACGAGATTTTGCCGGATTCCATCGATTTTTTTGTTTATGTTGAAAAAAAAATAGTGAACCAAAGGAAGAATAAAAAGAAATATCCGTTGTGTTCTTGTGTTTCCTCTTCAAAAAGAAAAAGAAAAAGAGTTGAAGAAGAGTTTTTGACCGTTCTTGAAGAAGAGTTCCTCACCCCGACGTTGATGTTGTTGACATATGCATGTTGATGTTGTTAACCCGATCCAACCTATATTGATGTTGTATCCTTCTGACTCATTGATTGCAGTTTATTCAAGTCAAAGTCAACGTTAGTAAAAAAAAAAAGACGAAAAAAGAGTCAACATCTTATTGATCCGGCGCTCTCGTATCTTGTCTCGTTAGGTGGTACCAACGTGGTTACCTAACTACTGTTTTTTGTGGGTGTGGAGCCCCGACTTATTCCTATGGGTTATTGTAATTTATAGGTTTGAATTTATTTTTTTCAGATTGGATCAGGTTTGTTATTAGTATGAGTTTTTTTATAACAATTGAGATGACTTAGAAAGCCTATTTACTATCACTCACATTGTATCATGACCTCTCTGGGTATGAGAAAATCCAGAAACAAAATTCATACTCATATTTTTCTATGGTCATTCAAGCACAGGAAGAGGCTGTAGTAAGCCTTCCGGATGTTTATTCTCTAACTTCACTTACTGACAAACCAAACATCTAGAAATATATTCAGCTACATTCCTCTTCAATCTTGACCACCAGTAATTTTGTCTCAATCCTCTCTATATCTTATTGTTATTCAGGTTCATCGAATATACATCATGTGCCTTTCTCAATATTTCCTTTATCAACTCAGCATCACTGGAACACAAATCTTATGTTCCAATACCAAGATACCCTCATTTCTAATTTTGAACCAATATTGTTTTCTATTAAGTACTTCCTGCTTAATCTTTTCTATCTCTTCATCTCTACTTTGTATTTCTAATAAACGTTCTACAATGGATGATTGTACAATCATGTTTTCCAATAATACTCATCTATCACTAATATTCAAGTTCAGTATCATTTCTCTCAACTCTACTATCAGATTCACATCAGGGCTCTCTATAGCAGCTAATTTTCCTGTAGATTTTCTACTCAATGCATCAGCTACTACATTAGCCTTCCCTGGATGATAATGAATTGTACAATCATAGTCACTAATCAATTCCATCCACTTTCTCCGTCTCAAATTCAACTCCTCTCTAGGTATTTATGTATATCAAACTCTTATGGTCAGTAAATATTTCACAAGTGGCTTCATACAGATGATATCTCCAAATCTTCAAAGCAAACACTATGACAGCTAACTCTAAGTCATGGGTAGGGTACTTTCTCTCATGATTCTTCAATTGCCTATAAACATATGCCACTACCTTCCCACGTTGCATCAACACACATCCCAACCATTATACACAACAGATCCTTCCTCACTAGAAGAAAGCACCAACACTAAAGCAGTAGTTAATTTCTCCTTCAACAACTAAAAACTATTCTCACACTCCTTAGACCAAACAAACTTCATCTCTCTCTTGGTCAATCTAGTCAAAGGTGTAACAATTATAGAAAAGTTCTTAATGAATCTTCTATAATAACCGGCCAATCCCAAAAAGCTTTTAATCTCAGTCACATTAGTTTGTCTCTCCCAACTCAATACCACCTCTACTTTTTGTGGATCAATTGCTATACCAGCTCCAGATACTACATGCCCTAAGAAATTTATTTCATTCAATCAAAATTCACATTTAGAAAATTTAGTATACAATCTCTCACTGCTCAGAATCTCCAACACCATTTCTAAATTCCTCACATGTTGTTCTTTATTCTTAGAATATACCAGATTGTCATCAATAAATACAACCATAAACTTGTTAAGATATAGTTTAAACACTTTATTTATCAAGTCCATGAATGCAATTGGAGCATAAGTCAACCCAAATGGTATCCAAAGAAACTCATAGTGACCATAACATGTCCTAAAAGCAGTTTTAGGTAGATCTCTATCATTTACCTTCAACTGATGATAACCTGACCTCAAGTCTATCTTAGAAAGCACCCTTACTCTCTATAACTGCTTAAATAAATCATTTATCCTGGACAAAGGATATTTGTTCTTAATAGTGATCTTATTCAGCTGTCTATAGTTTATACAGAATCTCATCGTTCTACCTTTCTTCTTCACAAACAATACAGAGGCTCCCCATGGTAGCACACTTGGTCTAATAAATTGTTTATCTAACAATTCTCAAAACGGTACTTTCAACTCTCTCAACTCAGCTGGTGTCATTCTATAAGGTGCTATAGATATGTGTTGAACCCAAAATCACATCTGTAGAAAGCTAAATCTCTTTACTAGGAGGCAATCTAGACAACTCGTTCACGAAACACATTACAAAAATCTTTCACTATTAAGATTTCTTCAAATTTCGTATTTTCTTTTTTAGAATTCATTATGTATGTCAAATACTCCTCACAACCCTTCTTCAATCATCTACTAGCAGTTAGGGCAGAAATAAGACAATTTGCAAGTATCTTATGTTTTTCCATGAAGTTAAACTCCTCTTGTCCAGGTATCTTGAACAGTACATTTTCCTTAAAACAATCAACCCTGACATTATACACAGACAACCAATTCATCTCCAAAATCAAATCAAAATCAATTATATTCAAAGAAAACAAATCAACTTCAAACACTATCATCCATACGGATTACACAACCCCAATAAATAGTTTTTAATCATAATTCTATCTTCAGTAGGAATTTCAACAATAAGATTATGCATCAAAGGACTAATATAAACATCAATAGACTTTATAAACACACTGGATGCAAAAGAATGAGTTGCATCAGGATTAATCAACATTAATATGTCCACTTTTTCTACATACAAAGCACCTCAAATTAGGATAATTATGGGATAAATATCTTATCTGATTACATCTATAACACGTTTTAGTCTTTCTATCACCTTACCACATCCTCTAAGTAGTACATTCTCGCCTCTACCGTAACTTCCAATTCCCACAGACTGTCTCCCAAGTCTAGGGATCTCACCAATATTACTCTGAGTGACAGAAGCAACAGATCATGCTTGTCTCTGACTCTGTATTACAGTTCTGTGCGACAAGGAACGCCTCCTCTGGGGTGGTTTCCCTCCTTGCACACTCATACTACTACCACCACCTCTAGGTCCCTCAAATTTAGACCTCTTCAATCAATCCCTCCTACCTCTAAACTCCATCACATCCTTCTCAATCTGTAGTGCTATATCCACCAACCTAGTATAATTCACGTCTCATTTAAGATAGTTTCGATTTAATCTCAAAATGTAGTCCATTTATGAACCTCTTACACTTCTTCTCCTCTAGGTCTACCATTTTTGGTACAAACCTCGACAAGACCACAAATCTCCTATCATACTGAGTTATAGTCAATACGTTTGCCTCAAATAAATAAAATCTCTCTTGTTGGGCTCTAAAGGTATAAGGAAAGTATTTATCAAGGAAACTTCTTTAAACCTATTCCAAGTTAGGGGTCTATCAACATATGCACTTACCCTGGGAAGAGTATCCTCCTACCATTCTAAAGCTTCTCATTCTAACTTAAACGAAGCAAGGCGACCCTCTGCCTGTCAGCCACTGGTAAAATACCAAATAATCTCTCTACATGTTTCACTCATAGCTCAAGCTCAAAAGGATTCATAGATCCTTTAAACAACAAAGCATTCAACTTAATATATCTAATAAAACAATCTCTCTGCATCTCGTGCATAAACTCACATTTTACCTTTTGAACGTCTACCATTACTGGATTTACAACCACCTCAGGCACTAGCATGTTCATCAAGTCTATACTATAACTATCAATTCTATCATCTGTTACATTTATTTTCTCAAGAGTATGAACAAGGGCTTCTCTTAGCTCATCTCTTTCAACTCCAGATTCTTTCACACCCTTACTAGTATCAATTATACTGCCAACATGTTCCCTTCTAGGAACCACAGACTCAGACTCAACCTCCATCTCAACCTTGACTTGTCTAAATATTGGGGGCCTACCACTCCCTCTCAGGTCAACAACTCTAGCTCTAGCTCTAAGATGTCCACGTGTCAACCTCAGACTTTGCATTAAAATATAATTTATTTTAATCTTCCACGTTCTTTCTTTTTATGTAGTCTACAAAATCATAAAACCTAAGGGCATATTCGGGTAACAATTTTCTGTTTTCAGTTTTCGAATATGAAAATTGAAAACAGTTTTATGATGTTTTCTCAAGAAAACATGTTTGGATAAATGTAACTCGAAAGCTGTTTTCAAAACAGAAAACAGTGAAATGTTGTTTGGATAATCTTATTTTGAAAACTGTTTTGATACACCTTGTAATTATTTTTAGTTTTGAGTTTAAATTTAAAATCTATATTAATTTTATTTCTCATATTTACTAAATAATTAAAAATAATTAATATTATTCTATTTTCAAAATTTTAATATTTTTTATATACGATGGAGGAAGAATGAAACAGAGAAGTGAACACTGATTTTAGGGCTATTTTTCGAAAATTATATCAGAAAACACCAATTTGGGGTTTTCAGAAAACAGTTTTTGAAAACTGGTTTTTTAAAAACTGTTGAGAGTCCTAATTAGGTTTCCTATTATGTGTCATAGTAAGTTTCCTAAATCTTATCTATTTTATATCTATCTTATCTAGTTGTCTCTTAATCCTATTAGGTTTGATATTCATAAGTCTATATGTATGACTGTTGAATTGTATTCTGAAAATCAATAATACATAATTCTTTTCAATTCTTTTTGTTAACATGGTATCAGAGCTTTAAGGTTTTTCTTTCTTCTGGAAATTCCAAAGCTTTCATCACTTTATCTGTTTTGGCTTTCATAGCCAACTATACCTCTGGCCTTTATTGCCAATTTTTCTTCCTTCTAATCTTGCCTTCTTCTCCATCATTAACCCACCATGGCTGAAAACACCACCTTGTCCACAAAAGCTCTCAATCATCCGGCTTCAGGTGATCTGCAGAATATTCAAGCAGTGTACAGGCTGAATGGAAAGAATTATTTGAAGTGGTCCTAATTTATCCACAAGTATTTGAAGGGAAAAGGAAAAATAAGTCATCTTCTGGGCACATGACCGAAGGAGGGAGATCCCAAATTTGCAGCGTGGGATGAAGCGGATTCCATGATTATGTCTTGGTTATGGAATTCCATGACTCTTGAAATTAGCGATACTTGCATGTTCCTATCAACGACGAAGGAAATTTGGGATGCTGTTCGACAGACGTATTCGAAAGCTCGTGATGAGGCTCAGGTGTATGAGATCAAAGTCAAGACCACTGAAATGAAACAAGGCAGCAAAACTGTCACTGAGTACGCAAATGCGCTTAATATGGCAAGAGCTGGACCATTATCGCTGTTTCGAGACCAAATGTCTAGAAGATGCAGCAACCTTGAAGAATTTCATCAAAAAAGATCGAGTTTATGACTTTCTTCTAGGACTTAATGCTAAACTTGATCAAGTAAGGGTGCAGATAATCGGCAAAGAAGAGATACCCTTTCTGAACGAAACCATCTCTCTGATTCAGGCAGAGGAGAGTCAAAGAGGAGTGATGCTCGAACCCCAAGCTCTTGAAGGTTCTGCTATAGCGACAAAAACAGACGTGAAGACGGATGGAAAGGCAGACTTGTCTCAATCCTTGAACCCAGATAGCTGGGATACTCTCTGGTGCACTTATTGCAAGAAACCGAGACACACCAGAGAGAGGTGCTGGAAACTGAATGGAAAACCACTGAGCAAGGAGTGGGGATACCAAGGAGGATAGCAACGTAATCTAGGACAGCAGCGGAACCAGTCCTATTTCCCCCTGAATCAACCAGGTTTAGATCACGGTATGCTTAATATAAAGGAGGTATAGAAGTTAAGGGGACTTCTAGGATCGCTGAAAAACCTAGTGGTTCATGCTCTCTTGCATTCTCGGGTAACTTCTCATTTTCTCAAGGACTAAATGTCTCAAATGAAACTATCAGGAATTTATGGGTCATTGACTCAGGAGCCACAGATCATATGACTCATTCTTCACTAAATTTTAGCACCTACTCTCCATGTCTTAGCAATCGAAAAATAGTAGTTGCTGATGGTTCTTTAACTACTGTAGCTGGTCTAGGAGATATTCATATCAGTCATTCTCTTACTTTAAAAAATATTCTTCATGTCCCAAAGTTGTCCACCAACTTAATATCCATTAAAAAACTTACACGTGATGTGAATTGTAATGTACTTTTCAATCCTTCTCAATGTGTTTTTCAGGACCAAGTTTCGAGGAAGAAGATTGGACTTGCTAAGGAGAGAAACGGGCTCTACTATCTTGACGAACCAAGCAAGTCACATATGGTCAAGAATAATTTATCTCTGTCATTTCTATCATCATCCAATAAAGACACCATTTTAGACTAGGGCATCCATCTTTTGGAATCTTGAAAACCATGTTTCCTACTTTGTTTAGAGGTCTAGGTGCTGAACAATTTCATTGTGATGTATGTGAGTTTGCGAAGCACAAACGTGTACCTTTTCCAATGAGCAATAATAAAAGCCCAGTTCCGTTTTATTTGATTCACAGTGACATATGGGGACCCTCTAGGTTCCAAATGTCTCATTCAATGACGATTGTACTAGGGTTTCTTGGATCTTTCTTCTTAAACATAAATCAAATGTAAGCAGTGTACTCTCAAACTTCCACAACATGATTCAAAACCAATTTGGGGTAAAAATCAAAAGATTCCGATCAGATAATGTAAGAGATTATTTTAATCAAGTTCTATCTCCATATTTTCAAAAAAAGAGAATCATCATGAATCCTCTTGCGTTGATACTCCACAACAAAACGGAGTGGTAGAGAGGAAAAATGGTCACTTGCTAGCCATAATCTGAGCCTTTTTCTTTCACCATAATGTTCCAAAACACTATTGGGGGGAAGTTGTACTCACAGCTGCTTATATGATTAATCGTCTACCTTCTCGGGTCCTAGGGTTTAAGTCACCAATGGAAACAATGTCCCAATTCTATCATGACCTTCGTACAACAAATAACCTCACTCCAAGAATCTTCGGTTGCACTGCCTTTGTCTATGTTCATAGTCGAAACAGAGGAAAATTAGATCCAAGGGCTCTTAAGTGTGTGTTTGTAGGTTATTCGTCCACCCAGAAAGGATACAAAAGCTACCATCCACCTACACATAAATTCTTTGTCTCCATAGATGTCACTTTTCAGGAAACAAAACCATACTTTAACCAGTCTTATCTTCAGGAGGAGACTTCATTTAGTGAAGATAAGGATAGAGATTTGTTTCTGCTCGATCTACCTACTCGTGAGTGAGTTGTGTCCACCGGATCATCCCCATTTGATCTAATTCTAGCCGAACCAACTTCAACTAACCCACCTTTATCGGCCAAACCATTCTAGCCGGTGTCAACACCCACACCCACACCCACACCCACACCCGCCCACACTGAACTCGTGACAGAGCATAATGACTCTATGCGATTTGTGTAAGCTTATTCAAGAAGAAGAGACTCGGATCCTAATCCCATACAAGTTCAAGCTTCAACTCCTAATCTTGAGAATGAGGTAAATATAATTTCTGACCAATCTCAATTAACACCAGACCATGATCTCCCAATTGCTATTAGGAAAGGCACAAGAGAATGCACAAAACACCCATTGTATCAGTTGGCAAAATTCGTCTCTTTTGAGAAATTCTCACCTTCACATAGGACCTTTCTAGTCAGTCTAAACTCTTCATATTCTTGATACTTTATTTGAGGCATTATCTAATAAGAATTGGAGAAATGCCATGAGTGAAGAAATGCAAGCACTAGAGAAGAACCAGACGTGGGAAATAGTTGACTTACCACTTGGAAAGAAGGTTGTGGGCTGCAAGTGGGTGTTTACCGTAAAATACAAGTCAGATAGCTCTCTTGAAAGATACAAAGCCAAACTCGTGGCGAAAGGATACACGCAGACCTATGGTGTGGACTATCAAGAGACATTTTTTCCAGTAGCTAAGATGAAGACGGTGAGAGTTTTGTTGTCACTGACAGCTAATTTCAACTGGTATTTGGAGCAATTTGATGTAAAAAATGTCTTTCTTCACGGTGAATTAGAAGAGGAGATATACATGGACATTCCTCCAGGATATGAGCAGCAACTGAGAGGCAACAAAGTCTGCAAGCTAAGCTAAGGAAGGCGCTCTACGGCTTAAAACAACCTCCACGAGCTTGGTTCGGAAGATTCACCAAAGTGATGCTAGCCGCCGGATACTAGAAAAGTCAGGGAGATCATACACTCTTCATAAAACACTAGGATGCAGGGGGAGTAACGACCCTTTTGGTGTACGTCGATAACATAATAGTCACAGGAAACGATGAGAATGAGAAGGAAGCTCTATGAAGATGTCTTGTCAGTGAATTTGAGATAAAAAAACTTGGGAGGTTAAAATACTTTCTAGGAATTGAAGTAGCTCATTCGAGAGAAGGAATCTTTATCTCACAACAGAAATGTGACTGATCTCCTTAAGGAAACAGGAAAGTCGGTATGTAAACCAATTTTCACACCGATTGAACAAAATCATAGACTTAGAGAAGTAAAAGATGATCCAACCGTGGACAAAGGGAGATACTAGAGACTGGTTGGGAAGCTCATATACCTTTCTCACACACGGCCAGACATTGCTTATGTCGTGAGTGTTGTCAGCTAATTTATGCACAGCCCGAGAGAAGTTCATCTACAAGCTGTCCATCGCATACTACATTACCCAAAGGCTAGTCCTTGAGGAGTATACAGATGCTGACTATGCAAGTTCACCGGTTGATAGAAGGTCCACAACAGGCTATTACACTTTCTTAGGAGGGAATCTTATAACATGGAGGAGTAAGAAGCAGAATGTAGTGGCAAGATCAAGTGCTGAAGCAGAGTTTAGGGCAATGGTGCAAGGAGTTTGTGAATTACAGTGGCTCAAAATAATTCGGAAAGACTTAAAGATTAAGTGGGATGGACCTAGAGGCTATTTTGTGACAATAAGTCGGCTATCAACATTGCTCATAATCCCGTTCAGCATGACCGGGCAAAGCATATTGAGGTAGATAGACATTTCATAAAAGAGAAGCTGGACAACAGATTAATCTGCACACCGTATGTCCCAACAAACAATTAACTTGCTGATGTACTTACAAAAGGACTGAACAGTGAAGCATTCCAATGACTTATATGCAAGCTGGGAATGAAGGATGCATATTCATTAGTTTGAGGGGGAGTGTTAAGAGTCCTAATTAGGTTTCCTATTATGTGTCATAGTAGGTTTCCTAAATCTTATCTATTTTATATCTATCTTATCTAATTATGTCTCTTAATCCTATTATGTTTGATATTCATAACTCCATATATATGATTGTTGAATTGTATTCAGAAAATCAATAATACATAATTCTTTTCAATTCTTTTTGTTAACACTGTTTTAGAAATTTACTTTTGAAAATTGTTTGCCAAACATGAAAAGGAGTTTCTGAAAACTGATTTTAGTTTTTAAAAACTAAAAACAGTTTTCAAAAACCCCTTCCAAACATGCCTTAATGCTCTGATACCAAAATTGTAACGACTCATCCCGGGTTGGCCACCCTCGAGATGGTGTCGTCACGTTTTGAAATCCTAGCGCGACACATATATGCAACAATATCAACTGAATCTATATATATCTATACATCAATCATCAACCCTCAATATGGGAGTTACGTTATTAAAATTTCAACTGAAATAATATATACAACATATGATGCATGAATATTTATAAGTATTTTTTTTGTTTCTTTCCATCAGTCTGCGAATGTAGACCATGAGGCTTACAGATAATCACTCAGTTTGAATCAAAGCTCAACAATCTATTTGTCTTGCCTGCTACCTGAAATTATTTAACAATGATGAGTGAGCTTCACAAGCTCAGTGAATTAAATTTACTAGAAGTATTCAATTTGTATACTTTCATTCACATCTTATAATTCAATTGTTCAAATAGTATTCCAATATTCATTCATATATGTCTCATATAATTCGATAATAGCATTCTATTATTACTAATCCTCATCATTTATCAATCTCTTCTTAAGTTAATCATCAAATATATCAATCTATCTTCTCATATATTTAATCATCTTGAGACTATCAATTCAACATCATTATTTACCTCGTTATGAGATTCACAGCATATAATCAATCACTCAGATAATTCTTATCATATTATATTTTCATATTTCTTTCTCATCATATTTGTCTCTATGTGAGACTCATTTATCTATCAATAAATTCACAATCAAGAATGACACTTTAGCATTTCAAGCAATAATAATTAATATTTAAAACAAATGCAATGCATGAAGTTAAATTATCAGATGATTTCATATTATCGTTGGGAAACGTATTTCCACATGTTAACATGTTTTAGTTTAGATCGGCTGCCTTCCCGGTTTCTTTTATTTCATGCATATGAACAATAATATGAAATATGCATATGAGTAATAAATGAAACAAACATACATTCAAGCATTCAATTTAGCTATCCAGTTTTTTCTCAAAATTATTATTTTTATCATATTCATTAAATTATCTCCTTATATATCATATCAAATTATCAATCATAGCTTGTCGAGAATTTCATTTATCTTTTCATTATATATTTCATCAAGTCATTATTTCATTAATATTACTTATCATATAATAAACTTTGAACATATCAATTATTCATATAATATCAATCAATCAACTTTCAAAAATCATCCAATCATTGTTGTTCAATAATTAATTCAAATATCATCATTTTATATTTTATATTTATCTCGATTACTAAAAATAAATCTAACTCACTACGTAGCACTTAATTCCACCCGTGGATCACCTCCTTGCATTTTTTGCTCTTTTCAGCAATTTTACCTGATTGCTGATCGTCAACACTTGACCTAATATTTATATTAAAATTTCTAATTTATTCTTCAGTTCTTCTAGAATTCAAACCCTTTAAATTTCCACATCAAATTCTGGATAATTTCATATATACATAATTTCAAAAATAAAATTCACATTATTACCTTTTGTTTTTCTTAAAGCTTCCATTGAATCTCTTTAAAATTCTCCTGTAAACTTCTTAAAAATTTCAATCTTTTAACATTTCTTTGAGTATCCAGGTGTTTAAAGAAAGAAGGAAACCAAATGGGATTTGGTAAGAAATAAAATATAATAATAGAAACTTTTTTATCTTTCAACTGCTTAGTGTCTACTACATGCACACTTTAATGTAAGTTGTAACCTACACTTGGACTAAGCGACTAAGTGTCCAGGTGTATTATTCTTTTTTTTTTCTCTTCTCTTCTTAGTACATCTAGACATTCCGTCATTTTTTTTCAAAAGGATTATTATATTCAATAATAAATCTTTCATATATAAATATATATATATATATATTATTTTAATTCCATGTCATATTTATCAAATTTAGTTCTTTACCCTTACTTTAAGAATACGGGTATTACACCTAATTAGGTTTATGTTGAGGGTCCTATTATGTGTCATAATAGGTTTCTTAGTTTATGTTTCCTAGTCTATTAGGTTTGATATTCATAAGTCTATATATAGAACTGTTGAATTGTATTAAGATAATTAACAATAATACAGATAATTCTTTTCAATTCTTTTTTTCAACACTATCTTATCTGAGTTATTCTAATTTCAGGTTAAAGCCGCAGATAATCGTATAATTCAAGAGCAGCTCAACCAAAAGGTACAAACAAAACCATTCAAGATAGTCTGTCTGCCTGTGCATGTGCGCGTGTGTGTTGTGTCTGTCTGTCTCTGTCTTGTCTGCAGGTGTAACTTTCTTTATATTTCTATTAATGTTGCCAGTTGAGAGCCAGTTGTAACTTGAAGTTATTTTCTATCAGATCTGCGAATGTGAAGGATTGCAGGAAACAGTTGCATCGTTGAAGCAACAGCTTTCTGATGCGCTAGAGTTGAGAAGTTTCAGGCCTGTTGCCAGTTATTTGCAACGATTTACTGAAACGAAAAGCCTCCATGGGGAACATCGAGTGGACGAAGAAACTGCAATGTCAAAAGATAGAAACGAAGATTTAATCCTACAAGCACAGGTGCTTTTAATCACTTGCCCTCATTTGACTGGTTGCTTTCCTAATTTAGTATTTGGTTCATATAGCCAAGTCATTCAATTTGTTATTACATACATCTTAATTACTTATAATATATATATATATATATATATATATATATATGTATGTATGTATATATGTATATATGTATGGGCAAAATACTCTATGCACCCTTGTAGTTTGGCTTTGTGACATACTGCCCCTTGTGATTCTGTTAATGCAAGGGGGTGCTCCGTTAGATTTTAAACATATTCTGTTATCTTTATACCTTGAAGGATAACGGAATATGCCTAAGAGCTGAAAGAATATGCTTAAAAACTGACAAAGCATCCCCTCATGCTAATTGGCGAACCACAAGAGGCAATATGACATAAGGCCAAACCATAAGGGGCAATCTGTCACAAGGTCAAACCACAAGGGTGCAAAGTGTATTTTTCCATATATATATACACACCAAGGGGTTTGAGATGAGACTGGAGATGGTTCACACTGTCTCATCCCCAAGCCCTTGTCTCTGAAGAAGAGAGAACAAAATGAAAAACCATGGTCATGGTAATGTCCAAATAAATGTCAGTGTCTAGACTCCATGGCTTCAGAAATTTAAATGAAATCTTGAGGTATTCTTGGAATTTCAATAATGGTATTTTGCAATCAGTAGTATATTATTGTCTAAACCATAGTTACCGGGATCCCTGGGTCCCTTCGAACTGCAATCCGGATTCTATGTTCCGATTCGTGGTGCATTTGGGCACCGGATCCCTAAAATTGACGATCCAAATTTTTACTAAAACTTTTTTTAAAAAAAAAAATCTAGACAGAAGAAAGGATTTAAAAGAATACTCATACTTTATTTTTAAATTATATTTTCTAATATTATGTTTGTTTACTTTACTATTTTGTCAAAACTGTAATATCTTCTAAACTATTATTATACCCATTATTCTATTTATATTGTACTGATAAATATATCTAATATCTTAATTTTATATATGATATAAATCATTTAAGTCTACTCCAACGTACCGCATACGGGGTAGGTAATGTACCACGTTTCTGTACCCGTACCGCAAACCAAGATGTACTGAGTTCCTGGTAACTATGGTCTAAACCTTTTGGTGCATTATGATTTTTCTCTGAAGAAAAAGAACTCAAAATCTAAGACGAGCTTGTCTCCTAGCACTGATGCCTATTAAAAGATTTTTACTTGTCAAAAACATAAGCATATTAAAGATTTTCAGGCTTGTTTTCCTACATATCACTGAGAATTCTTAAACAAAGAATGGAGCAAATCAAAATATAACCATAAAAAGCATTGTTTTTCATGTCTACTCAGTAAGCACGTAAAAGATAATGGAAATGGATGTTAGATGATTAGGTGTCAACAAACTGTCATACTTTATGTAAGATATTCTATATTTCATGTTGTCTTCTTGACATTACTGTCCTATAAGTTTCATTTTCCTCTCAAAATTGTTACAATCATTCTACTGAATCTATTTGTAAGATATCCTTCATTGACTCATCATTCACGAAATGGTTCCTTGAGGCATGTAACCAATTAACTTTTTTTTTCTTTTTCATTTGGGTTAATATGAAGCAAATGCAATTTACCTTTGCAACTTTCAAAACAGGGTAGTTATCTCTGTGGAACCGAGATCCACATCAACACACAAAAAGACTGGAATTCTAACATACTATACTGCCATTTTGATATCAAATTCCTCTGAATTTCATTCTATCATAAATGTGTAGATTACTTTCCTTCTACTATACTTCATGGGTTTATTGAATTTGTTACATGAACTTCAGTGTTCACCGAAATGTTCCAATGAGATATATTATTTTCTTGTTTTATTTGTAATAAACATGGAGCAAATGAATTGTAATTATTACATTGAAACAGGGCCTCAAATTGTGTGTTTATTTTTAAACATTACTCCACGTAACACTAAAAAATAGTGTGTATGCATGTTGCTGTGAAGTGGCTGCGGATGCTATGGGGCAGGTAGTATGAGCATAGGTTCAGGCTTTTTTTTTTTGTGTGTTTTCCCTTTTTATTGATAAGCTTACCAGTTATGTGAGGGTCTGCCTTTTTAATTTAATGCTGGAAAGTACAAGATATTGGGAGAGATTTCCGATGAAAAAAGTTGAATTACAATTCTTGTGGACTCGGAGTTAGTTTGCTTGAATATAACCATAGGCTTATAGTACAGACGTAAAGGAATGAATTGGGTGAGGAGGGGTCATGGTTTCTTCTCTTAACCATTAGTCCCGAAAGAGAGAGGTTGGGGGTGGAAGTCTAGTTTGTAGAGTTAGGAATCCCAAAAATGAATTGTCTATGTAGTGACTGCTCTCATGGATAAAAATGCTACAAAGAAAGTTTATGTAACTTTATGTAACGTCTCAAAACTTATTTTTGTTATATGATGGCTTTTAAAATTTTCCTTCATCATATTAGTCAGTATTGGATCTGAATCGCTACTTTTTCTTCTATCAGGCAACTGAGATTGAAGAACTGAAGCAGAAAGTTGCTGAACTAACTGAGTCAAAGGGACAGCTTGAACTTCGAAACCAGAAACTGGCAGAAGAGAGTTCATATGCCAAAGGGCTAGCCTCAGCTGCTGCTGTTGAGCTCAAGGCATTAACAGAAGAAGTTGCTAAGCTTATGAATGAGAACGAAAAACTAGCTGCAGAGGTGGAAGCACTGAGGAACTCCCCCACCCAGCGTAGAACGAGTGCAGTACGGAATGGCCGGAGAGATATTCAAATCAAGCGACATGACCAAGTTGGGTCACCCTCAGATCTCAAGAGAGAATTAGCTATGAGTAGGGAGAGAGAGTTTTCGTATGAAGCTGCTCTTCTAGAGAAGGATCAACGAGAGGCTGAGCTTCAAAGGAAGGTTGAGGAATCCAAGCAAAGAGAGGCATATCTAGAGAATGAACTGGCTAACATGTGGGTTCTTGTGGCAAAGCTGAAAAAATCCCATGGAGCTGATACTGATGTTTCTGAGTCGACGACAAGGGTGATCCAGCGAGCTTAAGGTTTTGGGGTTTAAAATAATCCTGGCGCGATGGTTAAGGGTTCAAATGATGTATCAATGCCAAATGTACTTCCAAAATTGATTGGTCTGGGAAATAGTAGTATGTAGAGAATTTGTTGTCCAATGAAGTTGGAGCTATTGTGTATCCAAATGCTTGAGTTTCACTTTTTTTTTTATTGATTCTTCGAGTATGGTTTACCAAGTGCATTTTTTTTCCTTGTAATTTTTTTCATAAGTTAAATCAAATATTAATGTGCATTTAATCAAAGTTTCAGGTTTATTAACTAAGGTTTGAATTTTCTCTTTCCTCGTAGATTGTTAGATTATGAAACTCTCTAGATTTGATCCTTATCCCATAGACTATTTACCACCAAAATTTCTTGACGTTTCGACAACAAATGAAGATGTTTTTTTTCAACCGTTAAACTTTCTTAAAACGGATTTAGTTATTTCTCTCTTTATAGAGAGATGAGTCACCAAAATTTTCAGATTATGAATCGAAAAATTGTTCATATTTATTAGGTTGATTATAAAAATTTGTATCGAGTATTTAACCGTATTTGTATAGATGTAGATGGTGAATTAATCATTTTTAAAAAAAGTAGTATGAGCATCTTTAGGGGGAGCTATATTTCTAGTTTAAAACATTAGTAAATATAACGATATTCAGTACACAGTTATTTCACCATATTACACAACTAGGATTGTCTACTTGATTCTCATATTATGCGAAGGAGTTTTCATATATGACTATTAGAAGAATCAAAGTATAAAAATTATGATGATGGTAATTTTGTGAATTCTAGCTAGTAAAAAGTTGAGAATAAGATGTTAGTATTGTAGTGAGTTAATATAGATGCAACCACGTTAATATCATCTTTGAGGTAGATGCTATAAATTGTTGCCTTATCCTTGACATAAGCCCTTGTATTGACCTCATTCGCTAACTAATAAGTGGTTGAATATAGAAAGGCTCAAAGCACAATGTGAACACCATTATAATGGTATTGTTTCAAATATACTTCAATCAAAGAAAGAATTTTAGAGTGATTTAGAGAATCTACAAAAATCATTTCAAGTCTTGGCAAGGTGGAGAATTGATTGTTAGAAAAAATATGAAAATTAATTTTTTGTTGAATTTCTTATAAATTTTTTAAAAACCCCATTTATACTGTTTTGCTAGAAAGTTTTTCAAATGAGGTTATCAAGAATAGTAGGATGCTCCACTTGATGAATGTGAAGCGTTTTTTTCGCATAATGGGAGTGTACCATTTTAGAAATGATTCTTATCCAAATTATGATAATTGAAAGCAATATAGTAAATTTTCTTTTACCCATGAGAGGTTAGTAGAGAATATTATTGTTGTATGTGCTTTAAAGTGTAATATTCTAAAAACATGAAATATATGATAAAGCAATATAATGAAATTCTCTCGTCGACTAAGGGTTCATAGAGAATAGATTCTCTTGTCATCAAAGGATTGGTAAAGAGTCACTTGTATGCACTTCATGAATATTGGTTGTTTGAGGTCTTAAAATTGCATGCTCAATAGATGAATGTCTGACATACAGTATACTGAGGTAGATTCTTTTTGTTGATCATGTTTTAGCATAAAAAAATATCTCTGTGAAGAGTTTGGTGCTTGATAAAAAAAATCATTAAATGGTATGAATATGTTCTTTGGTGAAAAGAAAGTTTACTTTCTTCTTTACTTGTGACTTAATGAAACTAGATATTTTCTAAATGTGAATTGGATGGCCTTGATGATTGTGTAGTATTAAAAGTGCATGGAATAAGTTCACTACTGAGATTCCTATGCAGCTAAGGATAATCATCCGAGGAAGATAGTCGAATCTTATCAAGCTATGGGCTTACGATAAGAAATCTTTATGTGTCATTAATGATCCTCGAAAAGAGTCCATACATGTTGAATATATGTTGTTGATAATGAGAGATTAATTGTCACCTCGAATGACTGTCTTTATTTTAGATAGGTATGGACAATGAGTTTCGTGAACTCTAGTTTAGATTGTGGATCTGAGTAAACCCATAGACAATTCAAAGAGATGGATTATTTTATGTATCTCAAGTTTTGCTAATAAAAGATGGCTCAAGCATTATAAATAAGATTGCAACTGTTTATGAGTGTGTTTTTGTAGCATAATCGATAGGTTCTTAATTCTTCTGTATAGAGTTGAAATAACTCATGTGAGTCCCGATTCAATGTATTAGTGTAAAGACATTGAGGATTGCACATTATTTTCGTTACAAGGAAAGAAATGAGTATAGGAATGATTGTGCATTTGAAAAGTAACTTGGTAAAGTAAAAACTTGAAAAGGTTTTAAAATATTTTCTGCTTAAAGGATAGCTTGTTTTGCTTCCATCTATTAACAAAGTTTAGTGCTAATTGTTAACACCTCAATGAATCTAAGAGATTGTTGTAAATGATGCATTTTAAATGAGATTCTAGGTAAGGATCCTCATTGGAAAGATGTGCTGAGCTAACCTTGGTACTTGATAACCTTTTTGGGTTGCAATCTCTGAAATTTTAAGTAAACATAAGAGATAAGACTACATAATAAATTTGATTCCTTAGTTTTTTCATAAATTAATGGTATGATAAATAACACACATATCATGAAATTTGTTTTCATGATAAAATGTATGTCACTAGGATAAAATGTATGTCACCAGGTTGAGATTGGCTTTCTCACATGAGTGATTGCCTCAAACATTGTAATAGTGAGCTAAGATGAGACACTACATATTTTTGGCACTTAGAGAGTGAGCAAAATATATTATATGTATTTGCAAAATTATTTTGCTTGTATTGCCTTGACTTGAGTCAAGATATGGTTTGAAAATTATAAGTGATAACTAGACCGAACATTATCATCCCACAACCATGTAAGCCTAGAGAGTTAGCGAGATGCGAGATCTTAATTGGGTGCTTCAGAAGAGCAATATGGTTGATTGAAATAGCAAGCCAATAGAGGACTCGGGTTAGGCACATAAACACGTGAGTGTGTGGTAAGGATCTTTCACCACCTTGATCCTCTCATGAGAAAGAACGATAATGAAAATGAGCACAACTATTAAGGAATATTCAAGGGTCAAATCGATAGGTCAATCCGATTGGTCAACTCTATGCAATTTGAAGGACAACTAAGGGGCATTCCGAAAAGGGTCATTACATGGAGTCACCACTTAGTTTTTCAAGGCACTAAGAATCTTTAAGCAGCTGGTCATATATAATATAGATTCAGTTTTGGGACTTAAGTTATGCGGTGGGAAGGTCCGAACAACACCCCATCAATGCCTAGACCTCAAGGGCCTAGCCTATACTCTTGCTCTTTAAAGGGGACTTCGATTATCTTTTTAATACTATAAATTTTATTTTATTTAATGATCACACACACATATATAATGAAGCACATAAGAATATGACAACAAGATGACAAAGATGTAGTAACAAGTAATCAAGACAAAAAATCACCATAGAATCCAATTCAAATATCATTTAAGCAAGAAACAATCATATGAACATCAAATAGGCATTAATGAGATAGATAAGAGAGATATATATTCCAATCAATCATTTTGCGATCATTATATAAATTCCAAAGAGTTAAATATGTCATATTTCAAATTACAAGCAATCATACAAGAATCAAAATCATTAAAGCATGCATATCCATGAAAATAAGCATAATATTAATTTAATTTGATTATCTTTTTAATCATGTTTTTATGTTGTTGTTAGAGTTTAAACATGTTTATTTAAGTGTTACTGATCATCATGCAAAATCTTAGAACCATTTGATATAATATACATTCAGAAATCAAATAGCTATGTCAAACCCGAAAGGCATCAGGTGGGGCTCCGGTCTAGTTCACTAGTCCTCCCCCATGTGTCTCTCTAGAGTGGTGACTGCACCTGATGCAAACCAAAATTGTTTTTTCCACCTTTTTTCAGTCCAAATCACTCTTAAGCATGTTCTTTTGCCTGAAAATCAAACTTTTAACAAGAATTCATAACAACAAATATGTTTTAGTCACAAAATCAAAGTAAAACAACAACTTTTTAAAACAAGCAATAATAACAAAAATAAAGCTAATTGAGGGAGGTATTTTTACCTTTTCGGACTTACCACTGATATTAGAAGTGCTTTATGATGATTTTTAGCCTTCTTCACAGCTCTGTAACGTCTCGAATCTGATTTAAGTGTATACTCTTCTCAAAATAACTTTTATGATTTTTTATTGGCTTGCTTTAAGAAGAACTTTGATTCGATGGATCGAATGATGTTTCCAGTATTGATGATGATGACATTATAATAATAAATACTTGAATTAACTTACCTTTATCAAATTACTGGACGAAATTAAGCTAGTGATGAAGTGTTTGAGTTTTCTAGAGAGAGAGAGTAGAAGAAGAGAAAGACTTTTATTGCTGATAAAGTCCTCCTAAAATCCGAATTTTGAGGTATATTTATAAGTTTCAGGTGTAAAAGTGCAGTGGGATCATAGGACTTTGGTTTGAATAAATGCGGACACTTAAATCTAATCAAAATGAGGTTCTATAGGATGAGAGGGACTCAAAACTCATAAGGAGGGATAAACCTAGACACTTGGAAGCTGAGCACCACTCTATAATGAGGACTGGTGCTACGGCTGGGCACCACTCTAGAATTGAGCCCATGTGGGTACCACTCTAGAATGGCGCCCACTGAGGCTGAGTGACACTCTAAACTAGTTCCCAGTATCTAGACTTGCCAATGAAGGAAATCGATCTAGAAAACAAAACCAAAATTTAAAACTTTTATCGATTACATTTTACCCAAATCACCTTATAATTTAAATAAAATATAAGCATTATTCAAAGCCGTGACATGCTCAATGGAGTAATCTTCTTGAAGGTCGAATGACTGCATCCTTGGCCTTATCTATGTGACAATGGATGTCCCTGAAAACAGTCCAATTCCAGTGTCTCAACTTAGCACAAACATGATTCAACTTCTTGTGTAACACAATCAAAGGAGGGCCAGTTCATGTAACATTCTACCATACTTTAACATCTTCAAAACCTAGATGAGTTGTCCAAGCTTTAAATAATTTGAACGGCTTGGGAGTGGAGGATCTCTGCAAATCCGAAAAAATTAGTGCAGCATGATAATAAAATAATCTAACTGCATGAGATACCTTTAGGGTCGGGATAGAAGACATGAAGACATCATTGACTAGAATTCTATCAAGTCTTACCTAGCACAGAGTCGTAGTTTGATAGTCATTACACCACGTAAACCGGCTTCCTTCAAAACCTGGATATAGTAATCTATTCTCATCAATGAAATCCTTAAATTCATGAGCACCATGCAGATCAATTGGAGCCCAACTACACTCCTCCTCGAGAGTTAAGACTATATTAAAATCCTCACCGATAAACCATAAACCATCAATGGAAGAAGCAAAGTTTGTTAAGGATGACCATAACAATCTCCTTGCAACATATCGACACTTTGCATAAACAAAAAAAGCATAACCAATTGCCGAGGAAGCCACCAAAGATATCTTCATAGAAATCGACTGACTATTTATCTGTAAAGGCTCTACAAGAAGATAATTATTCCACATAATCCAAATGTGTGAATTAATCGGATTACCATGTAGATAATCCGAAATTTAAATTTCTTAGCAAAACTAAGCAAATCATCACCAACATGCTTTGGTTATAGAATAACAATTAAAGAAGTGTTATTTTCACAAATCATCTTTTGCAGAAAACCAATCTTATCTGTACTCCCCACTCCCCTTATATTCCAAGTGATCGTACTAATCATTGATCAACAGTGGAAGAGAGAACTACAAAACCCTTATTCTTACTTCGGGTCTTTTTACGTTTTTTTGTCAGTTTAGTTATATCAACAAAGCCAGGTTTAAAAGATTCAATAGAGGTATCTGGTTGACTTACAGTCAATTTCAACTTCGTAGGAGGAGCAACAGGGGAATTCTAACCTGAAGTTTGAAGAGAAGGTAACTCTTCTTGTTCGAGATCTTCAGGTATAGAAAGTAGTGTTGAGTTCATTTGGAAACAATCAACAACTGGTCCACTTTCAAATAAAGGATTCATAGGCCCATGCGCACTTGGACCCAGAGCATCCACTATCTGCTCCAGCCCATTCTCAGTCACCAAACTAGTCTGATCCAATGTAACAACGAGAACCCATAATGGCCTAGAGCCACGCTGTCGTCTACACACAAAAAATCCGCACTAAGCACAGAGCGCACATTAACTGTAACTAGGTCCAAACCATCTAAGCCCAGTGGACACATCTACAAGTTTTAGACTCGAGGTCATGCACCCTGTGATCCAAGCCCTGGTCATCATGCACACTAGAATTACAATTGATACGGCCCAAATCTAATACTCCTGCATCGACAGAATTCTCTTTACGTTTCATCCTAAAAACATGCCCTTGTTAATCCAAGACCAATCTATTATGCACACCCGCTGGATCAGATACACTTGGTTCAACTGCACACTGTACCACAAACCCAACCTGATTAATTAGAGATTTTTTCAAGATTGAGAGGTCTTCTATCATAACAGATTGCCCAAACTGGAGTCTAAGCCCATCTTGAGTAACTAAAAGCCCAGCTTAGATTGAACCCTAATCACTTGACAGATAGGGAGTCCCAGGCCTTGAAATCTTTGCTTGCATCGAAAAAATGAAGCCTAGAGGGGCCGAACCTACTTGGTCTATCATGTTTGGAGGCTCATCATAAGTGACAATCTCTTTAGCTTTATTTTTCTGCTGTTTTGAACCTCGGTTTTGGACTTTATTGGGTTAAGAGTGATTGCTCGTTTGTTGGGCCTGAGTTTAAGCACCAGAGCCCGAAACAGAAGGAACACCACCCTAAGTGCCACCAACGTCAGTTACAGTGCCTTTCTAGTAATCTATATCACCATAACCCTGCAAAGAACACTTACAATAGAAATGCAGATTTCCTTTGTAAATAATATTCTGCCAATAACAATCCTCTCAATTAGGGCTTAACCAAATCCTCTTTGGTCAAGGTTAGCTAAAATCAATTTCAATACAAATCTGCAGGGCACTCTAGGGTAAACGTTCTATCTCAACCTTAAGAAAATGAGAGAAAGAAGAAGCAATACCTTTCAATACCGAGAGGTGAAAGTAAGGAAGATGCAAACCTGGTAAACGGATCCAGACAACAGCCATTGTTGTCTCTTTCCTTATAGAAAAGTCTGGAGCCCATTTAAATAGAAGATATAACAAGTTTTTGATCTTACGATTGGCGTGAGACCATGCAATAATTAGATCATCATTTGATTCTAACCAAACCAATACATATCAAGAGCTAATTTTCCCCTACATCAGATGCTCCCCATTTCTTTAAATGCATGTATATACTTGAGGAAGTAGTATGGAGTGTATCTAAAAATTTGGGTTGGTTATGAACATCTAGGTATTGTGGAGGTGATACATCGTAGGTTCCAAGGAGATTTGATAGGTAGTTGTTCTTTTGGAGTTACGTTAGATAGGTTCCGAGAGGATGATATTTGATTAAAACACTCGGAGTACTTAGTGAAGTACTAATCTGGATCATTTGAAAATCTCAAAGAATTCAGAAAAGAAGTTGAAAAGCAAATTAGGAAAGATATTAAAGCTTTTTGATCTGATCAAAGAAGCAAATACTTGTTTAATGATTTTCTCAATTATATCAAAGAGAATGAGGTTCTCTCTCAGTAAACTCCTCCTGGAATCGCACCATATTGGATATGGTATGATCCATGATGTGTTACACAAATCTTCCTATATCCTTTTGGGATATGCTGTCCTAACTGCCACATACTTATTGAATAAGGTTTCTTCAAAGGCAATACTTGAAACACCATATGAGATATGGAAAGGGACGAAGCCTAATCTTAAACATGTTAATATTTGGAGTTTTCCTGTTATATATAAAGAAGTTGTATACAGACAAGTAGGAACTAGATCTAATAAATGTAGGTTTGTGGGATATCCTAAAGAAACGTCAGGATTTTCTATCATCTATAGGAGCAAAATGTGTTTGTTTTTAAGCATGCTACCTTTCTAGAAAAAGAGTTTATGCTAGACTAGAGGTACACCTTATAGATGATAAGGAACTTGCTTAATACGAAGAAGCAATGTTAGACATCAATTCAGAGAAGTGGCAAGAAGCAATGAGATCCGAAATGGATTCCATGTACTACAACAAAGTGTGGACTTTGGTCGAGGCACCTGAAGGTATAGTAGCTCTAGGTTTTTAATAGGTCCTTAAAAGAAATATTGGAGTAGAGGAAAGGTAGAGACCTATAAGGCAAGACTTATGGTAAAGGGTTTCAAGCAAAAGCAAGGAATTGACTTTGATGAAACATTCTATCCAGTAGCCATGCTTAAATCCATTAGGATATTACTTGCAATAGTTGCATACCATGACTATGGGATATGAAAGATGGATGTAAAGACTACATTCCTTAATGAAAACATTGAGGAAGATATGTACATGACACAGCTTGAGGGTTTTACATTTAGTGGTAGTGACTACAAGGTATGCAAGCTTCAAAAATTCATTTATTGATTAAAGTAAGATTTTTGAAGTTGGAACATCCATTTTGATGAGATAATCAAATATTTTGATTTTATCAAAAACGAGGATGAACCGTATGTGTATAAGAAGTTCAATAGGAGCACTGTAACATTTTGGTGCTATATGTTGATGACAGACTACTCACTAGGATTGATGTAGGTATGTTACTGTCAGTCAAGGTTTGGTTGTCAAAGAACTTCTCTATAAAGGATTTGGGAAAAGCATTCTATATTTTGGGGATAAAGATCTATAGAGATAGAACTAAAAGGATGCTATACTTATCCCAATATGAGTACATAGATAAAGTGCTAAAAAGGTTAAGCATGGAAAATTCCAAAAGGGGACTATTGCCAATGAGTCATGGAATTTCTCTCTCTTAGGATATGTCCCCAAAGACTCTAAAGAAGATGGAACGGATTAATAGAATACCATATGCATCGGTATTTGGTTCCATTATGTATGCTATGTTACATACGAGGATCGATGTCGCATACACTCTAAGTGTTACGAGCAAATTTCAGCACAATCTAAGTGAAAGTCATTGGATATATCTGAAAAAAAATTTATTAAGTTTTTGAGAAGAACCAAAGATTTGTTTCTCATATATAGAGGGGGAGATTTGAAACTTGAGGGCTCTCTCAAACTCTTGTTTCCTATTTGACAAGAATGACAGTAAATCAGTCTTTGTATATGTGTTCAACTTAAATGGTGGAGGAGTGAGCTAGAAGTGTTCTGAGCAAGAAACCAATACAGATTCGACAATAGAGGCCAAATACATTATTGCATTAGAAGTTGGAAAGGAGGTTGTTTTGATGAGGAAGTTCATCACTGAACTAGAGTGGTTCCAGATAATGTCAATCCAGTAACTTTAAGTTGTGATAAGAATGGTGTTATTGCATAAGCAAAGGAACCAAGATCTCATCAAAAGTCCAAGCACATATTGCGGCTATTCCATTTTATTAGAGAAATCATTCGAAGAAGCGATATAAAGGTGAAAAGAGTTTCATCAACAGACAACATAGCGAATAAACTAATTAAGGCAATTTCCCAATAGCAGCTCGATCTCCGTTTTGAGAAGATTAGCATGAGATATATGAGCGATTAGTTTTAGTGCAAGTTGGAGATTGATAGTAATATATTGACGCCGGGCAGAATAGCGATTATTCTGCAGGCTAGTTGAACAAATCGTTCACAAGGAGTAACACAAGAAAAACCCTAAAAACAATGCAGAGAAACAACTCTGATGTTTATTTAAAATTATGCAAATTCAATAATAATGTTTACGAAACCCTAAGACCCTATTTATAAGGTCGAAACAAAAATAGAAAATTAAATTAAGGCTGAAATTAAAATAACTAAAATAAAAAGTTTCCTAAAAAGTTTAAACTGCCAATTTGGAGGCCTAAACATCATTTTTTGGCTAAACTTTTGCCAGGCTGATATAATCAGGTTTTGTTTGTTGGCCCGTTTCTAATCAGAATAGGGTCTTTCAGGCCTGATCTAAGCCCATGGCCTATTCTAGGTAGTCCATCTGCCAGTTCTGCGCTGATCTGCTAACTCTGCATCATCTGACTTGGATCTTCCTGTGTCAGTCGCCTCGGGTTGGAAAGAACTCGTCCTCGAGTTCACAATAGCTTCATCAGAATCCTCAAAATAAGGACTCAGGTGTTTCACATTAAATACATCAGAAGTCTTCAGATGATTGGGTAAGCGTAGTCTGTAGGCGTTATCATTGATCTTCTGCAAGATCTTACAGGGTCCAATCTTTCGCTCCTTAGGCTTATTATACTTTCTCACGGGAAAACGATCACGAGTTAATACTGCCCAAACAAAATTACCAACATCAAAAAGTACTTGACAACAGTGACTGTCACTCTGAGCCGTGTACTTGGCATTACTGTCGTGAATGGCTAGCTTCACCTGCTCATGGATATCCCGAAGATGTTCTGCCATCTCATTTGCTTTGGGATTCAAACGACCCACTCGTGGAATAGGGGCTAAGTCAAGCACTCCGGATGGATTCTGACCATACACAATCTCAAATGGGCTCATTCCTATGGTTCTATTTTTCGACCTGTTATAGGCAAATTCTGCTTGAGGTAATGCGAGATCCCACTGCTTCGGTTTAGTTCCTGCTAAGCTCCTCAAAAATTTTTCCAAACTCCGGTTCACTACCTCGGTCTGACCATCTGTTTGAGGATGATAGGCGCTGCTAAAATTTAACTTCGTCCCTAGTTTCTCCCATAAACTCTTCCATAACTGACTCATGAACTTGGTGTCACGATATGAAGTGATGGATCGGGGAACACCATGTAAACGCACAATCTCCTTGAAGTAAAGATGAGTGATCATGGTAGCATCCATTGTCTTCCTACAAGGTATGAAATGGGCCATCTTGGAAAATCTGTCAACCACAACCAAAATAGAATCCAAGCCTCGTTGGGTACGGGGTAAACCCAACACAAAGTCCATACTAAAATCTAACCAAGGGGCTTCAGGTACAGGTAAGGGTGTGTACAGACCCGCATTAGTGAGAACTCCCTTGGACTGCTGGCATACATAACAACGCTCCACATGATGAGCCATGTCATTGGTCAATTTGGGCCAATAATAGTTAGAGGAAATCAGGGCCAATTACTTGTCTCACCCAAAGTGACCTTCATTATGAAGTTCACTAATAATCTGTTGCCTTAGTGAACAATCTGGAATGCACAACTGCAATCCACGAAATAGATAACCATTATGCAAAATAAAATCATGTCGTTGACCAGTAGTTACCTCCTGAATTATCCTCCCGGAGAAAGGATCTGCAGCATACATATCTGAGAATACCTCAAATCCCACAATTCTGGTGCTCATGGTGGTGAGAAGTAATGTACGATGGCTCAGTGCATCTGCGACACGGTTCTAACTTCCTGCTTGGTGCCTCAGCGCAAATGTGAATTCCTGCAAGTACGCCACCTACTTGGCATGCCGCCTACTCAGCTTGTGTTGGCTATTGATGTACTTCAGGGCCTCATGATCAGTGATAAGAATAAATTCCCTCTGCACTAAGTAGGGACACCAATGTTTCAGGGACTGAACTATGGCATAGAATTCCAGATCATAGGTGGAGTAATTATTTTTTGATCCTGATAACTTCTCACTGAAAAAAGCTACTGGTCGCCCTTCTTGACTTAGAACACCATCAATACCCACTCCAGATGCATCACAATTTACCTCAAACACCTTTTTGAAATCAGGAAGTGCTAAAACTGGTTCCTCTGTCATCTTCTGTTTGACCAGTTGAAAGCTGGTTTCTGCCTCCTCGGACCACTAAAAATCACGCCCCTTAAGGCACTCTGTGATAGGAGCAATCAAAGTACTGAAATTTCTAATGAACCGACGATAGAAGGAAGCCAATCCATGGAAACTTCTTACATCGTGCAAGGTCCTCGGTGTGGGCCATTCCAAGACTGTATTTACCTTCGACTGATCTGCTTGAACACCATCAGTAGATACAACAAAACCCAAAAAAGTAACAGAAGTAGTGAAGAAAGAACACTTCTTCTGATTGACGTACAGGCGCTCTGTCCTCAACAAATGAAAAACAGCACAGAGGTGTTCAAAATGTGACTCCCACGTCGGACTATAAATAAGGATATCATCGAAGTAAACTACAACAAACTTCCCTATGAAAGGCCGTAAAACCTGATGCATGAACTTCATAAATGTGTTGGGCGCATTGGACAGCCCAAAGGGTATGACCATCCACTCATACAACCCATGCTGCGTCTTAAACGTTGTCTTCCACTCATCTCCATGCCTTATTATGATCTGGTGGTATCCACTCCTAAGGTCAATTTTGGAGAAGACCCTAGAACCGGACAGCTGGTCTAACATATCATCCAAGCGGGGAATTGGGAACCGGTATTTCACTGTGATCCTGTTGATGGCTCTGTTATCAACACACATACGCCAAGATCCATCCTTCTTCAGCACTAATAGGGCAGGAACCGCACATGGGCTCATACTCTCACGGACGTAGCCTCTCTCCAACAACTCTACCACCTGTAGCTGCAACTCTTCAGATTCCTTGGGGCTGTGGCGATACGCCGGTCGATTAGGCAAACTGGATCCTGGAACAAGGTCGATCTGATGCTGAATGTCCCTCATAGGTGGTAACCCAAGAGGAAGATCCTCTGGCATAAGGTCAGAAAACTCTGCCATCAGTTGCTGCACTTCGGCTGGTAATTCTGGATTCAGATCTGCTGCACTATTCCCACAAGGCAGCAGAGCATAAACCACATCTACATGCTTAACCTTTGCTAAAAACCTGGACATCAAAAGCAGATTAGTATTATTGGAAATCGGGGTAGGAGTGATTCTTTCCCGACGAGGTGCTAACACAATCTTCTTCCCTTTGATGCTAAGGGAGTATGTGTTTTTTCGCCCATCATGAATAACACTACGGTCATACTGCCAAGACCTGCCTAACAATACATGACAAGCATCCATACATACAACATCACACCAAGCATTATCGAAATATCTCTTACCAATCGAAAAAGAAACTAGGCAACGCTTATCTACGGTTACCTCACTGCCTTTATTCAGCTAAGACAATTTGTATGGCTTAGGATGACGATCTATTTTCAACTGCAGTTTCTTGACAGCCTCTTCAGACACCACATTCTCACAACTGCCATTATCTATGATCATCTTGCAGACTTTATCGGCAACTGTACAGGTCGTGTGGAAAATATTAGTCCTCAACCAATCGTCACCTGAATTGCCTTGGGGGTCAGTAGGCTCTTACGAATGACCAAGGTCTCATGACCATCCCCATACAATACATCTCCATACTTATCATCGTCATACATAGGCTCCCCAATCTCCTCAGTTTCGTCTACTCCATCGTCCTCAATCAGGAGATTTTTACCTTTATTACTAGCAGGCTTCCTGCACTCAGGTGATTTATGCCCATGTTCACCACATCTGAAACATCTAATATTCGGGTTAGGGTTACCTTGAGGTGGTTGCTGGACAGGATGGGATTCCTGAGGGTGAACTAGCTTATTGTTTTGATCGCATCTGTTCAATGGCCTCTTGTTCTGCTGTTTCTCCACCGCAAGTGCACACTGATATGCCTCTGAAACTGTCCACAGCGAATGAAGGCTGAGGACATCCCGTAGGGGCTGCCGTAATCCCCCCAAATATCGTGCCACCATCTGCTCATTTGTTTCAGATAAGTCGTTCCGGGCAATCAACTGATAGAATTCCTCCGTGTAATCATCCACCGATCTCGTGCCCTGCCTCAACGAATGAAGACGCTGAAACAAGGTCTGAGTGTAACCGAAAGGGAGGAAGCGACCCTTCATCTTCTGCCAATCTGTAATCTTGGGTTTGCCCTGTCGATCACGCGAACGCCTCAACTGTTCCCACCACGCAGATGCTCTGCCCTTCAGTTTGATGGCGACCAGTTTCACCTTCACATGATCTGGGACTTCCTTGTACTCAAAAATACGCTCCACTTCATTCAACCAATCAACAAATCCCTCGGCCTGTAACGTACCAAAAAACTCGGGCAGATCCACTCTGAATCCGAGGTCTCCATAACGTTCTTCCCGACCATGGTGCTCCCAGAATCGAGCAGGATTGTGATGTGGTTTTTCGGAACTGAAACTGGAATCGGAATCGTGACCTTCAATCTCACGATCTCCAAAATTTTGCGCCGCTAGACGCTAGGTTAACTCGGTAACTTGCCTCTGTAAATCCTCAATCATCGCATCCTGAACGTTACGATCATGACGTTGGACTTCCTCGTTTGGAACGTGCCCGCAACGACAACGACCACGACCACCAGCCATGGAACTGATGAAATCTTGCCCTAGGAAAACGCTGAAGCTCTGATACCAACTGACGCCAGGCAGAATAGCGATTATTCTACAGGTTAGTCGAACAGATCGTTCACAAGGAGTAACACAAGAAAAACCCTAAAAACAATGCAGAGAAACAGCTCTGATGTTTATTTAAAATTATGCAAATTCAATAATAATGTTTACGAAACCCTAAGACCCTATTTATAAGGTTGAAACAAAAAAGGAAAATTAAATTAAGGCTGAAATTAAAATAACTAAAATAAAAAGTTTCCTAAAAAGTTTAAACTACCAATTTGGAGGCCTAAATGTCATTTTTTTGGCTAAACTTTTGCCAGGCTAATTACAAAGTAATTAGGTTTTGTTCGTTGGCCCGTTTCTAATCAGACTAAGGTCTTTCGGGCCTGATCTAAGCCTATGGCCCGTTCTAAGTAGTCCGCTTGCCAGTTCTGGGCTGATCTGCCAACTTTGCATCATCTGACTTGGATCCTCCTGCGTCATATACCCTATAAGCCAACAGTGTTTGATGTTATGGGCATACTCCTCTTAAATTTATCTTATTCATTTATTGACAATAAATAATTATAAATAAAATTTATTTTATTTCTCGTGTTCAATACAAATCACTGTATATGCATTACATGATAAAGCCCATAGAATAAGAGTGATGAAAATAAGCACCATGATGAGATCATTCTAGTGAGATGTATTTTCTTAAGCTTTATTCTTAAATGCTCATAATCATAGGATCACTAAGAAGGGTATTAGTGAATCTAAATAAATTAGTACATATTGTGTTTTCTCAAGGAGTTTAGGGTGATCGATCTCACGATCACTAGTATATGAGACATTAAAACAAGTTATGTAGGTGCTTGTTAGAGAACAAGTACACCCAACTGACTCGACTAAGAAATTCCTAATGAACATTTTACTGACTGTCAATAGGAATTCTTACGTTACAATCGTACAAGTGATCCTTGGAGGTACTATGAATATCTTGTGCATGGGTCATAATACTTTGATGCTACCTAAATATGATTCTAATCATAGGTCACAAAAAGGATAGAAATTGGGTATGACCACTTATTCATGGAGGTATATGAGTGTACAATAAAGAATCCATTAATCTCAGAAAAAGAGAGAGTGTGTCCTATGTGATATGATTAAGTCATCTCTTGAAAATTCCTTAACCAAAGTGAGGTGAATATTAGAAAGGAATTTGTAATTTTACCATTTAAGTTATGGACTTGAGATCTATATACATATGATTAAATAATTAAGACTTGATAGTAAATCTATGCTTTAGGTTTAATTAGGGACATTGTATGATGGAAGGATTGAATTGTATAGTAAGTGCCAACGAAAAAGTTCACATTAATTCATAGTGTCTAGGTAGTCATGACATATTGCTAGGTATCAATCATGACTTGTAGAAGCCCTTAAGAATTAATTATAATTAATACATAATTAAAGGGAGAATTAAAAATGATTTTTTAATTTGAATTAAAATTAAAAAGAGTTTTAATTAATTAGATGAGATCCAATTGTTACGACCTACTGCCAGCACAATATTGAACCTAAAGGGTCACACAAACTTGGGAAATTGTAAGAATAAGGAAAAATAATGGGCTAAGAGAGAGATTTCTAATAACTAATTAAACTAGAGCTTTAATTACAATTTTAGAAATCCTAATGCTCTTAAGAGTAAGAGAATTATATAAAGGCTTTATTTGATAGAAACATTTACATAACATAACACAATTGTTATTGAGATTAAAAATAAGATTTTTGATCTTTCTCTCTCTTACAAAAAAAAAAGTTGAAAAATCTAGAGCTAACACTTAATAGAGAATTTGGCTAGCCCTTTGTTCTTCTTCAAGCGGCGTTCGACATCCCCAAGAAGAAGATCCTTATTATTGATTGCTTGTATGGATACGCTAAGGGGTCGGACACTTGAACGACTGATGAATCTATTTCAAAGATCAACAAGAATCTCCATCAATGGTAAAAAAAATTGCTAACCTTGTATGGAAATATTATTTAGATCATTATTCTAATAGATTCATAGAGATTTGTCTTGGGATTTAAATCTTTGGGCATAAAATTTTTAATTTTTTGCTGCTTATTTTATGCCTATAATATATTACCATTCAATTGTAGAATATAAAAATCATTTATACGTGTGCCAACACCAAATAACTCATTATTTAATGGAAAGGAACATAAACTATTTTTAAAAGATAGTTCATAGCCCTCTTTGTGCAAAACAAAAACTGAAATACTATTCCTAATCACAATTGGAACATAAAAGAAATTCTTTAATTCTAAAATCTTTTCAAATGATAAAACTAAGTAATAAGTCCATATGGCTAATGCAACAACACTTTCTCCATTTTCAAGGTGAAATGTGACTTCTCCTTTACTCAGCTTCATGCTTCTTCTTAGTCCTTGCAAATTATTGAAAATGTGTGAACCACATCCGGCATCTAATACCTAAGTAAAAGCATATTTTATTGACAAATTGATTTCAACAAGAAATAAATTGGGCATACCTTCTAAGGGCTTTCCTTTTAAACTCGCAAGAAACTCATAGCACTTTCTCTTCTAGTGTTATTCTTTGCCACAATGGAAGAACTTGTCCATTTGCTTCTTTCCTTTTGAAGAACTGGCCTTGTTGACACCTCCCTTTACTTTTAATGGTTTATTCTTCTTCTTTGAAACTTTCTTTCCCTTGGAGTTAGAAGAAGTAACCCCATCAACAAGTATAATGGGTACCTTACCTTTTTTGATTGTTGCCTTTGCAGTCTTCAACATGTTAACAAGCTCTGGATGGGTAGCTTCTATCTTGTTCATGTTATATAATTCATAACAAACTACGAAAATGATTCTAGAAGGGATTGTAGGATTAAGTCATTACATAATTCTGCATCCATACTTACATCGAGTTTGTCTAACTTCTTGATGCAGTTGATCATTTTCAATCCAAGCTCTTGGACTGATGATCCGTCGAGCATTCTAGCCCTAAAGAGGTCCTTTGAGATCTTAAATCTTGCAGTGCGACTGTGCTCACCATACAACTCTTGCAAGTGAAGCAACATCACCTAAGCGTTTTTCATCTTCTCATGTTGCTTTCAAAGCTCATTAGACATTGAAGCTAGCATGTAGTACCTAGCCTTCATGTCATCCTCCTACAACTTCTCACAAGTAGAAACATCTTCTTCTAGAGCATTCTCAAGAACACTTGTTAGAAGCATTTGATCAAGAATATAGCCAATTTTCTCAAAATTAAGAAGAATTCTCAAGTTCCTCAACTAATCTAGAAAATTTGGCCTAGTCAGTCTGTTGGTATCAAGAATTCTAAATAGTGGTTTGAGGTTGGTCATTATGATCTACAAGTCAACAACCGCAAAAAATTAACATATATTCAACTTTACTATCCACCAATAGATTTTGTCTTTATTCATATTGGTACCTCCCAATATTCTTTTTGAATTCCATAATCTCTTGGTATAAAATTCAAGAGACCTCATTGGAAGGTCTCCTAGTGGGAATTAGGATCCTATTACTAGTTTAAAATAACCTCACTTAATATAGTATTAGTTATAATAAACCTTTAAAATAGCTTCACTCAATTACATCTCATGTAATTCCCAATAAGTCATTCGGCCTCTAGAATATACCATCCTCACATGATAGTTTATCAGACAATATATTCTAGTTAAGTTGGACCCATCATTTTCACAAGTGTAGATGATTGAACCAATGATCCCTCACATGATAGTTTATTAGTTTTCTACCTGGTTATATCATATATTTAACAGGGTATCATGAATCTCCCATAATGAAAGTTCCATGTGTCTACGCAAAACTTACTTAGAACAATAGATCTTGTATATCTCTATAATGATGGAAGGCGACGATAAAACATTCATAATGTCTCTTCACTACAATTTAATAGAAATTACTTTCATGAGGAAGTTTAATTGGTATTTAGTCTCATTATTAATTTTAACATGCATAACATACATATCATACATTATATAATATCAAATAAAATATTACTAGGGGTGATTATGTACTTTTGTGCATGATTCACTTAAGCCACTAAGTGAATCATTTGTCTTAATTTAGAGTTCTATAATACCTTTCACTAATTCTCACACAATGGGCCTTGCAATATTCAAATGAGCCTCCATTGCTTCCTTGCGCACTCGATCATCCTCTGGCTTTCCATGAAAAATTCTTACCTATTACTATCAAACTATTGTAACTAATTACATTACATAATCAATAAGAAACCTTTATTCAAAATCAAGGGAAGATACAATAAGATGGGGATAGAATTTTATAACCAGCTATAAAAGAGAGGCAAGGTATGCAAGCCCCATTTAAAATTACATATCCCAAAAATAGAGAATTAAATATTACAACCTATAAAATAACAACTATACATTCAATCACATTGAATAAAGGCCAAACATATAGCTCAATTATTTAGTTTCAGGTCCATAATCATCCAATTTCTAGTTATGGTTTAATTCTAAGATTGCTTATCCTAATCAAATTAGGATTCCAAAGACTTTTCTTAATCCTATTCTAAATAGAAATTAGATTTATTAGAGTTCCAATTCTAAATCAAACTCCAATTTAATAAAACCTTTGATTTAAAAATGAAGAACAAGTTTTAATTAATCAAACCAATTTAATTTAAAATTTTGATAATAAAAAATTAAATTTTAATTTTGAAGGAAATTGAAACAATTTCAAAATCCTTTGAAAAACGTTGAAAATCAATTTTCTTGTCTCGTTAGTCGATTGTTCTCTTGGATAACCGACTGTCTGAAGTCTCCGTCCTAAAATTCATCAGGTCTCGAAGGCATTTTCGACTATTTCTGCCCAATTTTAAAGCAGGTATGTGAGGGTCGGGGCAGTTGATTGTCCCAACGATTTCTGCATATTTTCACGATTTTTCACGCAAATTTTCTTCCCAAAATAGTTTTCTTTTGATTCAAAATCATATTTTGATCAACAAAATTGTTTATAATCAATCTTTATTGATTTAATTCATTTGAAAAACAATCTGCATCAATTTTATTATCATATGATAATAAACCATTCAAGAACACTTTCTTGAATTCCTTGACCTAGGGTTTCACAAACCCTATTCTAACTTTTAGATTTATTAATACGCAATCCATAGAATTTAAAGATCAAATCTTTTACAGCCATAACAATAAACTACCATGTCCTACATATATCATAAAGATGGATCTGATACCACTTGAAGGAAATCAATGTAGAAAACACAGTGAAAGTTTAAAATTTTTCATTGATTCCTATAAACCCTAATGACCTTTTGATTTATATAGAACATGATTGAACAAGAACATTCAAGGATGGATTTGTTACCTTTGGTTTGTTGTGTTCTTGACTCCCTGGATTTGTTGTAGCCAAATTCTCCAACATGCTCGAATCCAAATTCTTGCGTTCTTGAATTCACAACAATCATAAAACTATGTGATCTCTAAAGATAAACCACATGATTCAAATCTCGAATTAGCATTTCTCTCTCAATTAGCTCTCTCTTTTGTGAAAAGAAGAACTAAAACCCTAAGAGAAACTTGTGTATAGATTATGTTTTAGCAAATTTCTGCACACGTACAAACTATTTGTGGTGTTTAGGTTAAGTGCAACTAACCATTAATCACAAAATAAGCCCCTGCAGTCATTCCTTAATTATACATTGCCCCTTTTGTGTGTGATCCTTTACGTTCAAACTAATCTTGTTGTAGGCCATAACATTTATGTAATTGCAATTAGAACAGTTTCCAATTAATTAGAACTCATTCTAATTTATTTTGAATTAAAACTCCTTTTGATTCTCTTTTTTATAAAACTAATTAAGTGTCAATTAAATTAATTCTTAGGGCTTATATAATCATGAGTGACACCTAGAAGAATATCATGATTACCCAAACAATGTGAATTTGGTTATGAAACCTTAAATCTTTCTGTTATTAGTTAAAGTGCAATTCAATTCTTCCATTATGAAAATTTTCGATTAAGCTAATTTGGGAATGGAATTATTGCAAAACCCTTAGAATTAATGCTATGCATCTAGATCTCAAGAATATAATTGTTATGGTGAAATTAAAAACTCATTTCTAACTCTCACCCTACCTTGGCCAAAGAAATTCTCGAATTATATCTTAGCAGATCACATAGAACATTATCTTCTTTTAATTAGGAATGATAGATCTCTTATTCTACACTCAAATACCTCCATATGAAACCCATTATACCCAATTAATAATCCATGAATAGAACCATATTAAATAGAATCAAAGCTAATAAGTCACATACAAGATAACCATGGTGCCTCAAGTCTTAGGATCGCTTGGACAATGGTAACATAATAACTACCTATTGACAAGCAAGTAAAACTCCATTAGGTGTTCTTCAGTCGATTAATGTTTGGTGCTAATTCTATAATGAGAACCCACATACTTTTTTAATGTCTACCACACAAGTGACATTGAGATCAATCACCATTCCAATTAAGCAAACATAGTATGTACCAGTCTAACTGGATTACTAATCTTTCAATTAGTATCCTACGACTAGGAACATTTAATAGAAAAACTTTCGAGAAGACTGTCTCAAAATTATGGCCTCGTTATACTTCAATCTCCATTGTTTACTCTATTGACTTAATCATGACAATGTAATTAAAAAAATATTCATAATAAATAAACTTGCCATAAATTATGATAACAATTTTAATAAAATTGTTTTGCAAATAATATCCCTAGACATCAAATGTCATTAGCTTGTAGGGAATACTGGTAACAAGAAGATGGATGTAAAGACGACATTCCATGATGGAAACATAGAGGGGGATGTGTACATGACACAACCTGAGGGTTTTACATCTAGTTGTAGTGACTAAAAGGTATGCAAGCTTCAAAAATCCATTTATTGATTAAAACAAGCTTTTAGAAGTTGGAAAGACAATAAAATCATTTGATTTCATTAAGAATGAGGATAACCCTTGTGTGTATAAGAAGGACATTGGGAGCATTGTGACATTCTTAGTGCTTTAGGAATAGGACATACTACTCATTGGTAAAGATGTAAGTATATCGCAATTAGTTAAGGTTTGCCTATCAAAGATCTTCTACATGAAGGATTTGGGTAAAGCAGTTTGTATGTTGGGGAACAACATCAATAGAAATAGATATAGGATGATTCTAGGCTTGTCCAAATCTGCACAAAAATGCTAAAGATTTATAGCATGAAAATTTTCAATATGATTTATGGAATTACTCTCTCAAAAGACATGTCCCCAAAGATACTTGAGGAGAGAGAACATATAAGTATATTAGATCCATCATGTGCTCCATGTTATGTACAACGCCTGATATAGCATACACTTTAAGTGTTACGAGAAAATATCAGTCCAATCCAGGTGAGGATCTCTGGATAGCTGCAAATAACATTCTTTAGGTCTTAAGAAGAACTAAAGATTTGTTCCTCGTAGATAGAGAAAAAGTTTTAAAACTTAAAATCTTCATAGACTCTAGTTTCAATATAAAAAAGATGACAGTAAATCAATAAACATATAAGTGCTCATCTTAAATAGTGGACTAGTGAGCTGAAAACGTTCCAAGCAAGCGATCACTGTGGATTCAGCCATATAGGTTGAATATGTTTTTATATCTAAGGATGGGAATTTCTAACATTGTAAATTTAGTATCATGATATCGTGACAACAATGGTGCAGTTGAGCACATGTAGGAACCAAGGTCTCATCATAAATCCAAACAGATCTTGCACCTAATTCCATTTAATTACAATATAATTGGAACAAGCAATGTAAAGATTAAAAGAGTTTTATCAACAAATAATATTGCAAATCCACTAACTAAAGAAATGGGTATTTGATACATAGGCTTTCAACTTTAGTGCAAGTGGAAGACTGATAGTAGTGTGCCTTACAAGCCAATAACATTTTATGATATGGGCATATGTACTTGAACAATGATCTTATTCATTTAGTGAAAATAAATAATAATTATGGAATTTTTAATATTTATCATGTTCATTACAAATCATTATATGTTCATTACATGATAAAGCCCATAAAATAAGAGCAATAGAAAAAAAATATCCATGATGAGATCATGCTGATAAGATGTATTTCCTTAAGATTTGTTCTTAAATGTTCCTGTAGAATCCAAATGTTTTTTAAAGCCTTTAAAATTTAATTTTTATAATTCAGTTTTTATTTTATTTTTTGCGAACTCTAAGTAAGATACAAAAGAAAACTTTGGGGGTGTTTAAATACTAGAAAGAAAGTTAAAGGAAGGACTTGTAAATTAATAAAAGAAGAAAGGGAAGGGTAGATTGGTAAAAGGTCAAGTGTTATTGGGAGCATATAAGAGAAAATTTAACCTAGAAGAGTAAAATCTCTCATTTGGCAAAGAGGAACTCGGCAGAGAGAAAGGAGAGAAGGAAAAGCACCAGAAAATTTTCCTTATCAAAATCCTATTTTCTTCAAAACTTTTACCTAGACTTAACCTAACCATTCAAGATCTTTTTGCCCCCAAACTTCCAAAACCCTCTTCTACCACCATCAGCTGTCTTCTGGCCAGGGAGGTGAGCCTCCACGAGCAGGCTATGGTGGACCGTGGCCTACACGCGCCGAACAGGGGAGGAACAACCCGTTTTGTTCCTTTGGCCTTTTTGTGCCGATTTTGAGGTAATTTCGAAAAATGTTAAACTACACACTTACACTAGACTTCTTGATGTTGATTTTTGGATTTTATTTGAGGTCATTTGGATTTAATTTGAGAGACTTATGAGTTTTCTAAGTTGGGAGAATTGTGCAGAAATTCTGGAAAACATTTCATGTTCTGGGTAGTTTTGTGAGCTGTTTTTCAGCAAGAATTTGAGGTAGTTTTGGGTCCCAACTATTTTTAAGTTAAAGTATACTTCCTAAAGTTGATCTAAAACTTTAGTTGGGATGATTTGAATTTAAATTGGTTTACTTTGAAATATTTGAAGTTGGGAGAAAATTTGAAAGAAATCTGGAAATTTTTGTATTATGGAACTTTGGTGTTAAGGTTTAATTTTTGCTGTGAGTATTGTAAAATATAAAATCTATTGATGGAATTTTGATTAAATTCTACACTTTGGAAAAAAGTAATAAGAGTTTGTGAAGTTTGGAGATTTTTAGCGTGATTGTATGTACAAAGTTTGAAGTGTTATTCTTGTATAACATGATTTTTGAGACAAGTATTGTTAGAGAATTTTATTATGGGCTGTAAATTTGAAACCCTTTTAAGAATTAAAAGAAGCTCCTCTAAGTAAGAGACTTTTTCCTGATTGGGAAATTATATTTAGAATGAATACTTTTTTTTACAAGTTGGGATTTGTTGGTAATTACCTTAAGTTAGTGTCTTGAAATTTAAAGTCCATATGAATAGAGAGTTTTATGGAGTAAAGAATGAAGGAAAAAAGGAAAGAGTGAAAATAGGTGATTAAGGAGAAGAATGAACTTTAATAGTATTTTCTTTGATTTATATGTGTAAGTAAATGGAATTATTGATTCCTTATTAAGTGTCTAAGTTTTAAATACTATACTCATTGGCTATTTGTATATGTAGTTTGCTTTAATTGTTAAAAATGACATTTCAATAGGTGTGGCGGATGATCGTAGTAAAGGTAAAGAAGTGATCAACGACTAGTATTTGGCGTAAGGTGAGTATTACCCTACTCTTGGTAAGCATGAATGTTAGTGGGGAAACCAAAACAATAAGGTTACATAACAATTTCAATTCACTATTTAGATATAATGATTATATTTATAACTATTTGGTAAGATAAGTTAATTATATATTAATGATGAGATAGTGATTCCAAAACATTTTTGTTGAATTTTGTGTGATTGTATGGATTGATGAGAATTTGTTGATGTTCATCACTTGATTTCATTTCATTTCGTGCATCGAAATTTACGATATGTTATTGAGGGGGGAGTGATGTGTGAGGATGATAGGTCCCTTCCCACAAGGGGTGTAAGGGTACCGAATATATTTGGATGATTGGACCCGGCCCAGATCAAGGGGGGTTCCGAAAATTTATTGTTTGTGAAACGTATTGGTACGTGGGGAGACATCCCCGATGAATTATGATTGATTATGAGATGATACATTGCATTGCATCATGCTGCATTGGCATACCATACATGAATTTGAATTACTTGGCCCGTAAGGAGGCATATGAAATGTTTGGTTATTTGGATAAATTGTGATATTTTAATTGATTATGGAATGGCGATTGCAAGTTGGTTGTGGCTTTTATAGGACCGTGTTATGATTACTAAGATTGTGGTTTTGCAAAGTGCTGAACAACTATGTATACGAACAAATAAAGTAAAAAGGAAAAAGAAATATTAATAAGTCCTCAACTTTTTCTAACAAGTGATTACTTTGTGTAGTGTAAGAACTCGCTGAGCTCTATAGCTCACCCCCTATTTCCTCTTTATAACCTTTCAGGTAAGCTTCCAGGTGATTTTAGATTTTAAGTGGTGAAGCTTTGATGTTCAACGAAGTTTTAGGTGGGTCCACGAGCGTCGCATCCTCGATCAAGCCTTTTTTTTAGTGTTATATTGTATAATAGGTGTGAATTTGTAACCGGTTGGTTGTGTCTCTTTAGACACCTTGTAAAGCTACAACCTTATAGTTGTAATAACTGTATGATCTTATCTATATATGTATGATGTTGATCTGTTGTAGTATATATTTGTGTGTCCAGGTGCTCGATTCTGAAAGGTAATTGATGCCACCGAGTTTTCGAAGTGCTGAAAACCCTCTAGATGGTGAGGCATGGATTAAAAAGATGGAACGTATGTTTAGGGTACTGCTAGTGTCAAACGAACAAAAAGTTGCGTTTGCATCATTTAAGTTAGAAGAAGTGGCAGCAAATTAGTGGGAGGATACACTTCCATGACAAATATTTCCCATAATCTGTTAAGGCTCAAATGGAGAACGACTTTATTTTCTTGAAACAGGGTGCTATGTCGGTAACTCAGTATGATGCGAGATTCATTACCTTGTCTAGATTTGCACCAGACTTAATCAGAACTGAAGGAAGAAAGTGTAAGGGATTCCTTGATGGTTTGAATTATGAAATTCGTACTCATCTTTCATATTTGGATCACCCAAACTATGCAAGACTGGTGGATAAAGCACTACTTATAGAGAAAGATATAATGGAGTTGAGAGAACGTCGAGATCGACCAAAGAGGAGCAGGTCAGAGAGTGCTAGGGAAAGTAGTTATGGGTTTGGAGTCCAATGTGGTCATCCTTTTCAGCGGAGTAAATCAGTTTCCTAAGGAGGGCAAAGTATGGGAGCTAAGCTATTTGAGATTAGTCAAGGTCTTCAGAGTGAACCAACAGCATCTGTAGTACAAAGTTCAGTGGAAGGAACTCAAAGAACTGCAGGACAATCATTTCCTTTAAGAACTCAAGGCAGAGAAGGAAGTGCAGAAGGTAGAGAAAGTGGTACAATGTCAGGAATGAATACTAAAGGATACTTTCGGTGTGGTTAGATGGGTCACTTATCTAGAGATTGTAGTGTTAAGTTTTATCATCATTGTGGATTAGCTGAACATCTTCAAAGGGACTATCCTGTGTTGCAAAGTGCGGTATGCTTTGTGTGTGGTCAAGGTGGTCATATGGGAGCAGACTGTTGGTCAAGACTTAAGCCAACTGGTAGTGTGAGTACAGCTAAAGGCTCCGAACGGGGCCAAGTGGATTGAGGTAGTGGGATTGGAGGTTGTAGGAATGGTAGTCAAGGCTGAGGGGTCACGGCAAGCAGAGGGGGTGCTAATCAAGGTCAGAGAGGGCAAGGCCGTGTTTATGCAATCACACAACATGATGCTCAGGCCACACCTGACGTGGTGACTGGTATGATTTCTCTTTTGGGTAGAAATGCTAGAATGGTAATTGATCCTGATGCAATACACTCTTTTATTTCTACTTCTTTTCTTATACATGTTGACATACCTAGAACACGTTTGCATAAGATCATGATTGTTGAGACTCCTATAGAAGAGAAGGTGGAAATCCAATAGATGTTCCGAGACTGTGTTGTGAACATTGGGGATAGAGAACTTAAGGTGGATTTATTGCCTTTGAAGATGAAGGAATTTGACTTGATCTTAGGTATGGATTGGTTAGCTAAGTATCACGCCTCAGTAGATTGTTTCAGGAAGATGGTAATGTTTCGAGTTCCGGGGGAAAAAGAATTTTCTTTTCAGAGAGAACGTAATGTACTTTCACAATGCCTCATTTCTGCCATTTTAGCTAAGAAATTGTTGAAGAAGGGATGTGACTGTTATTTAGTCTATGTGATCAATTCTTCTGAGGAAGGTGTGGAATTGGGAAGAGTACCTATAGTTGGGGAATTTCCAGATGTATTTCCTTAAGAGTTACTCGGTTTACCACCTGTTAAGGAAATTGATTTTCTTATTGATCTCACATCTGGTTCTACTCTTATTTCGATACCCCTTTATCGAATGGCACCGACAGAATTAAAGGAACTTAAGGTCCAATTTCAAGAGTTGTTAGATAAGAAACTCATTCGGCCTAGTGTATCACCATGGGGAGCTCCAGTGTTATTTGTCAAGAAGAAATATTCGACTTTGAGATTGTGTGTGGACTATAGACAACTAAACAAGATGATAATTCGTAACAAGTACCCGTTACCGAGAATTGATAATTTGTTTGAACAGTTGCAAGGAGTTCAGGTGTTTTCAAAAATAGATTTGAGATCGGGTTACTATCAACTATGTATTAAAGATTTGGATGTTCTGAATACTACTTTCCGCACCCATTATGGACACTATGAATTTCTGGTTGTGCCGTTCGGATTGACTAATGCCCCCGAAACCTTCATGGACTTGATGAACAGAGTATTTAGACCATTCCTAGACAGATTTGCGGTAGTTTTCATTGATGATATTCTGGTATATTCGAAGAGTGAAGAAGACCATACCAGTCATTTGAAGATAGTACTGGAGACTCTTAGAAAGAAGAGGTTTTATGCCAAGTTTAACAAATGTGAGTTTTGGTTAAAAGAAGTGACCTTCTTAGGACATATGGTGTCAGAACCAGGAGTGGCTGTGGACCCTCAGAAAGTTAAAGTAGTTCTAAACTGGGAGAGACCTACAAATGTGACCGAGATTAGGAGCTTTTTGGGATTGGCGGAATATTATCGGAGATTAATCAAAGATTTCTCACTGATTACGGTGCCTTAAACCAAATTAACAAGAAATGAAGAAAAGTTTATATGGTCAGAAGGAAAAAAGTTTTCAAGTGTTGAAGGAAAAGCTGGCAATGGAACCGGTGTTAATCTTTCCTTCGAGTGATGAGGAGTTTATGGTTTATAGTGATGCTTCACATCAAGGGTTAGGTTGTGTCCTAATGCAGCATGGGAAGGTTGTTGCTTATGCTTCATGCCAATTAAAGAACCACGAAAAGAACTACCCCACCCATGACCTAGAGTTGGCAGCGATAGTCTTTGCCCTGAAAAATTTGGAGACATCATCTTTATGGAGTAAGATGTGAGATCTTTACGGACCATAAGAGCCTTAAGTATCTACCTACCCAGAAGGAGTTAAACTGAAGACAAAGGCGATGGATGGAACTAATCAGTGACTATGAATGTACCATAAGTTATCATCCTGGAAAGGCTAACGTGGTGGCTGATGCATTAAGTCGAAAATCCAGTAGCAAGTTGGCAACTTTGAAGATTTATGATTCCGGGTTAATTGAGGAATTAAGAAGTTTGGAAGTGAAGCTTGAGGCCAACACCATTGGGGGGTTAGTAGCTAACATGGTGGTAACATCATCAATAGTAGGTCATCTACTGGATGCTCAAGGTAAGGATGCAGTGTTAATGGCTATTAAGAATGAGGTTTTAGAAAATAAGCGGAGTGATTTTGTGGTGAGAGAGGATAGAATGGTGATGATGGGAAATCAAATCTGTGTGCCAAGCGAAGTGGAGTTAAAGAAGGAGATCCTAAAGGAAGCTCAAGACACTATTTATTCTATGCACCCGGGGAGTAATAAAATATATAGAGGGCTTAAGCAAAATTTTTGGTGGTTAGGTTTAAAGAGAGACATAGCAGACTATGTTTCTCGATGCTTAGTATGCTAGCAGGTGAAGACTGAGCATAGACATTCGGCAAGGTTGCTGCAATCTCTTCCTATATCGGAGTGGCCGTGCGAGAGGGTGACTATGGATTTTGTGACAGGACTTCCTTATACTCAGAGAGGTTTTGATGCCATTTGGGTCATAGTTGATCGATTATCTAAATCTGTTCATTTTCTACCCATCAAGATAACTTGGTCTCCTGAAAGATTAGCAGAGTTGCATGTGGCTGAGATAGTAAAACTGCATGGTGTAGCATTAAGTATTGTATCGGATCGTGATGCTCGGTTTATGTCTTGATTTTGGAAGGGATTTTAGCAAGCTATGAGTACTCAATTACATTTTAGCACAGCTTTCCACCTTCAAACGGATGGTCAGTCAGAGAGAACAATTAAAATCTTAAAAGATATGGTGCGATCGTGTGCTATGAACTTTTTGGTTGGTTGGGATGCGTACCCCCTTATGGAGTTTGCATATAATAATAGTTTTCAGACCAGTATTAGGATGGCACCTTTCGAAGCATTATATGGTAGGAGGTGTAGGACTTCGATATATTGGGAAGAAGTGGGGGAAAGAAGTGTCTTAGGACCATAATTGGCAGAAATAACCACAAAGAGGATCAAGAAAATACGAAAACATCTAAGGACAGCTCAAAGTAGGCAAAAAAGTTATGCAGACAAGAGGAGGAGACCGTTGGAGTTTCAAGTTGGTGATCGTGTGCATCTTAAAGTTTCCCCTTGGAAGGGAGTTTTGAGGTTTGTGCGAAAAGGGAAATTAAGCCCTCGTTACATCGGACCTTATGAGATTATTGAAAGGATTGGACTTGTAGCATACCGATGAGCCTTACCTCTAGAACTTTCACAACTTCATGATGTCTTCTATGTGTCAGCTTTGCGCAAATATGTACAGGATGAGTCGCACATCATTCCATTCTAATCCATAGAAGTTCAAAAGGACCTTTCATATGTGGAGATGCCAGTAAAAATCTTGGACTCTAGGGAACAAGTTCTTCGCAACAAAGTCATTCCCTTGGTTAAAGTGCTTTGGAGAAATAGAGGAGTCGAAGAAGCTACATGGGAAAGCAAAGTGGAAATGAAGAACCAATACCCTTATCTATTCCTCAATTTATGTTAGTTGAAAATTTTGAGGGAAATTTTTTTTAGGAGGGGAGAATTGTTGAATCCGAATTTTTCTTTTTAAAGCCTTTATAATTTAAATTTTACATTTCAGTTTTCATTTTATTTTTTGGGAACTCTAAGTAAGAAACAAAAGAAAACTTTAAGGATGTTTAAATACTAGAAGGAAAGTAAAGGAAGGACTTGTAAATTAATAATAGAAGAAAGGGAATTGTAGATTGGTAAAGGTCAAGTGTTAGTGGGAGTATATAAGAGAAAAGTTAACCTAGGAGAGTGAAATCTCTCATTTGGGAAAGAAGAACTCGGCAGAGAGAAAGGAGAGAAGGAAAAGCACCAAAAAAATTTCATTCTCAAAAACCCATTTTATTCCAAACTTTGACGTAGCCTTAACCCAACCATTCAAGATCTTTTTGCTTCCAAACTTCCCAAACCCTCTTCTGCCACCATTAGCTATCTTTCTGCCAGGGAGGTGAGCCTCCACGAGCAGGCTATGGTGGCACGAGGCCTACACGCGCCGAGCAGGAGAGGAACATCCCGTTTTGTTCCTTTGGCTTTTTCGTGCTGAGTTTGAGGTAATTTCAAAATGTGTTCAACTACAAAATTAAACTAGACTTCTTGATGTTGATTTTTGGATTTTATTTGAGGTCATTTGGATTTAATTTGAGAGACTTATGAGTTTTCTAAGTTGGGAGAATTGTGCAGAAATTCTGGAAAACATTTCATGTTCTTGGTAGTTTTGTGAGCTGTTTTTCAGCAAGAATTTGAGGTAGTTTTGGGTCCCAACTATTTTTAAGTTAAAGTATACTTCCTAAAGTTGATCTAAAACTTTAGTTGGGATGATCTGAATTTAAATTGGTTTACTTTGAAATATTTGAAGTTGGGAGAAAATTTGAAAGAAATCTAGAAATTTTTGTATTATGGAACTTTGGTGTTAAGGTTTAATTTTTGCTGTGAGTATTGTAAAATCTAAAATCTATTGATGGGATTTTGATTAAATTCTACACTTTGGAAAAAAGTAATAAGAGTTTGTGAAGTTTGGAGATTTTTAGCGTGATTGTATGTACAAAGTTTGAAGTGTTATTCTTGTATAACATGATTTTTGAGACGAGTATTGTTAGAGAATTTTATTATGGGCTGTAAATTTGAAACCCTTTTAAGAATTAAAAGAAGCTCCTCTAAGTAAGAAACTTTTTCCTGATTAGGAAATTATATTTAGAATGAATACTTTTTTTTACAAGTTGGGATTTGTTGGTAATTACCTTAAGTTAGTGTCTTGAAATTTAAAGTCCATATGAATAGAGAGTTTTATGGAGTAAAGAATGAAGGAAAAAAGGAAAGAGTGAAAATAGGTGATTAAGGAGAAGAATGAACTTTAATAGTATTTTCTTTGATTTATATGTGTAAGTAAATGGAATTATTGATTCCTTATTAAGTGTCTAAGTTTTAAATACTATACTCATTGGCTATTTGTATATGTAGTTTGCTTTAATTGTTAAAAATGACATTTCAATAGGTGTGGCGGATGATCGTAGTAAAGGTAAAGAAGTGATCAACGACTAGTATTTGGCGTAAGGTGAGTATTACCCTACTCTTGGTAAGCATGAATGTTAGTGGGGAAACCCAAACAATAAGGTTACATAACAATTTCAATTCACTATTTAGATATAATGATTATATTTATAACTATGTGGTAAGATAAGTTAATTATATATTAATGATGAGATAGTGATTCCAAAACCTTTGTGTTGAATTTTGTGTGATTGTATGGATTGATGAGAATTTGTTGATGTTCATCACTTGATTTCATTTCATTTCGTGCATCGAAATTTATGATATGTTATTGAAGGGGGGGTGATGTGTGAGGATGATAGGTCCCTTCCCACAAGGGGTGTAAAGGTACCGAATATATTTGGATGATTGGACCCGGCCCGGATCAAGGGAAAATTTATTGTTTGTGAAACGTACCGGTATGTGGGGAGATGTCCCTGATGGATTATGAGATGGTACATTGCATTGCATCATGCTGCATTGGCATACCATACATGAATTTGAATTACTTTGCCCGTAAAGGGGCATATGAAATGTTTGGTTGTATGGATAAATTGTGATATTTTGATTGACTATGGAATGGCGATTGTAAGTTGGTTGTGGGTTTTATAGGACAGTATTATGACTACTAAGATTGTTGTTTTGCAAAGTGCTAAACGACTATGTATACGAACAAATAAAGTAAAAAGGAAAAAGAAATATTAATAATCCCTCAACTTTTTCTAACAAGTGATTACTTTGTGTAGTGAAGAACTCGCTGAGCTCTATAGCTCACCTCCCATTTCCTCTTTATAACCTTTCAGGTAAGCTTCCAGGTGATTTCGGATTTTAAGTGGTGAAGCTTTGATGTTCAACGAAGTTTTAGGTGGGTCCACGAGCGTCGCATCCTCGGTCAAGCCTTTTTTTAGTGTTATATTGTATTGTTGTTATTTGCCTAAGTTTCAAACATGTCCAAACATGGTGTAAGTTTGGTTAATGTCCAAACCAATTGTGGGATATCAAAGTTTAGCAAGTTATAAGGTTGCACACTTGTGTGTGCTTCAATTTTGAGCATAGGAAGGTCAAGCACACTGCTGTGGAAGTTTCTGCCCACAGGCAGAAGGTGTGCGCACAGCATCAGGTGGCTGCAGCATCAGGTCACGCCGCAGCACACAGCACCACACCAAAACACACAGCATCACTTGGAGAGTGATGTAGGGCTGAGATTAAAGGAAGAATATGATCAAAGGGAGGATAATGACTCACAAGAATGTCCAAGAATTAAGAGGCTATAAAAGGGGTTCTCAAGGCCTCATTTCATAAGATAATACAAGATACAAAAACACACATACAAGAGAGTTTTGTGACATTGTGAGATCATTGTAAACACTAAGAGATAATTGTATAGAGAGACATAAACACAAGAGGGACTCTTGTAGTGAGGCTGGTTGTAATTAGATAGAGAGAGTATAGATTAGATTAGAGAACATTGTTGAGTTCTCATCTTCTTCCTTCTCTTCTTGTTTCTTCAAGAACTTGGATTCTTGAAGGGGATTGCTGTAACTTTGTAAGAACCATTGAGATAGTGCAGAGAGTTTGGAGGAACTCACGGGGACGTAGGCACATTGCCGAACCTCGACAACAAATTACTTGTCTTCTTTCTTTCTTTGATTTTCTGTTCTTGAGTTCGATTGCTGAAATTCTTTCTACAAGTCATTCAAGACTTGGGTGTTTGGAAGATCACCACCTGGGCATCTTGTCAAGGTGATTTCCAACAGTGGTATCAGAGCTTTGGATAGTGGTATCAGAGCACAGCAGCTGGTTATCGGAACAAGAAGTAGAAGGTACGGAGCCAAGACTCCAAGAATCAAAGATCAAACTTCTTGGGTGAATCAAGAACGGTTAAAGATCAAGATCCGGTTGTGTTCTTGAAGGTTGATTCAAGAACGGTGTTAAAGATCCATCTTCGATCTGTGTTCTTGAGGTTAAAGAAAGTAGTTGCGGTTAGTGCACAAATCTGGGATCTTGTCCGCAAAAGATGGCTTCAAATTTCTGTGTGGAGAAGTTTGATGGAAAGGGGGACTTTACCCTATGGAAGCGGAAGATCAAGGCGGTTCTAATGCAGCAGAAAGTGGACTTGGCTATTGGAGAAGATGATGCTTTTCCAGCAAGTGTCACGGAGGACCAGCGGACCGAGATGAAGAAGATGGCCTACAACACCATTTTCTTGCACATGTCGGATAGTATCACAAGGGAGTGCGGAGACTCGGAGGATCCGGCTATCATATGGAAGAAACTAGATAAGTTGTTTCTTACCAAAACTCTTCCTAACAAAATTTATCTTCTTAAAAGAATCTTTGCTTTTAAAATGGACCCTAGTAAGGAGTTGCAAGATAATCTTGATGTCTTTAACAAGCTAGTTCAAGATTTGAATAGCTGTAGCATTACTTTTCCGGATGAACAATTGGCTGTCATTTTATTAAATTCACTTCCAGATTGCTTTGATAATTTGATTAATGCAATTGAGTATGGAAGGGATTCTTTGACAAAGGAGATTATGATCAATGCCATAAGGGCACATGATTTCAAAGCCAAGATGAAGGAGGCATCAAGTGGTGAAGGGCTGTTCGTAAGAGGAAGGCCAGCAGCTCGGAATGGCAGTAGCACTTATGGCAGCAACCGGGAGAAATCAAGAGGTAGAGGGCAAAGCCATGGGAGATCTCACTCCAAGACAAGATATGGAGGAGGAAAGAGATGCTTCTACTGCAACAAGGAGGGCCATTTCAAGAAAGATTGCAAGAAGAGGATATGGGATGAGAGGAGAAGTCATACCAACAATGGAGAGGCTTCGGTTGCTAAAGGAGAACAGCAAGATGATGTTCTTGTTGCATGCTCAAATGTGAGCAGGAGGCAAGGCAGCGGAAAGTGGATTCTTGACTCAGGTTGCACCTATCATATGTGCCCTCACAAAGAATGGTTCAAGAATTTCAAGGAGATCAATGAGGGAAGAGTCTTCTTGGGGAATGACAATTCTTGCCAAGTGAGAGGGATTGGAGACATCCAATTGAGGATGTTTGATGGAGTCATAAGGCTGCTGCGAAATGTAAGATATCTTCCAAACTTGAAGAGGAACTTGATCTCATTGGGGCAGCTGGACTCCATGGGGTACACATGCAAATTAGAGGGAGGAAAGATCAAGGTGGCCAAGGGATCTTTGGTAGTGATCAAGGCAGCAAGAAATGATGGACTTTATGAGATGATCGGAGAAACAGAAACCAATGATCAAGCAGCAAGCTTGATGGCTGAGCTGGATAAGGCAGCCCTTTGGCACACTCGCTTGGGACACATGAGCGAAAAAGGCCTGCAAGTGCTTAGCAAGGAAGGTCTACTTGGTGGTGACAAAGTAGAAAAACTGGATTTCTGTGAGAGTTGCATTCTTGGGAAGCAACACCGGGTCAGCTTTAACACCGGAGTGCACAAGTCTAAGGGGATTCTTGATTACATTCATTCGGACCTTTGGGGACCAGCAAGAACACCAACACAGTGAGGTAACTTTTACTTTCTGTCTTTAATTGATGATTATTCAAGAAGAGTGTGGATTTATTTGCTTAGGAATAAATCGGATGCCTTGAATAAATTTGTTGTGTGGAAGAAATTGTTGGAAACCCAAACTGGTAGGGTAGTTAAAGCTTTAAGAACCGATAATGGCTTAGAATTTTGCAACAAGGATTTTGATAAATTCTGTGAATTAAATGGCATTCTAAGACATAGAACGGTGTTGTGCGATAATATACCTAAATAAAATAGGTGAATGATCGCACTTTGTTTTACTTGCAAGTGCACAAGGTCAACAGTGTAGTATAGTGTGCGAATGCAAGATCATCTCCACAGGGATTGGTAAAGTTCAATTTAGAATTATATTCGCAATATAAAAAGATAGAAATAATAAAAGAGTTGATTTTGATAAAGATAAAATACTAAAGATAAAGGCGTAGGGACTTGATATCTACCACTAATTATGCTACCACAATATAATAGTATGCCAATGCTTTATTCATGCCATGTATACCTACTGGTCGCCAACCTAAGGGCATGGTATCTACTCCTTAAGCTATTGATTTCCCTAAGCAACGAGTTAGGCATGGTATCTACTTTAACTTTTTTCTTCCTTAAGGGATTCAGCATGGTATCTGCTTGAGTTGTTCCTTAAGAAAACATAAGTACTATAGAAATCGACAACCACATGAGACCTAGGGCATGGTATCTACTCCTGGTTTCCCATGTTGATTAACCCGGGTATCCGGATAAGATATCCCTTGTTACTAATGTTAGACCCAGGACTCGGTCATCCAAATTGATCTAACTAACAAGTCCATACCACATGCACATATTGATCAGACATATACATATGAGGAATTTAAATAAAAGCAGGTATTAATCAAGTTTAAGCAACACAACATAAATATCGCAAAGGCGCCAATACTAAATTTATTGAGTAAACATAATTAGGGCTTCAACCAAGCCCTACTAAGAGAGTTAGTTACACATACTAACTGAAGTAAACATAATTAAACTAAACATAAGGGAGAAGAATAAACCCGAGAGAAGAGGCGTCAATTCTCTCCCAAGCTCTCCACTCCAAGTAAAAGAAAAGAGAAAAGTGTTTTCTATCTAAGGGTAAGGTGTCTTTTTGTGTGTGAGTTTACAAGTGTATTTATAGGTCCTTGAGAAGTCCTAATAGACTCATGAGTTTCTAAACTTTCCTAAAACACAAAACTCCTTTATTTCCAAAATAGAGTTATTTCCAAAATAAGGTTATTTCCAAAATAGGGTTCTGCAGTTTACTATTCATGCGTGTACATTTGCGCTCGATCGCATGTGTCCTTGTGCTCGATCGCAGTGTGCGCTCGATCCTACAAGTGTGCGCACGATCGTATGTGCGCTCGATCGCATTGCATGTGCGCTCGATCGCACTTTGTCCATAAAGTGCTTCAGGGCTTCTAGATTTCTTCCTTAAAGTGCCAAAACTGCTTCTTTTTCTCCAAGACCCTATAAAAACATGTAAAACACACAAATGGAGTAAAAGATACCAAATTAACGTAATAAAGGATCTAACAAGTGTAAATAAGGGGGCTTAAATATGTATATTTAAGCGTCTATCACACTCCCAAACTTACATATTGCTAGTCCCTTAGCAATACTAAATTAAAAACTAAAACAGAAATATAGATAAATCTAATGTTCATAGTGTCAATAAAAAAATCTAGATTTTACACAAAACAATGATGCGCATTCATGAGCAAGCTTAACAAGTGTAAACATATATCTGCAATGAATAAGAGTGTTGAACATAAATCATATTCACTAGGTATTCTAAGATATCACAAGTTTGACTTCGGTGTGTGGTGATTAGCACATAAAAGATTGAGTTTCCAAGATATTCAAATAGGTAGTGTTTCGATGACTCAAGATTCACCAAACTTCCTATTAGAGTCAACAAATATGGCATAGTCTTTTATTTGAGAGATTTTTGCCAGGTTAGTTCCCTTAAGCTTTCTTGTTGACTCGTGTAACGAGTGTTTAGCCAATGACTCCCAAACCAGATGGTTTTAGGGCATTAGGTGTAAAGACACCCCTAAGGACTTACTGGCTCGAGTCAACAAGGCTACGAAACTAACTGATTTTTATGCTACCATTTAGAATTTTCCACCTTTTGACGTGACACTCAATGCTTACTGAGGCAAGAGGGCCAGTTACTCAGTAAAAAATTCCTTTTTAATGATCACTTAAGATTTTCCACCTTTTGACGTGACACTCAATGCTTACTGAGGCAAGAGGGCCAGTTACTCAGCGGAAGATTTGTTTTTATTGATCATTAGGAGCATTTTTTTCTTTTTGAGCACGAATCAATCTTTTCTATTTTTATATGCCAAAATGTCAATCTAATAGGTCATCTAGTTCACAGTCAAGCAAAAGAAACATACCAATCCAAATATCATGGCATACCCCACACAGCTATGTGTTAATGTGCTTGTGATAGTTCAAGTTAAACTTGTGAATTCTTAAATGCCAAAAGGGTAGTGATCTAGGTTCAAAACTTGTTTATTGACCTATATGTTCAAAGTGTTAAGCTCACTGATGAAGTCGAATCATAACATTTTGTTTAGATCACAAAAAAAAGTTTATTTGGACAGAATGAACATGCATTTATCTATGAAAATAACAACAGAACTAAAAATGTAGGACATAGTGTAGTGTGTGAATGTGTCTCCCATACCCCCAAACTTAAATTACACATTGTCCCCAATGTGTGAATAACAAGGAAAGAGCTGACCTGGGAGATGGAGAACTAGCTAGGTCGGCATGGCTCATAGCGTACCCCCAAACTTGAACGGATGCACACATTGTCCCTAAAAAAGAAAAACTAACGTAATACGGGAAAACAAGAAGTAATTAAAATAAATAACAATAAATACGTAAAATAATAAAAATAAAAGGATAAGCTGTGGGGTGCCTCCCATGAGCGCTAAGTTTAACGTCTTCAGCCGGACCAAACTTTATTTTTCCCCAAAACTGAGAGTGGTAGCAGCTAGCATAGGAAGTGTCTTATTCTCTCCCATATAGGCATAAGATAAGTGCTCGGGTAACTGCTTGAATTCCAAGTTAGGTGCCTGTACAATAAAAGGGGGAAGAATAGTATTAGTAGGCCCAAGAATTTCAAATGGATCAGTGTACTTACTTGGAGGCTTTGGAAAGGCTTTTAGAAGGTGCATAGTTTCAATGATGTCATCAGTAACATCCTTGCATTTGGGCTCAATATCCGATCTTGGGATACTATAGTTAAGAGCAGGTTCTATTGGATCAACGTGATGGACCTGAAAAGCTTCCTCAACAACACTTTACGTCATGCATACATTAAAACATTTTATATTATCTGGGGATAATTTTAATGCATTATATCTTTTGAGTTCAACCTTCTCACTATTTACCTTCTCCATCTCACTTACCTTGGATGTGGATGCTTGTGTAGGCTCATCAGTTTCAATGATCTTACCATTTGTTAGAGTTGTCACGGCATTTAGTTGCTGATGTCCTCTTGGATGTGGTAGTGTTTGTGCAGGAAGTTCTCCTTGCTGTCTTCCACTTAACTCCTTAGCCATTTGCCCCATTTGTACTTCCAGCCTTTGGATGGTTTGCTCATGCTTTGCAATTGTTTGTCTTTGCTGATCTTGTGAAGTTATCAATGTTGCCATTAGTTGTTGTTGCTGAGTGGCCAATTGTTTTACAAGACTTTCTAGATCATCCTTCTTGGGTTCTGGAACTGGTTGGGCTGCTTTATGACAGTTCCCTTGTTTCTCTTGAAGGTTCAAGTTGCTTTGATTGTTGCTCCATGAGAGGTTGGGGTGGTGCTTCCATCTAGGATTGTAGGTATTTGTATATGCATTGTGCGATCCCTCATAATTTGCTTGCTCTTGACCTGCATATGAATACAAAGGGCAAGTGTTAGTAATGTGATCAAAACGAGAACATATAGCACATACCTGGAGTGGTTTGCCTCGCGGACTAGGTGATATGTTTTGACTAGTCATGGCATATATGAGCATATCTAGCTTCCTCTCCATAGCATCTAGACAAGTATATTGAGCTTCTGTCATTGGTGCTTCTCCCTTTGAATGAATTAGTTGAACCGCTTCAGTGCAACAGTTTCAGTACTGCTGCTCGGGTACTCTCTGGACCTTTTGCGCTCGATCGCAGCTCCTCTACGCTCGATCGCAGACTTGCGCTCGATCGCACAAGGCACTGCGCTCGATCGCAATAAGGACAGAAACTCCTCCTCTGCACACCTGAACAGAAAACGAAAAGAAGGAATAAATCTGATTTTTGATAAAAATAAAACAGAACAGAATAAAATAGAATAAATTAAAATAATAATAAATAAAAAAAACTAACGAAAATAATTCCAAAAAGAAATTTAGCACAATCCCCGGCAACGGCGCCAAAAACTTGTTGTGCGATAATATACCTAAATAAAATAGGTGAATGATCGCACTTTGTTTTACTTGCAAGTGCACAAGGTCAACAGTGTAGTATAGTGTGCGAATGCAAGATCATCTCCACAGGGATTGGTAAAGTTCAATTTAGAATTATATTCGCAATATAAAAAGATAGAAATAATAAAAGAGTTGATTTTGATAAAGATAAAATACTAAAGATAAAGGCGTAGGGACTTGATATCTACCACTAATTATGCTACCACAATATAATAGTATGCCAATGCTTTATTCATGCCATGTATACCTACTGGTCGCCAACCTAAGGGCATGGTATCTACTCCTTAAGCTATTGATTTCCCTAAGCAACGAGTTAGGCATGGTATCTACTCTAACTTTTTTCTTCCTTAAGGGATTCAGCATGGTATCTGCTTGAGTTGTTCCTTAAGAAAACATAAGTACTATAGAAATCGACAACCACATGAGACCTAGGGCATGGTATCTACTCCTGGTTTCCCATGTTGATTAACCCGGGTATCCGGATAAGATATCCCTTGTTACTAATGTTAGACCCAGGACTCGGTCATCCAAATTGATCTAACTAACAAGTCCATACCACATGCACATATTGATCAGACATATACATATGAGGAATTTAAATAAAAGCAGGTATTAATCAAGTTTAAGCAACACAACATAAATATCGCAAAGGCGCCAATACTAAATTTATTGAGTAAACATAATTAGGGCTTCAACCAAGCCCTACTAAGAGAGTTAGTTACACATACTAACTGAAGTAAACATAATTAAACTAAACATAAGGGAGAAGAATAAACCCGAGAGAAGAGGCGTCAATTCTCTCCCAAGCTCTCCACTCCAAGTAAAAGAAAAGAGAAAAGTGTTTTCTATCTAAGGGTAAGGTGTCTTTTTGTGTGTGAGTTTACAAGTGTATTTATAGGTCCTTGAGAAGTCCTAATAGACTCATGAGTTTCTAAACTTTCCTAAAACACAAAACTCCTTTATTTCCAAAATAGAGTTATTTCCAAAATAAGGTTATTTCCAAAATAGGGTTCTGCAGTTTACTATTCATGCCTGTACATTTGCGCTCGATCGCATGTGTCCTTGCGCTCGATCGCAGTGTGCGCTCGATCCTACAAGTGTGCGCACGATCGTATGTGCGCTCGATCGCATTGCATGTGCGCTCGATCGCACTTTGTCCATAAAGTGCTTCAGGGCTTCTAGATTTCTTCCTTAAAGTGCCAAAACTGCTTCTTTTTCTCCAAGACCCTATAAAAACATGTAAAACACACAAATGGAGTAAAAGATACCAAATTAACGTAATAAAGGATCTAACAAGTGTAAATAAGGGGGCTTAAATATGTATATTTAAGCGTCTATCAAACGGTTGCAAAAACACCCCAGCAAAATGGAGTTGCTGAAAGAATGAATCGAACCCTTATGGAAAAAGTTAGGTGCATGCTAATAGGATCCGGGTTACCAAAATATTTTTGGGGAGAAGCTGTAGCTACAGCTGCATACTTGGTGAATAGATCACCCTCTAGAGCAATAGAGCTCAAGACTCCCATGGAGATGTGGAGTGGAAAACCCCCTAAATTAAGCAACCTTAGGACTTTTGGATGTGCAGCATATGCACACCAAAATGAGGATAAACTTGACCCTAGGTCTAGAAAATGTGTATTTCTAGGATATGGTGATGGGGTTAAGGGATATAGGTTGTGGTCCTTAGAAAAGAAGGGCATGAAACTGATTATAAGTAGGGATGCTATCTTTAATGAATTATTATTTCCCTACTTGGAGAAAACTAACCCTGTAGGGGCTAGTGAGCAAACCAATTCAGAAATTATTGAGCATCACATCAAAGAGCACTCGGTTCAGGTAGAGCAGAGGAGGCAAGAGGGTTCGGACCAGGTAGAGCCCTTGGAAGAAGGCCAAGAAGCTCAAGAAACTCAAGAAGAGGCTGAACAAGAAGTAGTTGATGCAGTAAATAACTACCAGCTCATAAGAGACCGGGAAAGAAGAGTGGTTAGACCACCCTTGAGATATGGGTTTGCAAATGCTGTAGATGCAGTAGCTCCTTGGATAGAAGGAGGGATGGCTGAACCAGAAACTTACACGGATTCCATGGAGTGTAAGGATTCGTCAAAGTGGCAGCTGGCTATGGAGGAAGAAATGGATTCTTTGATGAAGAACAACTCTTGGGAGCTGGTGCCAAAACCAAAAAAACAGAGAGTGGTGGATTGTAGGTGGCTCTACAAGATCAAAGAAGGGAATACTCCAAGAGATGAAGTCCATAACAAGGCTAGGCTGGTGGCGAATGGGTTCACAAGGAAAGAAGACATAGATTTCACAAGAACTTTCTCACCTAGACACAAGGTGGAGAAGATGGTGAGTATCCTCATCTATGTCATTAATGGGCTGTTGGTTTGGAACAGCAGGGAGAGGATGGAAAGGTTTACATCTCAACTTAGTGAGGAGTTCGAGAGGAAGGATCTCAGCCTTGCACAAAAGATCCTTGGGATGAGAATCATCCAAGAAAAGGAGAGAAGCCGATTGAGGGTTTCTTGGGCAATTAGTATTTTCAGCAAAATTGTGAGTAATCCCGGAAAGAAGCATTGGCTTGGGATGAAGTGGTTGCTGAGGAACAAGGAGGCTCAGTGGCAGCCAATGGTAGCACTCTCAACAACCGAGGCTGAGTACATAGCTGCTACAGAGGCCATTAAGGAAGCTATGTGGTGCAAAGGGTTGCTTGAAGAGTTGAAGGTACTGGATGAGCAGGTTGTGGTATTTTCGGATAGTCAAAGTGCCTTGCATTTGTGTAAAAATCCAGTGTTCCATGAGAGGACAAAGCACATGGATGTTCGGTATCATTTCATTCGGGAAAATATTACGACAGGATGCATCCATGTGGACAAGGTTGCCACGGAAGAAAATCCTGCTGACTTGGGTACTAAAGTCTTACCTCTAAGTAAGTTCAATCATTGCCTTGAATTACTTAGGATTGGAGTGGGTTAATTGGTAACTCAATATGAGTTTGGATCCCGAAATTTTCTGCACAATGGTTCAGATTTTGTTTTTTTTTTTTTGAACACTTAGACAAAGGTAGAGATTGTTGTTATTTGCCTAAGTTTCAAACATGTTCAAACATGGTCTAAGGTTGGTTAATGTCCAAACCAATTGTGGGATATCAAAGTTCAGCAAGTTATAAGGTTGCACACATGTGTGTGCTTCAATTTTGAGCATAGGAAGGTCAGACACACTGCTGTGGAAGTTTCTGCCCATAGGCAGGAGGTGTGCGCACAGCATCAGGTGGCTGCAGCATCAGGTCACGCCGCAGCACACAGCACCACACCAAAACACACAGCATCACTTGGAGAGTGATGTAGGGCTGAGATTAAAGGAAGAACATGATCAAAGGGAGGATAATGACTCACAAGAATGTCCAAGAATTAAGAGGCTATAAAAGGGGTTCTCAAGGCCTCATTTCATAAGATAATACAAGATACAAAAACACACATACAAGAGAGTTTTGTGACATTGTGAGATCATTGTAAACACTAAGAGAGAATTGTGTAGAGAGACATAAACACAAGAGGGACTCTTGTAGTGAGGCTGGTTGTAATTAGATAGAGAGAGTATAGATTAGATTAGAGAACATTGTTGAGTTCTCATCTTCTTCCTTCTCTTCTTGTTTCTTCAAGAACTTGGATTCTTGAAGGGGATTGCTGTAACTTTGTAAGAACCATTGAGATAGTGCAGAGAGTTCGGAGGAACTCACGGGGACGTAGGCACATTGCCGAACCTCGACAACAAATTACTTGTCTTCTTTCTTTCTTTGATTTTCTGTTCTTGAGTTCGATTGCTGAAATTCTTTCTACAAGTCATTCAAGACTTGGGTGTTTGGAAGATCACCACCTGGGCATCTTGTCAAGGTGATTTCCAACATGTATATTAGGTGTGAAGTTGTAACCGGCTGGTTGTGTCTCTTTAGACACCTTGTAAAGCTACAACCTTATAGTTGTAATAACTGTATGATCTTGTATATATATATATATATATATATATATATATATATATATATATATGATGTTGGTCTGTTGTAGTATATATTTGTGTGTCCAGGTGCTCGATTCTGAAAGATAATTGACACCGTTCTGAGTGGGCCCGCTCAGGATGGATCGTTACAGTTCCTAATCATAAGATCACTAAGAAGGGAATTAGTTAATTTAGATATATTAGTACATGTTATGTTTTCTCAAGGAGTTAATGGTGATTGATCTCACGGTTACTAGTGTATGAGACACTAAAACAAGTTATGTAGGTGTTTTATTGGATAACAGGTACACCAAACTGACTCGACTAAGAAATTCTTAATGGACATTTTAGTAGCTGTCAATAGGAATTCTTATGTTACAGTTGTACAAGTAATCCTTAGACTTGAGGCACCATAGATGCCTTATATATAGGTCATCATGCTTTGATGCTACTTAAATGTGATTCTGATTATGAGTCACAAAATGATAGTAATTGGGTATGACTACTTATGCATTGAGGTATGTTAGTGCACATTAGAGGATCCATCATTCTTAGTAAAAGAGTGAGAATGTCTTATGTGATATGATTAAGTTATAACTTTGAAATTCCTTTACCAAGGTGGGGTAAAAATTAGAAAGAAGTTTCTAATTTCACCACTTAAGTTATGAACAGGAGATCAAGACACATATTATTACATAATTAAGACTTGACAGTAATTCCATGCCTTAGGTTTAATCAAAGACATTGCACGATGAAAGGATTGAATTGTATAGTAACTGACTGTGTTGTCACATTTTGAAAATTCCAACACGACACATATATAAAACAATAAAATTAATACTAACTGCAATTTTTACATCAATCCTCAACAGAGGAGATACATCATTCTTATCTTGACATAAACATTATATACAAAATAATATTCTTGAATATTTACAAATAATTTTTTTTTTCTATTTTCTCATTAGTCTGAGGATGTGGACACGCACGTGGCTTACAGATAATGACTTCGTCTGAATCTCAACTCACCAAACTATCTGTCCTGCCTACTACCTGAAATTATTGTACAATGAGGGGTGAGCTTCACAAGCTCAGAGAATTAAAGTTACTAGAAGTATTCTATTATATACTCTCAGTTACATCTTGTAATTTAATTACTTCTAAAAAATCTTTCGATATTCATTTATCTTTTTCCTCAAATAATTCAATAACAATATCCTATAATCACTAATCAATTTCATAATTCCACTATTACACAATCTCTTCTTAAGTTACTTATCAGACATATCAATATTTCAATCATATATTTAATCATCTCTAAATTCTCATTTCAACATTATCATTTACCTCACACAACATATAATAACTCATTTAAACACTTCTCATCATATCATATTTCCATATTTATTCCTTAGCATATTTGTCTCTCTGTAAGACTCATTCATCTATCAATAAATTTACAATCATGAATAGCACTTTAACATCTCAATCAATAACAATCAATTTTTAAAGCAAATGCAATGTGTGAATTTAAATGTTATTATTATTGGGAACATCTTCCCACATGTCGACATGTTTTAGCTTAGACCGACTGCCTTCTTGGTTCTTTCATTCTCATTTAGACCGGTTGCCTTCCTGATTCTTTTATTCTCATTTAGTTCGGTTGCCTTTTCAGTTATTTTATTTTCATTTAGACCGGCTGCCTTCTCGGTTCTTTTATTTTCATTTAGACCGGCTGCCTTCCTAGTTATTTTATTTCATGCATATGCATATGAATAATGATATGAATATGCATATGAATAATAATATAAAAACAAGCATGTATTCATACATTTAAATTAGCTATCTTGATTATTCTCAAATTATTATTTGAAAAAATTCCATTAAATTCTTCTCCTCATAAATCATATCAAATCATCAACCATAGCTCGTCAAGAATTTCATTTATCGCTTTTATTATTAAATCGACTCATTATTCTAATAATATTACTTCTCATATAATAATTTTCTACACATCCATTATTCCTATTATACCTATCAACCAATTTTTCATCTACCACAAAAGTATAAGTTAATAATTTATTATAATATTATTACTATATACTTCATACTTATCTTGATTACTTAAAGTAAATCTAACTCACCACATAGCACTTAAAGCTACTCATGGATCACCTCCTTGTCTTTCCTGCTCCTCTCAGCAATTTCCTTCGGTTGCTGATCGTCAACACCTAACATAATATTTATATTAAATTTCTAATTTATTCTTCAATTCTTCCATAATTCACACCATTTGAAAATTCTCACTTTGAATTCTGAGAAATTTCATGTATCATAAATTTCAAAAATAAACTTGATGTTATTACCTTCTGTTTTTCTTAGAGCTTCCTGTGACTCTCTATAAAATTCTCCCGTAAATCCTTTTAAAATTTTACTCTTTCAATCTTTCTTTCGGTGCTCAAGTATTTAGAGAAATATAGTAGTTTGAATTGTAGAATGAAGAAAACCAAACATGATTTTGTAAGTAATAAATAATATAAACTCAAATTAAATAAAAAGGTATGAGGAAAATGGAGATAGACGCTTATCATAATCCACTCAGGTCTGGGTAGTATGCATCGACGTCACTCGGATCCTATGCTCCTCTATCAATAGTATCCTACAAAATAAAATTATAAAATACATAGTAAAGCAAGATAGATGAGCATAGGATCCGAGTGACGTCGACGCATACTACCCGAACCTGAGTGGATTATGATGAGCGTCTATCTCCATTTTCCTCATACTATATATATATATATATATATATATATATATATATATATATATATATATATATATACACACACACACACACACACACACACACACACAAATTTACTTCATTACTCAACACTCCCCCTTCCCCTAAATTTGCCACGCATAGTATGTGCTGTCTAACATGCAAATTTGCATGTTAGACAGCCAACACCTGTTGCAAGGTGTTTTTTTTTCTTCAATTTTTTTCTTTTTCTTTATACTTTCTACGCGTTTGTTTTATTTTATTTTATTTTTTTCAATTACACTTTCGCATATATATATATATATAATTTTAACTCCATGTTATATTTATTAAATTACTTCTTTACCTTTTCATTGCGAATACGGGTATTACACTGACAATATAAAGATTCACGTTAATTCATATTTCCTAGGTAGTCATGACATACTGCTAGGTATTAATCACGACTTGTAGAAGCCCTTGAAAATTAATTGTAATTAATTCTTAATCAAATGGAGGACTAAAAAGGAGTTTTAATTTGAATTAAAATTAAAAGAAGTTTTAATTAATTGGATAAGATCCAATTGTTACATAAAATTTAGGACCTATTGCTAGCACGATATTGAACCTAAGGGGTCACACACGATAGGGCAATTGTATAAATAGAGAAATTTATGGAGGCAATGGAGATATGTTAGGAATTAAATTAAACCAGGTTTTTAATTACAATTCTAAAATCCTAAAATGTTTAATATAAATAAGTGGTCTATTTGATGTAAACTTTAAATGTTGTTATTAGAGAAGATTAGATCTTTAGCTCTCTCTCCAAAAAGCCACCAGCTGAAAATTCCAAGGAGCTAGCACTCCATAATTTTCGATCACCCTTGATTGGAGATCTCTAGTTCTTCTTTGCTTGTGTGGATATATTTAAAAGTCGGACACTTGAACGGCTTGTGAACTTTTCTCCAAAAGATCAACAGGAATCTCCATCAACTTAAGGTATAAATCTCTAACCTTGTATAATGATTAGATTTATCATTCTAATATAGTCCTATAAAATTTCTTTGTGGAAGTTTATTGACATAATTGAAAAAATATATATATAAATTCCGTTGCATTTTCTATGTCGATAGACTTACATGAAATCATATATATAATTAAATACGAACCTACAGGTTACAGGTTGAACTAAGGCTGAGAAAACTTCAACCGTAACTCAACACCAGATTAACTCGCAGAAAGATTTTTCAACCCTAACTCAACCCAACCCAAAAAATCTTAGTCCTAATTTACTTAAAGTTCGGGTTGGTTCGAGTTAACTTGCCCAAGTTACAACCCTAGGTTCAAGGGTAATATTGTTTTCTTCAAATTTCTCTTGGAAAGTATCACTCATCAAAATGTCCCAGTTCATAGTTGCACTTCTTTTGAACATCTATATTATTAAACCAGAAGCCCCCTTTGGTGTCTACACCTCAAATTGTTTAAAAAAACCCTTACTTAAATATGTAACTCAAATATTTAAAGAGGATTAGATATGCAAACCAGCTTACTTTAACTCCCCACATATTTTTCTTACGTTTTTCTCTTCCCCACTAACCCACCCGAGCTTAACTATCCCACTTTTCTTATCTCTCATCTTCAAGCCAAGTAAAATAATTTCAAATTCATTCAGTTACCTCATTCTTTTTCATTCTCCTATAGTCCTCTCATTTTGTTTTATTCTTTTACTTATATTTCTTAATGAGCTCCTTCCAATGTTTTTTTTTGTGATTTTGTCCTGATTGTCTCTGTCTTGGGGTTTCTTCGCAGAGTTTGGTTTGCTAATCAAACTACAAGAAACTATACGTGACCTACTACTGCTTCGCATGCTTATGGGTGAGAAAATAATTTTGCATATGTTCGCATATTGTTTTATCACATAGAAAAGCATCTCAACATGCACGTAGTAGGTCACATATAATCTCTTACTTAAATAGTCTCTTGCAATTTGATTAGCTTAAAGTGGCTTTAAGCTACACCCAAATATCGCCAATATCTCCAGACTTCGCTCCCTGGCCAAGGGGATTTTGGCTCAATGATTAGAGTTGAGGCCTTGGATCCTAAGATGCACTAGGTGTGTGCGTGATTTACCTGTTAGAGAAAAAAAATATCCCTCAATTTGGCATCTGCAACTACTTGAGCTAACCTGGCATAGAGTCTAGATTAACTTCTCTTTAATTTCATTTTCAGAGAAACCAAGCAGCTTAATCCTAAGGAAACAAAAAGGAAAAGGAAAAAAAAACAAATAAGGATACAAAGAATAAAAAAGGGCCGGTTGACCCTAACAATCAAGTGTGTACAAAACTCAGTAACCCACAACATCAAAGATTCAAGCCACAACTCATCATGTCACCACAATTTCTTCCGAGAACCAAGCAACCCATCTCATTTCTATCACCAATTGATATTTTTTCAAAACAAAATCAACATTTCATATACAGACTTCAAGGTCAAGTTACTGAAATCTAGCATTTACCTTGAAGAACCTCGATCTTTACTTGTGATTTATATATAGAGATTCTTCAAAAATCTTCTTCTTTTCTTCAACTCTGTCATTGCTTGGATCTTAATTACTGAACCTTTGAGGTGCAATCAGATTACTTTGGAAATAGGAAGAACAACGATGAAATGGAATCTCTAATTTGGATAAAGACATGGTGATTTTGGCGTTTGCCGAGTGAGAAAACCAAGAAAAATTACTAAGAACACCCCTTTTTTCGAAACTCCAAAACCCAAATTCTTAAACAAAAACCTCAGGAATTTTTCCAGAAATTCTTTTGCTTTGATAAAAAAGAATGAGTAAAATCACACTAAACCGAATTCTACTCTTATCTCTACCCCTCCTAATCCCTAATTTTGATATAATAGATTAGATCTTTCAAACCTAACCCACAAAGAAAATCACGACTGAAAGTCAGTGAAGCAAAATGATTCAAAGGAGAGAGAAATGGAAAAACAGTTAGTGCCGCGGTTAGTGTGGTTGCTGAAAGAGAGGTGTGTCGTTGGGAGGAGTCAAAGGTAGCACTCCAATGGAAGGGAGAGAGGTGCAGGGAAAAGAGAGAAGAAGATAGGAATTCAAAGTTGGTGTCCTCTGAGGTACGGTGGGCTGGTCTTTGCGAGTGAGAGGTAAATAGGAAAGAGAGAGGGAGTCATTTGAAAAGTAAAGGGAAACAGCCAACCACTTCAACCTCTCAACATCTTTGTTTTATATATATATATACACACACATTGTTCCTTTACTAAACCAAACCTTCCTCCCAGCTAAGTGAGGATTTTGCTCCCTTAACGAACAAAAAGAAAATGTTTATTAGCTATTACCTAAGTAATCGACGCAAGACTATCTTGTTTGAGACTCTGACAAGGATCTCATTCATTTGCATCAAGAAATGCAGTAGAAATCTCCAACCACAGTTTTAGGAGATCGAGAATTTAGCCCTTCGATAGAAAGAAACCCTTTTCATAAACCTTAGTTTAAGCCACTGCTTTGGCCTCTGATGTTTACCTGAACCTCAAGGGGTAGTGCCAAGCATGCTGCAAGTGCCATGGCACGTAAGCGATCTTATGGAACTTCATGCTAAGGTAATAGAGAACTTGAGGCTATTTTTTACATTATAAGGCAAACAGTATTTACTTGGTTCTGCCTTTATGCCTAATACGACTCCCCTCTTATAATTTAATGGCTAGAAAATAGTCTAATTGTACCTCTCTTCTAAAGAAAATGTTCCATGTTCAAATCCCCCATTCCAATTATCACAGTTGATCCAAAAAATAAAAATAAAAAAAATCGAGGAAAAAACTTAACCTCCATTTGGAATCAAATGATGTATGGAATTCATTTCATTGCAAATTCTATCAATTTTTAAATTATTTGTTTCAAGCTTACTCAATTCCTTAGTGAACTCATTTGCAAATGAATTCCAAAATTTATTAATTTTCTAACATAATACACAATGAAATTGCAAATGAATTCTATAAGAGAAATTGGAATTTATTTACTCCAAACGGACTATACATAACAGAAGGAATGTACAGTAAAATAATATCAAAATCTGAGGAAACAAACGAAGATAACATTCAACATATATAAAATATCACAGGAAACACCCAATATCATTACATCAATCAGTAAGCACCCAGACCTACACCCACTAGGAAAAGCAATGCAGAAAGGGAAAAGATGTTCACCCTTGAGAAACATTGTACAGTGCAACCAGTACCAACAGAATTACAGTATCCTTTTTTTTTTTTATAAGTAACAGAATTACAGTATCCTACCATGCCCAAGATCAAAGAACGAAAAAGTAGACAACACAACAAGAAAAACTGGAGGAAGAAATCCTCAACAGACTTTTCCCATTAGAACTTCCATTCCAGGACAAAAATAAAAAGTTAGCCACTAGAAAGGATAAATAATCATGTAACCATGCAATGCTGGAAAAAGAAAAGAACATGCAGCAGAACAAGTACTAATGATTGGAAAAGACCACTAGCAAGTGAAGAAGAAAGTTAATAATAAATTTCAAAAGAGTACTTTGCGCATTTCTTTCATCTATTGTGAATAATTAGAAGACAGGTTCCTGTCCCAGAAGATCATGGGTCAGAGATGTTAAGTATGTAAATAGAAACATCAAATATAACACAACTTTACACATCTTAACTGAATCTTTACTTGGTGGATGGCATGGAATAATTTTCTAAAGCAGGTACAATATAAATTTATGAGAAAATCTCAATAAAAAAAAAAAAAACAGATATTTTATTCCTTTACCCCTTTCATTAATAACTCCAAACCTAAATCCATTTGTACACAGTTTTAGGAGAAAAAATTCATCTGTATGTGCATTATGCAAACTTAGAATGCCTGTCCAAACTACGGTTAGAAATACACTGCCTATGGATGCCAGAGCTGGAGGAAAAGGCATCAGTATACATAGCAAAAAAATACATCTCTAGAGAGCAGGGAGCTCAACATTGAATCAAGAAACCTTGAGTACATTTCATGACCATTACTATACCTGATTAATGTATGACTTCTGAAAAAAATCAATTTAACCCTTATGCAATACATGAGGAGATCAGATCATTAAATCAGCAAGTCTCACTTAAAGCCTATTCTACCCCTCGTCAACAAAATAAAACAGCAATTCAAATCCAAACCAGTTATACACATCAAACATCCTATAAAATCCACATATCGCTATGAATTCAAGTAAGTTCTACTTCTCATTAGAGATTCATTGTCATCACGGTACAATTATGACAAAAGAACTATATTATCAGGTAACCAGTTCCTTAAAACTCAAAATCAACAAAAGCCCAGAATAATCCATAAAACTTTTAAAAAATAACTAGCGCATACCCAGTTCCGTAAACCTCCTAAAATCTCCAAAAAGACCCACGCCGAACATCACTCAATTAGTCTTCGGATCCGGCATCGGGAACAATCCACCACCAGCAGCAGCTCCCCTCGGCGGAGAAAACCCTAAAAACTTCTGCAGATTGGTCCTAATACTTATCGAACACAACAGATACAAGAACGCCATCGAGCAATCCGTGCGGTCATCACCCTGCAATCCTCTGTGGCTCATCTTTGTCACGATCCCTATAGGCTTGAATGGCAATTTCGCCACAACTTTCCCATCAAAGAGAGAATTCAACAACCCAAAAACGACAAAGAGAACCAAAGCCACAACGGCACCTGACTTGAACTTGAAGAGGGATAAATCACGGCTTGACTCCATGAGGCTTGATTCGACGCGGTCGATTTTCTTGGTCTTGGACTTTTTACTGGTGATTTTGCTTGATGGGTTCTCGGTTTTCATGGTCTCTAGCTTTTTTGCAGCTTTGTCGATGGAGGATTTGAGGGATTTGTAGGAGTTAGTGCGGTAGATGAGGATCCACGAGATTACCTCGCAGACCACGGCTGTGCAGAAGGAGATGGCGACCACAGAGAGACTGTCGGAATATCTGAAGGAGGAGAAGAGTGGAAGTGTGTTGGCCATTAGAAGGGTGATTGGGAGGTGGGAAATTGAGAGAAAGTGTTTTTCTCGGAAAAGTTAACTTAGGCTGTGGGAGTTTTGATGTGGAATTATTTGGTTCAAGTGCTTGTCTAGCTTTGGGGCATAAATGTTTGCTTGGTTGTGAATTCGTGTACGGCTTATTGGGCTTGGGGCGGCAAAGATTTTGGGTCATCCAAAATTGCCACAAATCTAACAATGCGTTTAGCCTACATTATTGGGGCCGGTTAAACCGAGCCGTGTTCGATTGCCAAAAATAATCCGAGCCACAAGGCAAAAAGAATAATTATTACTTGAAAAATTTGCATTGTTTGGCTCAATGACCAATCAAGCCATTACACGGTCAAGTCTACTTATAAACTTCTTTGTGAGGACCATCGAGATGGGTGATGCGATCAAAACTATAAAGTCTAATGAACTACTCTGACTATAATGATGGACGTGCCATCTCTCAATCTGAAGACTCTATCCTTGACGTGAGAACTCATAAGCAGAGATCATTTCCCTCATGTAGAGGTTTTTTCCCTCAGGTAGAGGTCTTCTACCACAGGCAAAGATTTTCTCACAACAGGCAAAGGTCATTTTCCATAAAGGTCGAGGCTCAGAAGTCACATCCCAACTGTATCCCACATCAAAATCCCAAAGACAAGGGTCAACACGCCTATATAAAGGGGTTTCAGCATACAAAGCATAGAGAACAAAAAAACGAAAAAGAAAACAAGGAAGAAATATCCATCGATATGCCAAAGAGATAAGAGATCTAAGAGAAATCCAAATAACAAAGAGAAAACACACGAGGAATAAAGAAGATCCACTTTGGTTCATTCCTCCTCTATACTTCCTCACTTTGGTATCACTCTAAATCTTCTCCTTACCTCTTTTCAAATGTGCCTACTAACTTAACCACCGTAGGATCCTCCCCGGAGCACAACGCTCTGGGAGACTTATCTTGTAGCATACAAACACACCAGATAGTTGTGGGAACCAGACTTTCTCAAAGCCCTCTCATCCAACAAGAGCACAATCACCACCTCATTGAAGGCCACGAAACACTGGGCACCCTTCATCATCTTTTTTGTTATCAACAAAATAGCGTCGTCCATGGGAAGCGATAAATTTATCTCATGAAGCCACTTGAAAAGTCCTCGAACAGTCTCACTTTACGGTTCCTAACGCGTTCCAATTTATCTTATCATATCATTCCTACTATTGTAGCCTTTAGGTGGTTCATTTTGCCCTGCCGAAGCCGAGATGGACATGATGGCACCTTCAAAGCAGCATACGGATAGGAATAACCCTCGCCAAACCTCAGGAAGTCAATAAAATTATGAGGTTCAAAGTGAGTGGGTCCAATCTAATCCCTTGATCATGCTTATGGCATCGGATATAGCTTGGACTGGATTTACCCAAGTTCATCACCAAAGAGCTAGTGCACCAGCCATCCCTAAAGATCAAGAAGAAATAGTCACCTCAATCTGAAGATTGAAAAGAAATAATCATCTTGACCCAAAACGAGCATCAACACAAGCCTCAAATGGGAAGTTTGTGACCGAAGCCAAACTCGACATTTCACAAAATTTAAAGCTTAGCTTTCAACCAGTCCTGGACCTAATAAGGCTTAAGGAATTGAGAGTTGCTTAAAGTACCTCATAACTCGAGATCGAAGAAGAACATACCATCACTACTCAAAAGGACAACAGCCCCAACATCTCGAACGAAATCAAGACTCCAAGGGATCCACTCTCTTGAGATACCACGAATGCAATGAGTCCTAAAAGCTTCAAGATGTTCAAAGATCAGACCCCACAAAGGAGAACTCCAGTGAACAAATGGAGGCCAACAACTCTCCAATGTTCATTCATAGACATTCACAATCAGATCTATACCAACCACTATTTCGCACTCTAAAGGAAACATGATGAGAGTCATAAAATGCATCTAAACGAAATTTAATTGTTAGCATTTTAGGGTTGATCGAGGCTAGAATTACACTTTTATACCTTAATAACTCTAAAGTGTTATTCTTGAATCGTTGACTTATTTCAGTGCATTTTCAAGTACTTTGAGCTTAAAAAAGAGATAGAAAAGCTATCATCATTTTAAACACGAAGCTTCGATGAATACTCGAGTGAGATAATGGTCGCGGAAGAGCTAAGATGAAGAGAAACCAAGAAAGGAGTTTCACTAAATTGCCATAATTACCCGTACAGATCAATCATCTTTACAAATTAAACTGTATTGATGCAAGAAGAACCAGGAGTTGAGCCATATATGTTTAGAAAGATCCGGAAGTCTATTTTCTGGAGAATTTTATGGCTTGTAAAAATGATTTTTCTAGAGAAAGTTATGGCAGTTTAAGTAGACAAAGGTCAGACTGTGCGAGCTGTGCGGGATTTCAGCGTGAAGGTCATGTGAAGGCTTAAATCCCACATCCCACATCGGTTGGAAACACATTTCTATATCTCACATCCCACATCGGATTGGAAACACATTGCACTCATGGTATTTTCCTATAAAAGGCCTACTCCACTTCAGCTTTGAGGACCATCGGAGAATCTGAGATCATCAGAAAGTGAATCTAGAGGGCCTTTAGGAGCAATCCAGATGGCCCTTAGGAGGAATCTGAAGTACTTTTGGAAGGCAAGCTGAGGAATCGCCGAAGCTTTCGCTACCAAGGGGGAGATGATCGTTGAGAGGCTGGAGGCAACTCGAGGACGCATGAGCCCCATGGCCGGCTAGTCTCCAATCAAGGCGAAGGGATGAATCCCTAGGTGTAGTTGTTCTTATTTTCCTTTATTTGATTCAGTTGTAGTTTGGTATTATTTTCATTAAACATTGTTATGTTTTATTCTTTAATTTAATTAGTAGTTTTCTTATTAGTCTGGTGATTGCATGTTTCTTTTCCATATAAGTCTAGTCATGCTCTTCTTATGTGTATTTGTTTGGGTGTGATTGAGTCCGGTAGATCTCTTTTATAGATTTGTCCATTGTTGCAGTATTATCATTTAGATATATCGCCGACTTTTGATAATTTATAAGTTAGGTCATGTGTGCTTGAAAGTAAAGAATAATTCATATAAATTATATTAGGGTTTATACATGCGCTTTAATTGAATATTTGCCTATTGCCTGTCTAGGATGTGAAACTTGCAATCGAGATAAAAACAACTGAATCAAGTTAGGATTAGGGCAATAAACCTAGGGAGGATTTCCGGAACCTTGTTGTTTCTTTATTATATTATCCATCAATTATTTACATAATTTTCACACAATCAACAAATCAGATTTTGTCACTTTAACTTTTATCGTTTGTGTTGAGGTTTACACCTTCTTTTGTAATTAGTTTGTTTCCCTGTGGAATCGACACCCCAAAACTGTACTACAATACCGCATTATGTTTTGGGTGTAATTAAATTTTGGCGCCATTGCCGGGGAAACGCGCTTAAGTACAAAGAAGATTGTCAACTTTTGACATGATGGTAGAAGAGTTGTAAATAGTTTTTATTTTCAGCAGCTGTAAATGCGGTAACTTCGTTCCTTCTTTTAGCTTGCTGCATTAATTTATTTTATTTTATTTGACTCTTTCTTTTTTTATAGTATTTTTATTATTTTGTTACCTCATATGCACAGACATGGAGACACTGTGGGTAGATTTGGTTGTAGGCCTGTGTTAGAGTTAGAATTTAATTCTTTTTCAAATCCTTTATTTGACAATCCATTTAGTCCCGAAGAAATGAGTGAACACGAAGATCAACCCCCTAGGACACTTAAGGATTACTTGCACCCTAACCGTACAGCCACACCATCGTGTATCATGTTCTAATGTTCAACAACCTGATTTTAAGTCGGGCATGATCCAATTGCTACCAACTTTCTATGGGTTTGAGAATGAAAACCCCTATATCCATATGAGGGAATTTGAGGAAGTAGTAGCTGCTTTTCACAGTAGGGCTAATACGATAGACACCGTCAAACTTCGGTTTTTCCCTTTTTCACTTACTGAAAAAGCAAAGCTTGGTTGTACTCGTTAAGGCCTAGGTCCATAGGTAGTTGGGATGAGATGACCCGAGTTTTCTTTCAAAAACACTTCCCAACCCATAAGACCAACAACCTCAAGAGACAAATCCCAAACTTTGCACAAAAGGAGAGTGAAACCTTATATCAAGTTTGGGAACGTTTCAAGGACTTTTTGAATTTTTGTCCACACCATGGGTATGAGAGTTGGCGGGTAGTTAGCTATTTCTATGATGGAATCCTAAGTAGGGAAAGGTAGTTAATAGAAATAATATGCAATGGAAATTTTCTTCAAAAAGATCCCGACCAAGCCATAGATTTCCTAGATGACCTATCAGAAAAAGCCCACACTTGGACTGAACCAAATGCCATGGAAGGCACTAGGAAAAATTAGCCCACTGGGATTTACCAACTTAAGGAAGAGGACAGCCTTAAAGCCCATTTAGAGGTTCTAACTAAGGAAATTGAAGCCTTAAAAACCAAGGATACTAGAACCCCTAAACTGGTTGCTAGGGTAGAGTCCTATGAGCCTTGTTTCATGTGTAATGGTGTAGATCATTTACCTAAGGATTGTCTAGTTTATTTTGAGATGAAGGATGAGTGTAATGCTATAAGTATACCCTTTGGGAAACCACACTCACCCTACTCTAACACCAACAATCCCGGTTGGAAGAATCACCCTAATTTCAGTTGAAAATCCGACATATAACCCCCTGCCCACTCTAGTACCCAATGGCAACCGGAAGCAACCTCATTTAATGCACCTCAACAATCTTTACCTTTGGAAGATATGTTTAAGTCATTTATGCAGGTACATGCCAAGAGTGTGGAAGATCAAGGAAAAATAAATCAACAGTTGTTAGAGGAACAATGAGTGATCAAAGAGGAACAAAAGGTAATAAGGAGTCAACTCACCAAGTTGACTAGTTTCTTGACGATTCAAGAACAAGGTCGGTTTCCTTCACAGCCACAACCTAATCAAAGGGGACAACATATGGCACAAACCTCCAATCCTGAAAATCAAAACAATAGAGAGGTTAATGCCATAATTACTCGCAGTGGTAAGACAATTGATGGTCCCACTCTACCATCACACTGGATTCCTAATACTGTAAGCAACAAGGATAAAAGCCCCAAGGAACAAGAGGCCCGTGATGTTTATCGCGCACCGGTGCCTTTCCCTCAAGCACTCTTTAAACCTAAGGAAATAAATACAGCATTAAAAGGTGAGATTCTTGAACAACTTCAGCATGTTAAAATTAATTTTCCTCTTCTTCATGTCATAAAACAGATTCCTAACTAGGCTAAAGTCATCAAGGATCTATGCACACTCAAGAGGAAGCACAATGTGAAGAAGACGACATTTTTAATGGAGCAAGCAACTGCTGTAATTAACAGCAAGACACCACCCAAATATAAAGATCCAGGCTGTCCAATGGTGGCTTGCCAAATTGGAAATAAACCTTGTGGCCAAACATTGCTAGATTTGGGTGCTAGTGTAAACCTCATGCCATACTTCATGTACTTGCAGCTCGGTCTAGGTGAGATCAAACCAACCTTCGTGGTACTTCAATTAGCAGATAGATCGGTAAGAAAACCAAGAGGTATTGTAGAAGATGATTTGTTGCAAATTGATAATTTCTACTATCTTGTTGACTTTTTGGTTTTAGATACTGTTCTACTATAAACACGGAGTCCAAAATTCCTTTGATACTTGGAAGACCATTCCTTTCCACCACCAATGCCCTCATTTATTGTAGGAATGACCTAATGACATTATCATTTGGAAATAAGACTCTAGAGTTAAATGTTTTTCGAGTCCCATGGCAGCCACATGAAGAGGATGAGTACATCAAAGATAATTCTAACTCTTCGGAATTCATTCCTAATAATCTTGAGTTCAAAGATTCTTCAAATTATCTCCATGCCGTTAATGTTATTGATAAGCCACAGAAATTTATTAAGACATCTTGCGAACCATGCTTTGAGAAGTTGCTTGAGAGAAGTCACATGGATGCGGGAATCAAATACCCTACTGCTGATAGTAAATGGGCATCATCAAAAACACTTGAGCCATATGTGGTGGACTTTAAGTATTCCTTGCCATCGCCAAAGCATACAAAAACATAATTTTGTAGCAAAGCAGTGGCTGGTGCATCCAACTCATATTTTTCGAAGAGGGAATAAAAGTGTCTGGCTGAAGATGTAAAACTTAGCGCTCATGGGAGGCAACCCAAAACATATCCTTTTACTTTTACTGTTTTTCATATTTCTTTTTCTTGTTTATTATTATTATTTTGTTGTTTTTCAGTTTTACTTTAGTATTTACTTTTTAGGGACAAATAAACGAAGCAGTTCAATTGGTCGTGCACAACTTTCAGCTCCATGCACCTTTGGTTAAAAAGGGAGTTTTCTTAACTTTTGCTTTTACATTGAGGACAATACTTATCTTAAGTTGGGGGTAGAGGATACACATTTCTTATTGTATACCATTGAATTGTTGGGTGTCACTTTCCCTTTTTGTTTGTTTTTAGTATGCTTTGTGTTAGTCTTAGAGTTAATTCACATGTCAATGATATAAACTTAATTGAGATAGCATATAGCATTTAGAAGAAGTTAAATCTTGATTCGGTTTGAAATTAATTTAAGCATCAATCTTTATTTGGTTAGAGACTCTAGTTTGTGGTAAGATAGTATGATTAGTCTTAAACATTTAGAAAAATTTTATGTGTGATTATTTTGTGAATATTTTTGCGGTCTCGACAAACTCTAGAACTTACTTGATAACCACTTGAGGCGAATTCCTAGAATGAACATTACTTAGGATATGATATAGGCCATTTTTGGACCGTTTGAGCTTGTTAAACCTACCATTGCTATATTTACCACTAGTCACCTATTTGAGCCTTTTCTTGAAAATGAAGTGAGCTTTGTTTCTTTCAATAGCCCATTTACTCACCTTTATGAGCCTAAAGAGAGTATTTTATCCTTATCTTTCTCTTAAAAAAACTTAGCTATACACATTTATTGAGAAGCGCTTAAAAGGAGTAAGGATAAAAATATGAGAAAATATCACTATCATAACCTAAGTACATTAAAGGAGATTAGTTGGGGGTTATGTAAAAGAAAAGAAAAATGAAAAAGGAAGTGAATGGTCTTATTCCAAAATACAAAAGAAAAGTGAATTACGGCAAAGAAAGAAGAAAAGAAAAGAAAAGTGGTGATTTTGAAAGAAAAAAAATGAAAAATGCTCGAAAAATGGTTGAAAAAGTTGGTGTTGAAGTAAAGTTATCTAGTGCTTAAAAGTGATTGTGTTTAAAAGCTAAGAGATTGAGTTCTTTTTCTCATTAATCCTTCCCATTTTTTCTTAACTTTTACCTTAGCCTAACGTTACAAGCTTATTAAAGACCTATTGATCCAATGTAATGTGATTTTTCTATAATAGTGGAGAATGGTTTGAAATGTAAGCATATGGAGCTTGTTTTTGTGATTGATGTCACAAAATTTATCATGTTTTAGAGGCCAAGACTTGTATTCATGAATGTTTTGCATAAAATCATCCGGGTGTTCGGATAAATGGTTTGTGGTAAGATGGATGTTAAGAGTCAATAACGATTTTAAGATTGATGTTTGGATTACTTTTGGACTTAGGTGAAATTTAATATTCCTATGTGCCGTATGTTATGTGCGATTTTTGAGACAAAAAGTGAATTACTCTTAGTTCAACGCTAGCATTGCTTTACTTTGTTTTTAACTCCTACCATAGAATTCATCTCTTGTTTTCGCTTGAATTGCTAGGGACTAACAATAAGCTAGTTGGGGGTTGTGATGAGAGTCATAAAATGCGTATAAACAATACTTAATTGTTAGCATTTTAGGGTTGATCGAGGTTGGAATTACACTTTTATACCTTAATAACTCTAAAGTGTTATTCTTGAATCGTTGACTTATTTCAATGCATTTTCAGGTACTTTGAGCTTAAAAAAGAGATAGAAAAGCTATCATCATTTTAAACACACCTCTATTCAATCACTTTCTCTAGAGAGAATCCCCATCTTAACCACTCAAGATACAAGATCTCAAGAATCCAAAGTAAGTTACTGAAACCCCGTTCAGACAAGCCTCTATTCAATCACTACTCTAAGGCATAGTAGAAAATCAAGATCAAGATTTAAAATATAAACACTTGTAGAAATTCTTTTAAACTCTACTTAATAGAAGTAGTAAAATTATAAAGGCGTAAGAATAAAGAATAAAAGTATTTCATTTAAAAAAAAAATATTTACACAAGGAGGCTTCAAGACCAAAGATACCAGGGAAAAGAGAAAAGCTAACAAGTCCTATTCTAAGACTTCAGCTCCTCTTCCCTAGTCTTCTCAGCTACCTTGCCCTCAACCTTTTCAGCAACCCATTCTATCTCAGTTGCCTCTCCTTCTATTTTCCACTAGAGAGGATCAGGGATCTCCATGTTGTCCTAGTCAAGATTAGGCCACCTTATAGCACCATTTTCCTTAGCTACATCGGATCCCTTAAAGTAATATTTCGAGGCATCCTTTACAAGATCCACCCTGAAGTCATGAGAGCTACGATAGTTCTCCACAACAAAGGCTTTGGCCTAGACCAGTTGGGTCATCAGCTCCCCCTCAATACCTTGAAGATGAGTTACCTCGACTCCAAGACGATTCTCGATCTCGTAGAGCTTGGAAATCTTAGTCCCAAGCTGATTCCCAACATTTTAAAGCCTTGCCACCTCGGTCTTCAAACGCTCCACCTCCTCCCAAGCAAACAGAATATTGGCATTAACGGTAGTCAAAGAGGTCTACAGCTTTTCATTCTTAAGCTCCAAATCATTGAGCTAGCTAAAAAGAACATCCCTCTATATTTTGCCTTCGTCCAACCACCTTATATGATTCTCTTTACTCCTCCAAAGTCCGATGATGGTGTTATCTACGGACTAGAAAAAAAGGCTAAAAAAGAAGGTATATATACCAACTTATACCAAAGAGAACCTAATCAAGAAAAGCTAAAGAAAAAGAATACGAAACTGGAATACATAAAAGCTCGAATCTTACCTTGTAGCAGTGGTCCAAAGTATTAACCATCAATTGATGAGAGGTCATTACCTTCATCAACTTAGCATCCGAAGGTAGGACAAAACCCCTCAATAGTTGACGAATGGTACTTATACTATTAAAAACTAAGTATGTAAGCTTCACCTTCTAGTTCGGACGGTACGTCTCAGAACTTGAGCTGTTAGCAAGAGTGGAGTTCTCAAGGGTAGGATTGGAGCCCCTAAGAATAAGAGTTTAATTCTCAAGGGAAATATGAATTATGTTGAATGGGAGGGAAGAAAGATCAACCTTTAAAGAATGAGTCTCTTTATTATCGACCTCCACCTTAGTACCTTGAGGGACCTCAGCCTCTCGAGCTGCTCCTTAGTCGTTCGCCCTTTCTATAATAGGGACCTTAGTTCCTTAAACCTCAGTTCTCTAGACCTCAATTTGTTGTACCTTAGCCAGCTACACCGTGGTTTCTTGGCCTCAAACCACTTCACTTTGGCCAATTGGGTGGAGGTTCCCTCTATCATGGCCCTTTTCCTTCTAGCTTGGTTAGAAGGGGAAGGGTTCATGGTCTTATCCCTCCTCATCTCTGGGGCCATCTTAGCGATTTCGGCTAAGTTGAACATTATATCTTTTACAAAAGGAAAATCATTATATTAGAAGAAATAAAGGAGATCAGAAGAACTGATGAAAAGAAAACATGTAAAAAGAAAGAAAAAATAGTTAAGATACTCCCCACTACCATTAAGAGAGCCAAAGGTGTGTAGACTAAGTTGATGGGTCCTCAACAGTGACTCGTTAGTAAGGTCATTGACAAACATTCTAGGCCTGACTCCTAAGACTTCCTTAACCACCCTTTGTTCCCCATCACTCAAGGCAGATGACTCACTCTAATCAATTATATCTTTGGAGCTCCACTCCAACAAAGCCTAATGAGATTTTGGCCACTCCATGAAAAAGTATCGTTCATTCTAACACTTAATTGAGGAAAGAGTGTCTATAATCTTTCTCCTGCTCCTTGGGTAAAACTTAAACCTCCCATTGTCAACACGTTTCTTCAAGGTGTAGAACCACCTGAATATCTGCACCTTGGACTTCTCATCCTCCCTACTAAACCCAATGTGCTTCCTCAAAGTCAGTACAAACCCCATGACACACCTCAATCCATTCAGGAAAAGTTGGGTAGGGCAGATCCCATAATAGTTTATTATCTCGCTAACGTCAAGGTCAATAATAAAAAACATACGACTCATCATCTCTCAAAGGGACACAAGTGCTATCTTCAGGCTTAGGACACCTAACTCTCCATTAAGAATGAGGGAATAACCTAGTGGGTATAAAAACCGAGTCCAATTTTTAAAATTTGATTAGGAATCCCCTCAGTTTGGAAAACCCCACAAGTGGAAGCAACCGTAACCTCTTGAGAAGGTTGCTCCCCACTCTCATAACCGATTTCTCTCTTCTTAGCTCCTACTTTCCTATACCTACTAGTCTCAGAAGTAGACATGTTGCAAAAGTAAAAGAAAAAAATTAAAAAGTGTAGAGCCCGATATTTTATATATAAAATTAGAAGTCACGAAGTTTCACTTCGGTGCATTATTGGTATTGCTTGTTCAGTTTTGAGCTAATTTTTTTTTTATTGTACTTGAGTTTGTGGAACTTGGGAACAAGTAAATAACTATGGAATAGGTATTTAAAATAGTTTTATTTTGAAATTTTTTAGAACTTTTGAGGAATAGTAAGTGGAATTAAACAAAAACAGAAATTTGGTAAGTTAAGTGGTAGAAATAAGAAAAAGGTCCCAACTATAAGGGCTATTGTGTAAATAGTGGAGAGTTGGGCTATCAATAGGATGTTAAAGAGAAAGTTCTGGTAATCTTTAGAAACCTAAAGAGAAAAATAAAGAAAGAGAAGAATAGAGAAAAAGGGAAAGAAGGAAGGGAAGAGAAAGTAAATGATTGGGATTTCTTGTCAACCTTGAGGTAAATCTTGTTCTTATTTACTTTTAAAGCATTAAGATTGTTTATTACTCTAATATTTGAAGTTTTAAAAGGTTGAATGGAAAATTTTGCTTAAGAAAAGCTTGAGTAGAAAGTTACTTTAAAAAAATGATTTTGCGATGGATTTCTAAGTTTGATGTGTTTTCAAATGAATTATGCTTTGGGTAATGTTTAATCTTTGATTTGAAACCCTTGAGAACTTGTAAAAGTTTTGGATTGGAAGTCCCATGGATTTCTAAGTTTGAGATTGATGCGTACATAGAGGTTGAGGTTTAATGATAACCTATAATGATAGACGTATGAGAATATAACGAGCATAGCAATTGGAACAATACTCCAAAACTATTTGAAAAGAAATACTTAGTACATAACTATATATATAGACGTATATATGATTGCTTGTATAATCTTATTGGTATGACCTTTATAGTATGAACAATATACTACCTGAGTTGATGACTACTAAATTGAAAAGTTATTGAATTATAGTCAATAGTAAAAATGGGAAATGTATACATATATGAAGTGATATGATTGTATAAGAATTGAACATAGAAATGGTTTGATGCCTACATATTAAAAGGTGGTGAATTTACACCCTTGAATGGAAATGACTAATGTAAATTATGTGAAATAAATAATTTTTTAATTCAATTCACGAATCCTTCCTTTACTACTATAGTAAATTGTTGTGAGATTGAGTATACGATTATATAAGTTATGAATTTAATGATGTGAGTAGCTGATGGATGCTTGATTTGAATATTGTTTGGATCACGATTTACGATTATTGCATATGATTTAAATGTTAGGATTCCACCTGGTAAGGGGTAAGGAGGAGATCTTAATTGTTTCCTAGTGATTTAAATGTAAGGACTCTGCCTAATAAATGGTAGGGAGGAGATCCTAATTGTTTCCTAGTTATTTAAATGTACTCCACCTAGTAAACGGTAGGAAAGAGAGCCCAAATTCTTAAGACGTTAGGACTCCACCCAGTAAGGAGTAGGGAGAGGATCCAATTAATTATGTAGGGAGACGTCCTAATTACTATATAATTAGCCCAATGAGAGGCAAAATAGAGTGAAGTGAAATTGAGATGAAGAGAAATGATTAAAGAAGTGAACTCGTATCGCATTGCATTTCATTCTTCCATTGATAAAGTATATTTGGCCCATGAGAGACATGAAGTATATTTGGCCTATGAGAGGAATGAATTATATTTAGCTAATGAGTGGCATGAGTTATACTTAGTCCATGAGAGGCAAAATTTGTGTTTGATCCATGAAGATGTTTTGTGTTTGGCCCATGAAGGGTATTTGAATTTTGACCTATGAAAGGCATCCGGCGTGACTCATTAAATGAAATACATGTGGTTGATAATTACTTGTGATACAATAAGAATATATAAGGAGATGAACGTTATAAATAAATAGTTTACACAAATGTTATGGTAAGATTGTATTTATATAATAAATATTTACTTTTCTAAATATTGGACTCTTCTTTGAAAAATCTGAAAGATGTAATTTGGTTTACACCTATATCTACTTATAACATATATTATAAGAATTGGATTTTAAGAAGAATGTCCCTAAAATGGTTACTCTTAGTAAGATATTTTACTAACTGAGCTTTTTAGCTCACCCTTCTTTTTTACTAATATTTCAGGAAAGTCATCGGAAGGTTTGTGGTCAAAGTTGATGGAAGACCATTATTGAGTCTCCTTGGGAGTTTAAGTTTTGCTTTTCGTTTAGTATTTGTAAAAGATATCTGAGTTACAAGTACTTGAAAGAGTTTTTCTTTTTCATTGTCTCTTGTAAAAACTTAGAGTTGGTGATTTGTATTAAAAGATTTACTGTATTCAAAATTCTATGTTTGTATTAAACTGAAATGAATGAAAGAATTGTTTCTTGATTGATATGTTTGCATCTTGAGTCAAGGTGCTCAGTGCTGAAAGATAATGGAGCCGTTTCAAGTAGGGTCCACGCGGGATGGGTCGTTACAAAAAGAATCATTCTAAATAATGAGAAGGAAGAGACCCAAAAGTTTAAGAAAGCTTGAAGAAACTCGAAAGAAAAAGAAGACTCTTGAAAAACACTAAGGAAACTTGGAAACTTAGCGCTCCGAAAATTAGAAAGCAAGCAAGTAAAGGAAAGAGAACAAATGAAAGGAAAAGGATCATTTAAATAGCCCATACCAAATGGAGTGTTGCTCATATGCATCGTTAATGCGTCACTTACATTGACATAACCAAAAGTGCTTTGGGAAATTGAAGCATTCACTCATCATTAATGTGACAACTCACAGGGGCACCTCGAGAGAACCAAACACCTCCTCCAAATGCATTGGCTTAAAAGCATCGACTATATTCTTATGATGGGACCAACAAAATTAGGACCATAGTCAAAGACAATTGCAAAGTCTAGCTTGTATGGAACCAAGGACCATATAGCCATACAATTCCATCCATGCTCAACTGTGTCAAGACTAAGGCTTTAACAAATCTAAACAATCTTACGTCAGTTCAACAGAAGTTGACAATAGTAAAAAATTCTTCCCGATATAGAACAAAGTGCTTCCAAAGCTATATAGTCCCACCCTGGTCAATAGAAATTAGGACTCTAGTCAACATCAATAATCCTTCAACAGAAGTTAAGTACAATCAACTATTCCTCCCGATTTGGAACTAAGTGCTTCCAAAGCCATATAGTTCCACTCCAATGAAAAAGAATTACGACTCCAATTGACATCCATCATCCTTTGACAGAAGTTGACTATAGTAAACAATTCCTCCCGACGTGGAACTAAGCACTTCTAAAGCCATACGGTTCCACTCCGGTCAATAGGAATTATGACTACAATTAACATCCATCATCCTTCAAATGGAATACACTCAACAATTCCTCCCAACGTGGAACTAAGGGCTTCCGAAGCCATACAGTTCCACCTCACTCAACAGGAATTATGACTCTTATCACACACTATCAAAGAGGAATCAAGGCTCGCATCCTACAATTCTTATTTTAGTGAAGTTGTGACTTCAGCCAAATAATTCTTACCAAAGTGGAACTATGACTCCAAGCCTTGGAGTTCCACTCGAGTAGAAGAAGAATCGTGGCTTCAATCACACTTTCACTAATTTGGAATTCATGCCCTAGCCATGTAAATCCTCCATTTATATGGAGCCTTCTTCTAAAAGCTCTAGGATTTTTAGAATTTCAAATAAACCCTTGGTTTATTTTAATTCCTATAACTTTCTCTATTTGTGATGAGAGTCATAAAATGCATCTTAACAGTACTTAATTGTTAGCATTTTAGGGTTGATCTAGGTTTTAATTGCACTTTTATATGTTAACAACTCTAAAGTATCATTTTTGGATCATTGATCTACTTCGATGCATTTTCAAGTACTTTAAGCTCAAAAGAGGAGGAAAAGTTATCATTGCTTAAAGCACAAAGACTTGAGGTATACTGGAGTGAAAGAATGCTTTCGAAAGGACAAGATAAAGGGCTTAAAAGAGCAACAACTGCTGCCTGCATTAGAAAGGAGTTTCACTAAATTACGAGAATTGCCCATACAGATCAATCATCTTTGAAAATTAAACTGTATTGATACAAGAAGATCCAGATGATGAGCTATATATTCTTAGAAAGATCCGGAAGTCTATTTTCTGGAGAATTTTACGGTTCATCAAAAAGATTTTTCTAGAGAAAGTTATGGCAGTTTTAGTAGACAAAGGTAAGGCTGTGTGGGATTTTAGCGTGATTTTGGGCTTAAATCCCACATCCCACATTGGTTGGAAAACACATTTCTCATATCTCACATCCCACATCAGATTGGAAACACATTGCACTTGTGGTATTTTGTTGCGTGACTATATACCTAAATAATTAAGCGGATAATCCCACTCGTTTTACTTGCAAGTGCACAAGGTCAACAGTGTAGTATAGTGTGCGAAAGCAAGGTCATCTCCACAGGGATTGGTAAAGTTTGGTTTTTAGAATTAGTTTCTTTAAGTAAAAAGAAATAAAAGAACTGTTGTGTGTGATTTGATAATAATAAAGACATAGGGCTTTGATATGCACCACTAGTCATACTTTCCCAATTGTATAAGGTATCAGTGCACTAGCCTTATTATGTATACCTACTGGTTGCCAACCTAAGGGCATGGTATCTACTCCTTAAGCTATTGATTTTCCTAAGCAACGAGTTAGGCATGGTATCTACTCTAACTCTTTTCTTCCTTAAGGGATTCAGCATGGTATCTGCTTGAGTTGTTCCTTAAGAAAACATAAGTACTATGGAAATCGACAACCACATGAGACCTAGGCCATAGTATCTACTCTCGGCTTCCCATGTTGATTAACCTGGGTATCCGGATAAGATATCCCTTGTTACTAATGTTAGACCCAGGACTCGGTCATCCAAATTGATCTAACTAATAGGTCCATACCGCATGCATACGCTGGCCATACACATACATATGAGAAACTTAAATAAGCACAAGCATTAATCAAGTTAAGCAACATAATAAAGGCTATTGACAAAGATTTATAAATGCATAAATATATGAGAAAGCATAACTAGGGCTTTAATTGAGCCCTATAAGAAAGTTAGTTACACATGTTGTCTAAAGTAAACATCATATATAAACTAAACATAAGGGAAGAATAAACCCGAGAGAAGAGGCGTCAATTCTCTCCCAAAGCTTACAACTCTAAGTAAAAGCTAAGAGAAGTGTTCTCTAAGTTGTGTTGTATGTTGTGTGTGCTTTACAGGTGTATTTATAGGTCTTTGAGAAGTCCTAAGAGGTGCAGGAAACCCTAAATTTCCTAAACCGACAAAAACTCTTTATTTCCAAAACAGGGTTCTACAGTTTACGATTCATGCCCGTATATGTGCGCTCGATCGCACACGTCTTGCACTCGATCGTAGTGCTAGCTCGATCCCTATTCTGTGTGCACGATCGCAATGTGCGCTCGATCATATTGCATGGTGCGATCGATCGCAGATTGACCAGAGACTGCTCCAGGATTTTCAGGCTTCTTCCTTTAAGTGCCAAAACTGCTTCTTTTCTTCCAAAACCTATAAAACACATGTGAAACACACAAATTGAGTAAAAGAGATAAAATTAACGTAATTAAGGACCTAAAAAATGTAAATAAGGGGGCTTCAATATGAATATTTAAGCACCTATCATATTTCCCTATAAAAGGCCTACTCCACTTCAACTTTGAGGAATCAATCGGAGCTCATTTGAAATCATCAGAGAGTGAATCCAAAGGGCCTTTAGGATGAATCCGAAGTATAATTTTGGAGGGCAAGCTGAAGAATCAATGAAGCTTTCGCTACCAAGGAGGAGATGATCGTTGAGAGGCTGGAGGCAACTCAAGGAAGCATGAGCTCCATGGCCGGCTAGTCTCCAAGCAAGGCGAAGAAATGAATCCCTAGGTGTAGTTGTTCTTATTTTTCTTTATTTGATTCGGTTGTAGTGGAATTATTTTTGTTAAACATAGTTATGTTTTATTCTTAATTTAATTAGTAGATTTATTATTACTCCAGTGATTGCATGCTTCTTTTCCATATAAGTTCAGTCATGCTTTTCTTTTGTGTACCTGTTTGAGTGTGATTGAGTCCGGTAGATCTATTTTATAGATTTTTCCATTATTGCAATATTAACAGTACTTAAAATGAATCTTAACAGTACTTAATTGTTAGCATTTTAGGGTTGATCTAGGTTTTAATTGCTCTTTTATACGTTAACAACTCTAAAGTATCATTCTTGGATCATTGATCTACTTCGGTGCATTTTCAGGTACTTTAAGCTCAAAAGAGGAGGAAATGTTATCATTGCTTAAAGCACAAAGACTCAAGGCATACTGGAGTGAAGGAATGCTTCCGAAAGGACAAGATGGAGGGCTTAAAAGAGCAATAGCTGCTGCCCGCATTGGAAAGGAGTTTCACTAAATTGTGAGAATTTCCCGTACATATCAATCATTTTTTAAAATTAAAATGTATTGATACAAGAAGAACTAGGTGATGATCCATATATGCTTAGAAAGATCCAGAAGTCTATTTTCTGGAGAATTTTACGGTTCGTCAAAAGGATTTTTCTAGAGAAAGTTATGACAGTTTTAGTAGACAAATGTCAGGCTGTGCGGGCTGTGCGGGATTTCAGCGTGATTTTGGGCTTAAATCCCACATCCCACATTGGTTGGAAAACACATTTTTATATCCCACATCCCACATCAGATTGGAAACACATTGCACTTGTGGTATTTCCCTATAAAAGTCCTACTCCACTTCAACTTTGAGGAATCAATCGGAGCTCATCTGAAATCATCAGAGAGTGAATCCAGAGGGCCTTTAGAAGCAATCCAGAGGGCCTTTAGGACGAATCCGAAGTATAATATTGGAGGGAAAGCTGAGGAATCACTGAAGCTTTCACTACCAAGGTGGAGATGATCATTGAGAGGCCGTAAGTAACTCAAGGAAGCATGAGCTCCATGGCCGGCTAGTCTCAAAGCAAGGCGAAGGGATGAATCCCTAGGTGTAGTTGTTCTTATTTTTCTTTATTTGATTCGGCTGTAGTGGAATTATTTTTGTTAAACATTGTTGTGTTTTATTCTTAATTTAATTATTAGATTTATTATTACTCCGGTGATTGCATGCTTCTTTTCCATATAAGTTCAGTCATGCTTTTCTTATGTGTACTTGTTTGGGTGTGATTGAGTCTGATAGATCTATTTTATAGATTTTTCCATTGTTGCGGTATTGTCATTTAGATATATCATCGTCTCTTGATAATTTATAAGTTAGGTCATGTGTGCTAGAAAGTAAAGAAGATTTCATAACAATTACATTAGGGTTTATAAATGCGCTTTAATTGAATATTTGCCGATTGTCTGTTTGGGATGTGAAACTTGCAATCGAGATAAAAACAACTGAATCAAGTTAGGATTAGAGCAACGAACCTATGGAGGATTTCTGGAACCTTGTCGTTTCTTTATTTTATTATTCAATCATTCACACAATTTTCATAAACTAAACAATTCAGATTCTTTTAATCAATCTTTTATCGTTTGTGTTCAAGTTTACACCTTCTTCTGTAATTAACTTGTTTCCCTGTGGAATCGACACCCCAAAGCTGTACTACAAATTACCGCGTTATACTTTGGGCGTAATCAATTGGTCCTCTAGTTTTCCTTATTCTTATAATTGCACTATTGTGTGTGGCCCTTAGGTTCAACATCTTTTACATAACAATTGGACTCCGTTCAAATAATTAGAACTCCTTTGAATTTTAATTTGAATTAAAACTCTTTTTAATTCTCCCTTTAATTAAAAAATCATAATTATTTTTAAGGGCTTCTATAAGTCATGATTGACAACTAGTAGTTCATCATGACTACCTAGGCAATATGAATTTAATGTGAACTTTTCCATTGTTAGTTACTGTACAATTTAATCTTTCCATCATGCAATACCCCTAAGTAAACCTAAGGTATGGAATTACTGTCAAACCTTAATGATTTAGTTACATGTATCTCGATCTCATGTCCATAACTGTAATGGTAAAATTAGAAACTCTTTTTTTAATTTTCACCCCATCTTGGCTAAGGAATTTCTAAGCTATGACTTAATGAGATCACATAGGACATTTTTTTCTCTTTTATTGAAAGTGATGGATTCTCTATTGTACACTCACATACCTCCATGCATAAATAGATATACTCGATCACTACTCTTATGTGACCCATGATTAGAATAAAATTAAGTAGCATCAAAGCATGATGAAATATACATAAGGCATCCATGGTGCCTCAAGTCTAAGGATCACTTGCACAACTGTGACATAAAAACTCTTATTGACAACCAGTAAAATTTTTGTTAGGAATTACTTAGTCAAGCCAGTTCAGTGTACTGGTTCTCTAATCAACTAAATTGAATCTAACTAATCCTTGTTGGTTTATTAGTTTTCCTACAACCACCTTATTGTCATATCATGAAAATAATTAAATAAAAAAATGAATTTTATTGACTTATGGTTTCATAAAACCTAATATGATTTTTTTATTCTTCAATTTGCAAACATAAGAATTCTAAGATCAAATCTATCAATCCACAACAATAGAATTAACACTCAACCTAATAAGCTATAAACTTAGCTTTGATACCACTGTAAGTCTACCAGTATAGAAATGCAATAGAAATTTAAAATTTTCATATAGATAAACTTAAAAACCAAAGAAATTCTCTATAAATATATTAGAACAAGATAAGAGATCTCCATACAAGATTAGAGATTTATACCTTTCATTGATGGACATTCTGGTTGACCCCTTGATCGGCGAAAATCAAGAGTGCTAGATCAGTTCTATCAGATAGAATCCTTTTATATAGAGCTTTTCTCCTAAAAACTCTAGGATTTTTAGAATTACATTTAAACTCCTGATTTAATTTAATTCCTAGAACTCTCTCTGTTGGTCCTCTAGTTTTTCTTATTCTTATAATTTTTCTATTGTGTGTGACTCATTAGGTACAATATCGCTTTAGTAGTAGGTCATAATTTTTACGCAACAATTTGATCCGTCTAATTAATTAAAAATCTTTTTAATTTTAATTCAAAATAAAACTTCTTTTAATTATCCCTTTAATTAAAAATTAATTACAATTCATTCTTAAGGTTTTTATAAGTCATGATTGACACCTACTAGTATGTCATGAGTACCCAGGCAATATGAATTTAATGTGAACCTTTTTTTTTTTTCAATTAATGTACAGTTCAATTCTTCCATCATACAATTCCCTTGATTAAACCTAAGGAAAGAAATTATTGTCAAAACTAGAGATTTATACCTTTATGAAGATTCCAGTTGAGAATTCAGAACGTCTACTTTGGGATGTTCAACACCACATAATCAGGAGGACTAGGGCTGATCGAAAATTCCTTGAGTGCTAGCTTTGAAAATTTTGACTCGAGAGGAAGAGGGAGAGAAAGTTTAAAATATGATTTTAGTCTCACAAAAATTGTGTTCGGGTTTTTAGAGGACTGATAAGTGCTTAAATATTCGTATTTAGGCCCCGTAATTTACACTTAGTAAGTTCCTAGTCATGTTATTTCGTGCTATTTTATTTCTTTTCTGTGTTTTGCTAGGATATTGAAGAAAATGGAGCATTATCTGGTTTGGAGAACAGAAATTGGAAAAATTGGAAACTGCACACAGTGCGATCAAGCACAGAAGTGCTCGATCGAGCGCACTAGCACTCGTGTGCACAAGAAGAAGGCTCGAGCTCAACCTTGCGCTCGAGCGCACCAACATGAGATCGAGTGCACACGTGCAGTAAAACGGTAGAACCTATTTTGGAAAGTAGGGTTAGGGTTCTATTTTTCGAGTTAGGGTTTCCAGATGTCTTTGAACCTTGTAAATAGGCCTTTAAACATAGAAACCACATCTTCTTCTTTTCAGTTTTGAGATTTGGTAGAATTGAGAACTCTTCTAAGCCAGTATTTTTTTGGTTTATTCTTTTCTCTTTATTTTACATTATGAAGATGTTTAACATCATAACTGTGTGTAACTAACTTATTAGTAGGGCTTGATTGAAGCCCTAATTATGTTTTTTCATATATGAATATTGTTGCCTTTGTGATAGTTGTGTTATGATTCTTAACTTGATTAATGCATGTTTTTATTGAAATTCCTCATATGTGTTTACCTGATCAACATATACATGTAGTATGGATTAGTTAGTTAGATCAATTTAGACGACCGAGTCCTGGGTCTGACAATAGTAACAAAAGAAATCCACGCCGGATTCTTGGGTTAATCAACATGGGAAACCAGGAGTATATAATATGCCCTAGGTCTTGTGTTTTTGTCGATTTTCATGAATCATATGCTCTCTTAAGGAACAATTTAGTATACATCATGCTAAATCCCTTAAGAGAGAAAAGAGTTAGAGTATACACTATGCCTAACTCGTTGCTTAGGAAAATCAATAGCCTAAGGAGTATACACCATACCCTTGGCTTGACGACAGTAGGTATTCATAATATGACTAAAACATTGGCACATTATTTTATTGGGATGATTAGTGGTGGATATCAGGTCCCTATGTTCTTATTATTATCAATTCAAACTCAATACTTATTTATGTTGTTTTTATTTATGAACTTAATTTTAAATTGAACTTTACCAATCTCTGTGGAGATGATCTCGCATTTTGCACACTATACTACTAAGTTGACCTTGTGCACTTGCAAGTAAAACTGTTCAAATATTCGCTCAATAATTTAGGTTGATTTTTGCACGACAAGTTTTTGGCGCTGTTGCCGGGGATTGCGTTAAATTTCTGTTTAGAATTATTTTCGTTCAGTTTTATTTTTCTGTCTATTTTATTTTGTTTCATCAAAAGATCTAAATTATTTCTTCTTTTTTTTGTTTGCTGTTTTTTCTGTTTTAGGTGTGCAACAGAGTAATCTGTGGCACTGCGATCGAGCGCAGTGCTTTGTGCGATCGAGTGCACTCGAGGCAAAGACTACCCGAGTAGTAGTATTGAAGTTGCTGCACTGAAGCAGTTCAACTAATTCATACAAGGGCTTCGATCTAGGAATCCGACATTATTTCCCCTCGATACAGAGCTGGAGCAGACCATTCGATAAAGGCTTAGAGACAATGTTGAAGAGGAATTCGAGGGAGAAGCACAAATGGTGGAACAGCTTGAAAACCAACCGCCACTAGAGCGAAAACCCATGAAGCAATCCTTCATTCCATGGAACCTCCGCTAGCCTTCATGCATCACTTACCAACCTAAGGCGGAAGGCAATTATTACATATCCCCATAGATACTGAGTGCTTTGACTCATTTCAGGGGTACACCTACTGAGGACCCACACTTACATCTTCAGGAATTCTTTGACCTCTGTAAGTTCCAGTATATCCGAGGCCTAAACCAAGAGGAAATCAGGTTAATTCTTTCCCTTTTTCATTAAAAGATAATGCTAAACTGTGGTATAATTCATTGCCTGCAGTGTCCATCCATACTTGGGAAGAACTATCTAGTAAGTTTCTAAGGAAGTTTTTCCTAGCACAAAAGATAAAGCAGATGAGGAAGGAGATTCAATATTTCCAGCAGAAGGATGGAGACCTCTTCTTTGAAGCATGAGGACATTTCAGTGAACTGCTACTCAAATGGACACATCACAATCTACCTCAAGATGATCTGATACAGGCTTTCTATGAAGATTTGAGTGATATTAATAAAAGTATTATAGATTCAGGTTGTGGAGGTGTGCTGATGGAAAAGAGCAGTGAAGAAGCCATGAAGTTGTTTGAGACATTAAGTGAGCACACCCAGCAATTTTTCTCTAGAGGTAGACAAAGAGTTAAGAGTAAAGGTATGTATGAGGTGACTTTAAATGGTAGATCCTCAAATCAAATGGCTTATGTGGGGAGGAAGCTAGATCTGCTTGTAAAAGTCATGACTACTCATAATGCTTCACCAAGTCCATAAGCTACACCACTCCAGGTATGTGCTATATGTTCTCATTTTGATCACACTACTGAAACTTGCCCTTTGTATTCATCTGCAGATCCAGAGCAAGCAAACTATGTGGGACCAAACAACTATCCTCACAAGAACAATCCGTATGCAAATACCTACAATCCTGGATGGCGAAAGCACCCCAACTTTTCATGGAACAACAATTAGAATACCTTGAATCTTCAAGGGTAGCAAAAGAACTCCCAACAAGCAGCCTAACCAATCCCGAAATCAAAGAAGAATGACCTATAAAGTCTTGTAAAGCAATTGGCCACTCAACAACAGCAACTGATGACTTCACAAGATCAGTTTATGATAAAGGAAAGACAATTTCAGATTAAGCAAAGACAAACAAATGCAAAGCATGAGCAAGCCATTCAAAGACTAGAGGTACAAGTGAGGCAATTGGCTAAGGAGCTGAGTGGAAGAAAGCAGGGTGAACTTCTAGCCCAAGCATTACCTAATCCAATAGGAGATCAACAACTGAATTCTGTGACAACTCTCAGAAATGGTAAGATCATAGGAGCTGATGAGCTTGCACAAGCATCTCTAAATAAAGCGTCCACATCAAATGTAAGTGAGATGGAGAAGATGAATGCACCACCCTTCCCTCAAAGGTTAGTAAATCCAAAGAAAGAGAATAAATTGCTTGATATTTTTGAAACTTTGAGAAAAGTAGAGATAAACATTCCTTTATTAGATGCAAGTTGACAAATTCCTGCTCATGCTAAATTTTTGAAAGATTGTTGCACTAACAAAAGGAAGTTTCAGGAACATGAAACAGTGGCTTTAACTGAAGAGGTAAGCACAGTGTTGTTAAGGAAACTACCACCAAAGTTAAAAAAATCCAGGTAGTTTTACCATTCCTTGTAGGATAAGTAACCAGCTTTTTGAGATTGCACTATTGGATCTAGGGACAAGTGTCAATCTGCTGCCATACACTGTATTCGAGACACTGGGTTTGGGGGAACTTCAACTAACTTTCATCACCTTGCAACTGGCAGACAAAAGCATCAAACGACCAAGAGGTATTCTTAAGGATGTCTTGGTGAAGGTAAGTGAATTTATTTTACCTATTGATTTTATTGTATTAGATATGGAAGAATGTCCTAGGCCATTACCTCTGCCCATAATCTTAGGAAGACCCTTTATGAGAACTACTGATACAAATATTTATGTGAAAAAGGGTATTGTCAATATGAAGATAAATGGTGAGAAGATAGAATTCAAAATATTTGATGCATTAAATTCACCATAAGATGATATGGAATGTGTTAATGTATGTATGATGCAAGGTGTTGTTGAACAAGCTTGTCAGGTCCATCATATTAATCCATTGGAGACCACCCTTGTTCATGGTTCCGACAACACCCAGACATTCACATTTGTCCAATATGCAGCAAAACCAAGAGCAATTGAGCCACATGTGGTGAACTTTAAGTACTCCCTGCCAAAAGACTAATACTGAAGCTACTATAGAGAGCGTTTGAGCAATCCATACTTTGATAAACTTATAGCTCAAGTGCCTCTATTGAGGTCAGTGGTACTGAGGCCACTAAGTACGGTATAGTTTTATTTATTTTTGTTAATTGTTTTTCATCATTTTTAATTTTTTTTGTCCTTTCTATAGTTTATTTAGTGGCTCAGCACTTTCTATCCTTGCGATCGAGCGCACTCTCGCCATGCATCTAATGGCACACAAACGCAATAACATACACACATCTGCGCACAAGTGCGATCGAGCGCACTTCAGAGTGTGATTGAGCGCACTCGAGACAGAGAGTCACATGATTATTTTAAGACATTTCACTCACTTGCACATTTTCACTCTCATTCTTGCACTCTCACTCTCGCATCCTCTCGCACACTCTCTGCACTCACTACCCTCGCCTACGCCAAACCTCCCCCAACACTAACCACCACTTACCACCATTCACCACACGCTTCCACCACTCACCATCTCCAGGTATGTTCTTATCCCTATTTCACTCCTCAAAATCACACACAATCACAATCACACATATTTTTGGATTCGTCTTTTTACTAAATCTTTGCATATACAATGTATTTTTGTTTGTGTGGTTGTGTTTTGAACTTACAGGAGGTTGGGAACTTCCAGCTCTCGTTTCCCACTGCTTCAAGTCACTGTCGCCCATAAGCTGTTCGATAAAAATACTCAATGACATACCAGCTATTGCGATCGAGCGTAGGGAGTAGTGCGATCGAGCACATAAGCAAAGTGCGATCAAGCGCACATTACTAAGATCGAGTGTAAACTCTACAGAACCTTGTCCAGGATGCCTAAACATACTGCTTCCACCTCTCGTGCCTCAGGAAGCCGCACACAGTCTTCCCGGCCCAGCTTCAAACAATGGGAGATCCTATTCGAAACCACGTTCAACATAGACGGTGATTTCAAGGGGTTTGAAGCCACTCAATGGGCCATCCAAGAATTCAAGTGCCATGGTTTGAAGAGGTTGTTCAAGCCTGTCTATTCTACTACCTACACTCAGTTCGTGGTTTAGTTTTATAAGGACCTATCTTTCGACTGCACCAGGCCAGGGGTCTTGTCCTCATCTGTTCAGGGTAAGTATATTGATATGACATATGTAGATATAGCTGCTGCCCTTCATTGTTTTAATGAGTCTCCTCCTGAGAATGCCCAGATAGATAAGTAGCCGGAGTCCTTTTTCTTGTCCACCATTATTGAGGATATGTGTGCTGGACAGTATGCCGATCGGCACAACAATGCTGGGAGTCGGTCTAAGTTGCCTCTACGACTCTGGCTCGTGGATTTCATTCTTTAGCGTAATATGTGCCCATTGGGAAACATGACCCAGAGGCGTGACCAGTTCCTCCAAGCCCTTTATGCATTTCACAGAGGCCACTGGTACTCCATCCCTGATATCATTTGGAGCTAGATCCATAAGTTCTGAGACCACGTCTATGCACACCAGGTCACCACTGTTAATGCCTGGGGGCTCCCATTCCCGTTCCTCCTCTCATACATTTTCAAAAATAAGGGAATCAATGGCTCCTCCATCGATGGACCAGTCTGGGACCACCCATTATTTAGGAAGAGTCAGTGGACCCAGAGCCAGTCACACATGTCGAGAAGACTCCGAGGGCATGCACCTGCTGCTGAGAGAGTGGAGGATGATCCTATGGAGACCGAAGACCCAGCAGCAAGCCAGACATGGGAGGAGGACCATACTGACATGGGACCCATAGAGTACCAACATATTCTTGAGGAGATGTCCTCTTTCTAGTGTGAGCTCTCTGATATTCGACGGGAAGATCGAGAGGTTACATTATTAGTTCATCAGCGCATCAATGGTTTGGAGGCAAGAGGTGATGCTCTAGGTCATTCTAGATTGACTACCTCCCGCCCCTGGTGCCTCATCTTCCGAGCCACCTGGAGACCAGTAGTGAGAGTGGTGCACCATCTGGCTGAAGACGTAAAACTTAGCGCCCATAGGAGGCACCTCACAGCATATCCTTTTCTTTTAGTATTTTTCACATTTCTTGTTAGTATTTACTTTTATGTTGACCTTTTGTTTTTCTCATAACTGTTTACTTTTAGTATCTTTTGTTTTCCAATATTACTTTTGTTTTTCTTTTTCAGGGACAATGTGTGTGTATCAGTTTAAGTTTGAAGGTGTGCTCTGAGCCAGACCAGCCAACTAGTTCTCCATCTCTCATGTCAGATCTTTCCATGTTATTCACACATTGGAGACAATATGTAGTTTAAGTTTGGGGGTATGGGAGACATATTCACACACACTCTATCCTAGTTTTTTTGTATTATTATTGAAAAGATAAATGCATGTTCATATTGTTCTGAAAATTTTGGTTGATCTAAACGAATATTGTGATAAGATTTCATCAGTAAGCTTAAAATCTAGAACACATGGTCTAATAATAAAGTTTTAAAAGTTTAATTACTTACTTTTAGGCATTTAAGAATTCACAAGTTTGATCTAATCTGAAACAAGCACATTAACACATAATTGTGTGGGGTATGACATGTAATTGTAATATGTATGTTTCCATGGCTTAACTGTAACCGGATGACTTGTTAGATGAACACTTTGGCATAGAAAAATAGAAGAGAAAAATTCACAAAAAGAGAAAATAAAATGCTCCTAATAATCATTAAATAAACTTTTCACTGAGTAACTGGACCTCTTGCCTCAGTAAGCAGCGAGTGTTCACGTTAAAAAGTGGGAATTTTGCTCATAATGATTATTAAATAAACTTTCCACTGAGTAACTAGACCTCTTGCCTCAGTAATCAGTGAGTGTTCACGTCAAAAAGTGAAAATTTTGCTTAGTAGCATTAAGACCAGATAGTTTCATAGCTTTTTGACTCGAGTTAGTAAGTTCTTTGGGGTATCTTTACACCTAATGCCCTAAAACCATATGGTTTGGGAGTCATTGGCTAAATACTCGCTACATGGGTCAATTAGAAAGCTTAGGGGAACTAAACATAGCAAAAATCTCATAATAAAAGAAAAGAAGGAAATAAAACTATGCCATTATTGTTCATTCTGATAGGAAATTCGGTGAATCTTGAGACACCGAAACACTACACATTGGAGTTATTTGGAAGCTTTATCTTTTATGTGCTAGTTCACCACACACTAAGTCAGACTTGTGATGCCTTAGCCAGCCTCGTGTAAGTGATTAGATTTTAAAACTCCTATTCATTGCAAAGATGGGTTTATATTTTAAGCTTGCTAATGAATAAATATCATGGTTTTGTGTGTGACCTAAATTTTTGGAACCATGAATGGTGGATTTATCTTTGTTATTGTTTTTCAGTTAGTTTTTAGATTTGTATTGCTAAGGGACTAGTAATATGTAAGTTTAGGGGTGTGATAAATGCTTAAATATTCGTATTTAAGCCCCTTAATTTACATTTGTTAAGTTTCTAGTCGTGTTATTTCATGTTATTTTATTTCTTTTCTATGTTTTCCTAGGATATTGAAGAAAATGGAGCATTATCTGGTTTGGAGAACAAAAACTGGAAACTGGACACAGTGTGATTGAGCACAGAAGTGCGTGATCGAGCGCACCAGCACTCGTGCGCACAAGAAGAAGGCTCGAGCGTAATCTTCGGTTGCGCTCGAGCGCATCCAACATGAGATCGAGTGCATACGTGCAGTAAATCAGTAGAACCTATTTTGGAAAGTAGGGTTAGGGTTCTGTTTTTCAAGTTAGGGTTTCCCGATGTCTTTGAACCTTATAAATAGGCCTGTAAACACATAAACCACATCTTCTTCTTTTCAGTTTTGAGCTTTGGGAGAATTGACGACTCTTCTAAGCTAATATTTTTTGGGTTTATTCTTTTCTTTTTATTTTACATTATGAAGATGTTTAACATCACAACTATGTGTAACTAACTTATTAGTAGGGCTTGATTGAAGCCCTAATTATGTTTTTCCATATATGAATATTGTTGCTTTTGTGATAGTTGTGTTATGATCCTTAACTTGATTAATGCCTGTTTTTATTAAAATTCCTCATATGTGTTTGTCTGATCAACATATGCATGTGGTATGGATTAGTTAGTTAGATCAATTTGGATGATCAAGTCCTGGGTTTGACAATAGTAACAAAAGAAATCCATGCCAGATTCTTAGGTTAATCAACATAGGAAACCGGGAGTATATAACATGCCCTAGGTCTTGTGTGTTTGTCGATTTTCACGGATCATATGCTCTCTTAAGGAACAACTTAGTATACACCATGCTAAATCCCTTAAGAGAGAAAAGAGTTAGAGTATACACTATGCCTAATTCGTTGCTTAGGAAAATCAATAGCCTAAGGAGTATACACCATGCCCTTAGGTTGACAGTAGGTATTCATAATATGACAAAAACATGTGCACATTGTTTTATTGGGAAAAATATGATTAGTGGTGGATATCAGGGCCCTATGTTCTTATCATTATCAATTCAAACTCAATATTTATTTCTATCGTTTTTATTTATGAACTTAATTTTAAATTGAACTTTAACAATCCCTGTGGAGATTATCTCACATTTTGCATACTATACTACTATGTTGACCTTATGCACTTGCAAGTAAAACTGTTCAAATATTCGCTTAATAATTTAGGTAGATTTTTGCATAAGAAGGACCTAGTACAAGAGTTTGATAAAGTCACTTTTACTTTCCTCCCTAGAGCTCAGAGTTTGCAGATACTTTGGCTACCTTAGCCTCATTAGTAGACATGCTTGAAGAAGTTGAGTTTAGACATTTTTCAATCAAGAAGAGAGAAGATCTAGTGTATTATTATAAGGTTGAGATAGATGTAAGAGCCTTTGATGGATTTCTATGGTTCACAGACATTAAGAACTTTATTGAGAATAGAAAATACCCTCGAGATGTAGACAAGATAGATAGACCATTCGTTGGAATATTAGCTTCTCAGTATATCCTTTGTGGACAATTGCATAAGGGGTCATATGACGGAATCCAACTCTTTTTTCTTGATGAAGATGTTGCTACCAAGTTGACCGAAGAGATACATGTTGGTGACTGTGGTCCGCAAATGAAGGGAAAAATACTTGCCAAAAAGATCTTTAAATTAGGATACTATTAGATTACTTCGGAAGATGGTTGTGTGAAATATGTAAGAAAGTACCACAAGTGTTAGATTCATGCTAATCTTAAGTGTATACCACCTTCTCCTTTGTACAACATGACTACTCCTTGGCTATTCTCAATTTGGGGTATAGATGTTATTGGTAAGATCATACCTTAGGCTTTAAATAGACATGAGTATATTCTAGTTTCCATTGATTACTTCACTAAGTGAATTGATATGGCATCTTATATTACTTTAAAGCTACGCACATTGCTAAGTTCATTCTCATTAACATCATCCGTCGTTATTGAATTCTATATGAGATAATATATGATAATTGGTCACATTTTCAAGATGAAGTGTTATATTTACTTTAAGAGTACAAGATTATTCATCACAAGTCCTCGCTATATTGTCCTTAAACTAATGGTTTTGTTGAGGCTATAAACAAGAACATCAAGGTAATTGAATGAAAAAAATGACCAAATTACCCTTTACGGGTTTTTGACTTGATTTTGAAAGATTTTTAATTTTACCCTCATGTTTTCCTAAACCTCCTTATCAAGTTTTTTATTTAGTAAGATGTGCTCTAATTTTTGCCTAAGTCGCCCTTTCGAGTTTTCAACATAGTGAGCTTCATTTTTTCTTTCTTTTTTTCTTTCAGAATCTGAAAGATAGAAGAGAGATGTAATCATGAGGCAGAGGGAAAAGAATTATGGGTAGTACTTCTTATGTCGGTCAAAGTTTATGGGCTTGGTGAATTCGTTCCCATCGAGTTCCATAAGTCTCATAGCTCTACCAAATAGAATATTCTTCACTTGGTACTAGTCGACCCAATTAGGTCTTAGCCTACCTTTGGGATCAAAAACTTTGCAATGTTTTACCAAATAGTCTTATTCCTTGATATATCTTGGTTTCACCTTCTTATAAGAAAGGGAGTTGACCTTTGTTTGATACCTTTGGACATGGTGTAAAGCTTTCAACCTTTTCTCATCAATCAAGGTTAGCTCGTCATACTGACTCTGTAACCAATCAATTTCTTGCAATTGGCTTTTTAAAGTAGTTCTCAAGGATAGTATTTCCATTTTAGCTATCAAGGCGAATTCAATACCATAAACCAACGAGTATGGTGTAGCACCAGTAGAAGATCTAATGGAAGTACCATAACCCCATAAAGCAAAAAGAAGATTATCATGCCAATCATGAAATATCTCAACCATTTTAGCTAATATGGTTTTGAAATTCTTATTTGTGGCCTCAACCACTCATTGGTTTGAGAGTGATAAGGAGAAGACTTATGGCACTCGATTTTGTATTTTTATTGTAAGTTTACGACCTCGTAGACATCGTTGTTTCAACTATTTTGATAATCAACAATTGTTCGCTTTCTTATTCTTTGACAGAGATGATGGTTAATGAATGTCATAAATATTTATTACTTTCCAAGTTGAGCTATATTTTTTTATTAAAAAAAGATTTAAAGGAGGAATAAAAATCACAAGAGAGATTAAAGATACAAAGGAAAAAAAGGTCAATTTTCACTATTATGAGGATCTATCTTTCATGCTTAATAATCTTTTATCTCCAATCTTTAGAACCTGCCCTTTTTATATCAATATAAATTTTAATTATATTTTCAAAAATATATTGTGGGGATTTTTTTATAAGGAAAGTTTGAGAAATTAATTATTTATCGAAACAGATCTGAAACTGCCCAATTTTAGTGTGTGGGTTCTTATTTAAAATCTGTGATTAATTTTCATGTCAAATTTATTTGAAATAAGAATCTTTAATATTTTCATAAAGTCAAAGAAAAGTCTCAAACTCATCTTGATGAGTTCGCACGGACCGTTTGAAGTTGAGGTTCAGAATCCAGAAATTTTCCTATTCCATTCATGTTTAGGATTTAAAAGTTGCCTAAATGGAGAGAATTTCTCTTCAAGTCGGCCATATATATTACCTATCATTAATGGGGCTTATATATATTCATCTGAAGAGATTTTTAGGGATCCATTATGGGACTTTTGAACCCTAGAGTGGCTGCATAATTGTAATCCCATTTTTTAGAGCAAATTGAGAGGAAACGAGTGCTAATGAGTTATTTTTGAGTAAAAAAATCTTCATTCTAGAGACCTAACACTAACCTAACCTTAAGATCTGATCTTGTACCAAAAAAAAGCAATATCTCACTAGAAAAACTGAATTTTCATATCAGAGCAAAGAGGAAGCAAGGCTTGCAATCCCATCTAAGATCACTTGCATCTACATCATCCTTTTCTTGAGAGGAACGGGAAAACCACCCCCATCCCATTTTTGGAGAAGAAGAAGTATTTTGGGACCTTCATTGTCCATGTTTGATCACTTAAGGAAGATCTCGGATTTGTACTTCGATCTTCACAAGGGATAAAACACGCTTCAAAGGTAGAAACTTGTTCCTTTCTCTCTCTAGGGTTTATCTGTGATAATTGATATTATTTCTTGTTTGATTCAATATTTTTGCATGATTGGATGATTGATAATTATTTCCATGTAATATATTAAGTATCCTTGCATTTTAGAATAATTTTTAGGCTTATAAAATCGAATTTGAATTGAAGAATTAAAAAAACCCGTACTTAGATCTTCGCAAGGGATAAAACGCGCTTCAAAGGTAAAAACTTGTTTTTTTCTCTCTCTAGGGTTTATCTTTGATAATTGATATTATTTCTTGTTTAATTCAATATTTTTTCATGATTGGATGATTGATAATTATTTCCATATAATATATTAAGTATTCTTGCATTTTAGAATAATTTTTAGGCTTATAAAATCCAATTTGAATTGAAGAATAAAAAAAACCAGAAAGTAGTTGAAACTTCTCTCTAGGGTGCCTTTTCAAGTCCAGAATTGACCTTGGTACCATTATAGACCTTCGCCCACATAGGGTGGTGCAAGTCTAGAAGGGCTCTCCCCTCCTAATCATTTCCAAATTCACTTGTTTGTTTTATTTTTTATTAGGTTGCTTACCGTGGGATGTTGCTCAATTTTAGTAGTTTTAATCACTCCTATAACATTGAGAAACCCTAGGTTAACATGGATAAAAGTATGAGAATTTAATTGAACAAGGGCTTAAAAGAAAGTGCTTTGATGGAATTTGACGCATGATTTTTGGATCTTGGATATTTCTAGGTTAAATATGAGGATTTGGGTTAGTTTAGTTTCTTCTTTAATGAATGATCATATGTTTGGTTCATTAGATTAAGATTTTGCATGATAAACCCTAGGTTCCATGGCTTGTATAATGTTATATCTAATACATATTATTCATAGTTATTCATCCTTGATCATAAGCTTAATTTCACATTTAATAGTTATTGTTTTGAATGCATAATACATGATAAAGTTTTTGATCTATCAATTTTTTTTCTCACATTTCTAGCCTTTCTATGGTGGGATCTTATTGATAACATGCCTAAATTTATGTATTGAGGTTTTATGTGATTGTGCTTGATTGAATTGATGGGATTAAATGATTTTACTTACATTATTCATGTGAATAGTTGTTATTTTATTTCTTTTATTGCTCATGGATTAATTGATGGAATTATTTTATCTCTTTATACTTGCTATGGATGAACGGTTTACTTTTATTCACTACGGGTGGTTTGTTTTTATTGATTTTATTTATGTTTATGCAATTTTGGGAATATAAGCCGCGGTTAAGGACTTTTAATCTATTTCCTTGTAATTCTATTTATTGCTTTCTTAGAATAATTGTCATTTTAGGGCTAAATATTTTGGCAGCTATTTTCGTTATAATTATAATTTATTGCTTTCCTAGATTGATATAATTTTAGTTCGGAATGTTTGGGCCTCTATTACCCTTTTAATCGTTTTATACTTTTCATACTTAATTTTCTTGATATTTAACTGCTATCTATAAATGATATTTTGATTGGGTGATTTTATTACTTTCCTATAAATGCAATGATATTTGCATGACTCAACTTGTTCATTACAATTTGTGCTTGAATGATCATTGATAAATAAGAACCAATCAATCAATCAATTTAATTAAAAGAAAATCCATTAACTTGCAAGAGTATGGGCTAGATCCATCGAGGTTTAGGGACACTTGGGCTGCTCATCCGTGACCATCCCATTGCGTACCCAATCTCCAAACCCGAAGCTCTATCTTGTAAATGACTAGTGACTATCTAGTTTTTTGGTTCTTAAAACCAAATGGCGACTCCTTATGGATTATCCACCGATGACTTTATATCGTTGGCATTCCTTTCAGAAATTACCCTAGGATAATCATTTGAGGAGATGCTATGTCCCTTCGAATTTTCCCTTCAGAATTGATCCTTTCAAAATTGAACCTTAGAAAATGATAGAAATATCGAACCAAAATTATCCCTCTAAGTGGATATTTGACCAATAGAGCAATCTGCGATGTCCACTATTTGGCGACTCCGCTAGGGAGACTAAACCAAAAATTTCTCTTAATGGATTCCTTTAAAATTAAATTGATCAATTGATTTGTTCTTGTAAACAATTGCACACACTTCTGTTGCGCATTTACCTCCTAAATTATTAAGCAAATAATCGAACTTGTTTTACTTGCAAGTGAACAAGGTCTACAGTAGCATAGTGTGCAAATGTGAGATCATCTCCATAGGGATTGGTAAAATTCGTTTTAGAATCAGTTTCACCATGTAAAAATTGATAGAAATAAATATTGAGTCTAGATTAATAATGATGAGAACATAGGGCTTTGATATCCACCACTAATCACACTTTCTTAATAAGTAATGTGCCAACGTTATAGCCCTACCATGAATACCTAATGGTTGTCAACCTAAGGGTTTGATCCACTCCTTAAGCTATTGATCTCCCTAAGCAACGAGTTAGGCATGGTGTATACTCTAACTCTTTTCTCTCTTAAGGGATTCAACATGGTGTATACTGAGTTGTTCCTTAAGAGAGCATAAGGTCTGTGAAAATCGACAACCACACAAGACCTAGGGCATGTTGTATACTCCTGGTTTCCCATATTGATTAACCCAAGAATCCGATGTGGATTTCTTTTGTTATTATTGCCAGACCCAGGACTCGGTCATCCAAATTGATCTAACTAACTAATTCATACCACATGCATACGTTGATAAGACGAACACTGATTATGCCCAAAACATAACGCGGTTATTGTGGTATAGTTTTGGGGTGTCGATTCCACAGGGAAACAAGTTAAGTACAACAGAAGGTGTAAACTTCAACACAAATGATAAAAGATTAAAAGAATCTGAGTTGTTTGAGAAAAAAGGGTAATTGTGTAAATAAGTTTAAAATAAAAATGACAAGGTTCCAGAAATCCTCCCTAGGTTCGTTGCTCTAATCCTAACTTGATTCAATTGTTTTTATCTCTATTGCAAGTTTCACATCCCAAACAGGCAATCGAAAAATATTCAATTAAAGCGCATTTATAAATCCTAATGTAATTGTTATGAAATCTTCTTTACTTTCAAGCACACATGACCTAATTTATAAATTATCAAGAGATGACCATATATCTAAACGACGATACTACAGCAATGGACAAATCTATAAAAGAGATCTACCGGACTCAATCACACCCAAACAAGTACACATAAGAAAAGCCTGACTGAACTTATATGGAAAAGAAGCATGCAACCACTGGAGTTATAATAAATCTACTAATTAAATTAAAGAATAAAACATAACAATATTTAACGAAAATAATTCCAACTACAACCAAATCAAATAAAGGAAAAATAAGAACAACTACACCTAGGGATTCATCCCTTCACCTTGCTTGGAGACTAACCGGCCATGGGGCTTATGCGTCCTCGAGTTGCCTCCGACCTCCCGACAATCATCTCTCCCGACCTTCAAACTTTAAACTTCGGGTTCCTCCTAAAGGCCCTCTGGATTCATCCCCGATTGATTTCCAAAGCTAAAGTGGAGTGGGTCTTATATAGGCAAATACCAATAGTGCAATGTGTTTCCCATCTGACGTGGGATATGGGATATAGAAATGTGTTTTCCAACCGATGTGGGATGTGGGATTTAAGCCCAAAATCACGCTGAAATCCCGCACAGCCCGCACAGCCTGACCTTTGTCTACTAAAACTGCCATAACTTTCTCTAGAAAAATCCTTTTGACGAATCGTAAAATTCTTCAGAAAATAGACTTCCGGATCTTTCTAAGCATATATGGCTCATCTCCTGGTTCTTCTTGTATCAATACAGTTTAATTTTCAAATATGAATGATATGTACGGGCAATTCTCGCAATTTAGTGAAACTCTTTCGAGTGTGGGCAGCAGCTGTTGCTCTTTTAAGCCCTCAATCTTGTCTTTTCGGAAGCATTCCTTCACTCCAGTATGCCTCGAGTCTTTGTGCTTCAAGCAATGATAACTTTTCCTCCTCTTTTGAGCTTAAAGTACCTGAAAATACACCGAAATAGATCAATGATCCAAGAATAATACTTTAGAGTTGTTAACGTATAAAAGTGCAATTAAAACCTAGATCAACCCTAAAATGATAACAGTTAAGTACTGTTAAGATGCATTTTACGACTCTCATCACAATCCCCAACTAGCTTATTGCTAGTCCCTAGCAATTGAAGGGAAAATAAGAGATGAATTCTATGGTAGGAGTTAAAAACAAAATAAAGCAATGCTAGCGTTGAACCAAGAGTAATTCACTTTTTGTCTCAAAAATTGCACATAACATACGACACATAGAATCATTAAATTTCACCTAAGTCCAAAAATAATCCAAACATCAATCTTAAAATCGTTATTGACTCTTAACATCCATCTTACCACAAACTATTAATCCAAACACCCGGATGATTTTATGCATAACATTCATGAATACAAGTCTTGGCCTCTAAAAACATAATAAATTGTGTGACATCAATAAAAAAAAAAACAAGCTCCGTAAGCTCACTTTTCAAATCACTCTCCACTATTGTAGAAAAATCACACTACATTGGATCAATAGGTCTTTAATAAGCTTGTAACGTTCGGCTAAGGTAAAGGATAAGAAAGAATGGGAAGAATTCACAAGTAAAAGAACTTAATCTCATAGTTTTGAATACAGCTCTTTAAGAACTGGATAACCTTACTTCAACACCAAACTCTTTCAACCATTTTTCGAGCATTTCTTTCAACAAATCACCATTTTTTTTTATTTTATTTCTTTTTTCTTTCTTTGTCATAATTCATTTTTTTTTATTTTGGCACATAACCATTCACCTTCTTTTTCATTTTTTTTCTTTTCTTTTCCACAACCCCAAACTTATCTCCTTTAATGTACTTGGGTTGCAGTAGTGATATTTTTTTCATATTTCCACCCTTACTCCTTTTAAGTGCTTCTTACAACATGTGTATAACTAAGTTCTTTTAAAAGAAAGATAAGGATAAAAATATTTTTAGGCTCATAAAGGTAAGTAAATGGTTTATCGAAAGAAACAAAGCTCAATTTTTCTTTTCAAGAAAAAGGCTCAAATAGGTGACTAGTGATAAATATAGCAATGGTAGGTTTGAAAGGCTCAAACGGTTCAAAAATGGCCTATATCATATCCTAAGTAGTGTGCATTCTAGGAATTCGCCTCAAGTGATTATCAAGTAAGTTCTAGAGCTTGTTGAGACCGTAAAAATATTCACAAAATAATCACACATAAAATTTCTCTAGATGTTATAGACTAATCATACAATCTTACCACAAGCTAGAGTCTCTAACCAAATCAAGATTGATACTTAAATTAATTTCAAACCGAAGCAAGATTTAACTACTTCTAAATGCTATATGCTATCTCAATTAAGCTCACATTATTGACATGTGAATTACATCCAAGGCAACCACAAAGCATGCTTTAAAACAAAAGGAAAGGGAAACAGACACCAAGCAGTTCAATGGAAAAAGAAAAAAATGTATGGAAATAAAGAATATGAAAACAAAGAGATGCGTTTCCTCCACCCCCAACTTAAAAATTGCATCGACCTCAATGTAAAAGAAAGAGTAAAGGAAACTCCCATTGTAGCCAAAGGTGCACAGAAGCTGAAAATTGTGCTCCACCATTTGAACTGCTTCGTTTATTTGTCCCTGAAAAATAAATACAAAAGTAAAAACTTGGAAAACAACAAGATAATAATAATAAAAGAAATATGAAAAATAATAAAAATAAAAGGATACGTTGTGGGCTGCCTCCCATGAGCACTAAGTTTTACGTCTTCAGCCAGACGCTCTTATTCCCTCCACGAAAAGCATAGGTTGAATGCATCAGTCGCTACTGCACTGCCAAATTCGGTGCCTCTATGCTTTTGGGGGGCCTCAAGGATGTCATCAGTAACATCCGCAAATGCTGGCTCGATATATGCTTTGGTGAAGCCATGGGTGAAGGTGGACTCTAATGGATTAAGGTGCTGGACCTTTTCCATGAACGAGTCCATCATGTATGCTTGTGCTTGATGGCTTTCAGCCACATTCTCTGATTTTTTCGTTGTTGGGATGTGTACTGATTTACCACCAAGTGTCTCAATGGCATTCACCTCTTCCAAATTCTTTTGTTCTAGGTGTTGACCATGGGATGTGGACTGAGCTTGAGCAGAAAACTTACCTCGCTCAGTCACACTCAAGTAGCTCATTAACTTGGACACTTGGCTCTTTATTTCTTTATGTTCTTTAACAACTTGCATAATTAAATATTCAAGCCTTTTATTAGTCTTACCCTATGCCTCGATAAAAGCATGTAAAGTGTCTTCTAAAGAACTTCTAGAAGACATAGGTGCATGATATGGTTCAAGATATGGTGCAGGGGGTTGTGCAAGCTGTTGGTTTTCAGACTTCCAGCTGAAGGTGGGGTTATCGCGCCATTCCGGCTTATAGGTATTAGAGAAGGGTGTAAAAGGCTTCTTGTACATGCCTAAGGCATTACATTGTTCCTTATACATCCCTCTCATCTCAGCAAATGTTGGACACTCTTGGGCGAGATGATCTACCTCGCCACACACAAAACATGGTTCAAAAGATTTTGCATGATTAACCACGTGTATTGGCTTTAAGCTCTTAGTCTTTAACTTATTTATCTCCCTAGTGAGCATCTCAACCTTGCCTCTAAGGTTATCCTCTTCCCTAAGATGGTAAATTCCACCACCATTTGGGTGCCCTATAGGTCGTGACCTATTTGTGCTCTCAGTAGCACTAGGTCCAGTCCAAGTGTGAGCTTTTTCAGCAAGCTCATTGAGGTACACTATGGCCTCATCAAGATTTTTCTTTAAAAGCCCACCATTACACATCATCTCTACGAATTGGCGCTCTCTATAGGTAAGTCTCTCATAGAAATAGCTCACTAAGCGCCAACTCTCATACCCATGGTGAGGGCGCATACTCAATAACTCCTTAAATCTCTCCCAAGACTGATATAAAGTCTCACTATCCTTTTGTGCAAAGGTGGAGATTTGCCTTTTCAAAGTGTTGGTCTTATGTTGGGGAAAGTATTTGTTAAAGAAAGCCTGAGTCATCTCAGTCCACGACCCAATAGATCGTGGTCTAAGTGAGTATAGCCAACTCTTGGCTCTATCCTTCAAAGCGAAAGGAAAGAGCTTAAGTTTCATAATGTCATGAGTTTCATTTTGACTATGAAAAGTCGCAACTACTTCCTCAAACTCTCTAATGTGCACATATGGGTTTTCGTTATCCAAGCCATGGAATATAAGGAGTAATTGTATCATCCCTATTTTAAACTCTAATGGGCGAGTATTGGCTGGAAATATGATGCATGATGGTGTGGTTGTGCGTGTAGGGTTGAGGTAATCCTGAAGTGTCCTAGCAACATTCTCATTATGGTTATCGGCCATGTTAACAAAATCCTCTAGATTCTCACTTAGGTTTTATCTATGGGTTTATCTAGGCGAGGTTTCACTATCAGACTCGGAAGGAGACGGTAATTCTAGCTAAGGTCCTTTAATGAATCTACCTCGCAGATCTCTTGTCTAAGCATGCACCAAATGAATCAGAGAGGAAATAAAATAAATAAAACAAGAATTTTTTTTTTTTTTACCGTCACACTCAAAGTTAACAAGCTTCCTTGTACTTAAGCGCGTTTCCCCGGCAACGACGCCAAAATTTGATTAAGCCCAAAACATAACGCGGTTATTGTAGTATAGTTTTGGGGTGTCGATTCCACAGGGAAACAAGTTAAGTACAACAGAAGGTGTAAACCTCAACACAAACGATAAAAGATTAAAAGAATCTGAGTTGTTTGAGAAAAAGGGTAATTGTGTAAATAAGTTTAAAATAAAAATGACAAGGTTCCGGAAATCCTCCTTAGGTTCGTTGCTCTAATCCTAACTTGATTCAGTTGTTTTTATCTTGATTGCAAGTTTCACATCCCAAACAGGCAATCGAAAAATATTCAATTAAAGCGCATTTATAAATCCTAATGTAATTGTTATGAAATCTTCTTTACTTTCAAGCAAACATGACCTAACTTATAAATTATCAAGAGACGACGATACTGCAACAATGGACAAATCTATAAAAGAGATCTACCGGACTCAATCACACCCAAACAAGTACACATAAGAAAAGCCTGACTGAACTTATAGGGAAAAGAAGCATGCAACCACCGGAGTTATAATAAATCTACTAATTAAATTAAAGAATAAAACATAACAATATTTAACGAAAATAATTCCAACTACAACCGAATCAAATAAAGGAAAAATAAGAACAACTAAACCTATGGATTCATCCCTTCGCCTTGCTTGGAGACTAGCTGGCCATGGGGCTCATGCGTCCTCGAGTTGCCTCCGGCCTCCCGACGATCATCTCTCCCAACCTTCAAACTTTAAACTTCGGGTTCCTCCTAAAGGCCCTCTGGATTGCTCCTAAAGGCCCTCTGGATTCATCCCCGATTGATTTCCAAAGCTAAAGTGGAGTGAGTCTTATATAGGCAAATACCAAGAGTGCAATGTGTTTCCCATCCGATGTGGGATGTGGGATTTAAGCCCAAAATCACGCTAAAATCCTGCACAACCCGCACAGCCTGACCTTTGTCTACTAAAACTGCCATAACTTTCTCTAGAAAAATCCTTTTGACAAACCGTAAAATTCTTCAGAAAATAGACTTCCGGATCTTTCTAAGTATATGTGGCTTATCTCCTGTTTCTTCTTGTATCAATACAGTTTAATTTTCAAAGATGAATGATCTGTACGGGCAATTCTCACAATTTAGTGAAACTCTTTCCAGTGCGGGCAGCAGCTGTTGCTCTTTTAAGCCCTCCATCTTATCCTTTCGGAAGCATTCCTTCACTCCAGTATGCCTCGATTCTTTGTGCTTTAAGCAATGATAACTTTTCCTCCTCTTTTGAGCTTATAGTACCTGAAAATGCACCGAAATAGATCAATGATCCAAGAATGATACTTTAGAGTTGTTAACGTATAAAAGTGCAATTAAAACCTAGATCAACCCTAAAGTGATAACAGTTAGTACTATTAAGATGCATTTTACGACTCTCATCAAACACATATAAGGAATTCAATAAAGCAGGCATTAATCAATTAAAGCATCATAACATGACTATTTGCAAAGGCAACAATACTTATATATAGAAAAGCATAATTAGGGCTTCAATCGAGTGCTATTAAGAGTTTAATTACACATGCTAATTATACTGAACATCATAATCATAAACTAAACTAAGTATAAAAGATAAAACCTGAAGAATACTGTGGAGACAAGTCGTCAATTCCTCTCCAAAGCTTACAACTTTGAGCAAAATCAAAAGGTGAAGTTTCTATGTTTTACAAGCCTATATATATAGGGTTCTAAGGATATCTCGAAACCCTAATTTCCAAAATAAGACCTAAAGAAATCTTTTGAAAACAGGCTTTGCTGCCTCTCTGTGCGTGTGCGCTCAATCTCATGCTTTTGCGCTCGAGTGCATGGTTGCGCTCGAGCCTTCTAGGTGTGCGCACGAGTGCTTGTGTGCTCGATCACAAAACTTTGTGCTCAATCACACTTATCTGGTTCCAGATCTTCAGATTTCTTCCTTAGAGCTCCCAGAAAGCTACCTTTTTCTTCAAGAACCTATAAAAAACACAGAAAACACAAAAATGAAGTAGAATATACTAAAATACATAAACAAAGAGCTTAACAACTATAAATTAAGGGGCTTAAATATGAATATTTAAGCACTTATCATATCCCAAACTTACATATTGCTAGTCCCTTAGCAATACAAAACGAAAAACTAATTGAAAAGTAAAATCAAAGATAAATTCATCATTCATGGTATCTAAGAATTTGGGTTGCACATAAAACCATGATGCTTGTTCATGAGTAGGTTTAAAAATATAAACATATCTTTGCAATGAATAAAGGTTTTAAATTCTAATTACTTACACAAGGTTGGTTTAAGGCATCACAAGTTTGACTTAGTATGTGGTAAATTAGCACATAAGAGATGAAGCTTCCAAATAATTCAAATGTATAGTGTTTCGGTGTCTTAACATTCATCGAATTCCTTATCAGAATGAACAATAATGGCATAGTTTTATTTCTTTTATCATGATATTTTTGCCACGTTGAGTTCCATTAAGCATTTTAATTGACCCATGTAGCGAGTGTTTAGCCAATGACTCCCAAACCAGATGGTTTTAAGGCATTGGGTGTAAAGACACCCCTAAGGACTTACTAACTCGAGTAAAAAAAGCTACGAAACTAACTGGTCTTGATGCTGCCAAGCGAAATTCCCACCTTTTGACGTGAACACTCACTGCTTACTGAGGCAAGAGGTCCAGTTACTCAGTGAAAATTTTAATGATCATTATATGCATAATTCCCACATTTGACGTGAACACTCATTGTTTACTGAGGCAAGAGGTCTAGTTACTCAGTGGAAAGTTTATTTAATGATCATTAGGAGCATTTTATTTTCTCTTTTCAATAAACATTTTTTTCTATTTTTCTATGCCAAAGTGTTCTTCTAACAAATTATTCGATTACAGTTAGGTCATGGAAACATATATAAAAATTATATGTCATACCTCACACAATTATGTGCTAATGTGCTCGTGTCAGATTTAGATCAAACTTGTGAATTCTTAAATGCCTTGAGGTAGGTAATTAAACTTTTAAAACTTTATCATTAGACTAAGTGTTCTAGATTTTTAAGCTTACTGATGAAGTTTTATCATAATATTTATTTTAAATCAACCTAAATTCTCAAAATACTATGAACATGCATTTATCTTTTCAAGAATACGAAAAAAACTGGGACAGAGTGTGTGAATGTGTCTCCCATACCCCCAAACTTAATGTACACATTGTTCCCAATGTGTGAGTGACATGGAAAGATTTGACCTGGGAGATGGAGAACTAGATGGCTGGCATGGCTCGTCGCATGCCCCTAAACTTGAACTGGATGCATTCACTATGTCCCTGAAAATGAAAAACAAACGTAATATCGGAAAACAAGAAATAATAATTAGAAACAATTATATAAAATTAAATACTAATAATAAATAAAAGACAATACTAAAAAGAAAAGGATATGTTGTGGAGTGCCTCCCATGAGCGCTAAGTTTTACGTCTTCAGCCAGATGGGTACTGCACTCACTACTGGTCTCTAGGTGGTGTGGTCGAGGAGGTACCAAGTACGGGAGGTAGTCGATCGAGGATGGCTTGGAGCATCACCTTTTGCCTTGCAAAACATGCCTCTAAGCCATCTATGCACTGATGTACCAATATGGTCGCCTCTCTATCCTCCCGGCGGATGTCAGATAGCTCACATTGGAAAGAGGATAGCTCCTCTAGAAGGTGCTGGTACTTGGTGGACCCCATGTTTAGCTGGTCTTCCTCCCATGTAGGGCTCTTTGTGGGGTGCTCGGTGTCCATGAGATCATCTTCCATAGGCACATCAGCAGGCACATGCCCTCGGGTTCCTCAAGGTATATGGGACTGGCTCAAACTCCACTGGCTCTTCCAAAAGAATGAGTGGTCACTCATCGGTCCATCAATGGAGGAGCCCTTGATCCCCTTCTTCTTGAAGATATAGCTAAGGAGGAATGGGAAAGGGAGTTCCTATACATTCATCGTGGTTGTCTCGTGGCCATGGACGTGGTCCCAAACTTATGGATCTGGCTCCATATGATTGCTGGAATGGAATACCAATGTCCATGGTGGAATGCATACTGGTTCTGTAGGAACTGGTCCCTCCTCTGTGTCTTGTGCCCCAATGGACACATTCCGTTGGAGGATGAAATCCATGAGCCAGAGTCATTAAGGTAACTTAGACAGACTCCCAGCGATGTTGTACCGATCAGCGTACTGGCCCGCACACATATCTTCAATGATATGGGGTAAGGAAAAGGCTCTGGCTACTCATCCATCTGAGTATCCTCGGGAGGAGACTCATCACAACAGTAAAGAGCAGCAACGATGTCAACAGTGGTCACCTCGATAAACTTGCCCTGGACTGAGCAAGATAAGATCTCTGGTTTGTTGCAGTTGAAGGATAAGTTCTCGTAGAACAGGACCACAAATCGAGTGTATGCAGTCAAACAAACAGGCTTGAACAGCCGCTTCAGTCACCGGTTCTTGAATTCTTGAACCTCCCATCGAGTGGCATCCAAGCTCTTGGAATCAGCATCGATGTTGAAAGTAGTCTCAAATAAGATTTCTCTTTCTTTGAAACTGGGCCGGGATGACGGGGGACGGCTGCGGGAGGCTTGGGAAGTAGAGCCAACTTGTTTAAGCATCTTGGGCTAGCTTCTGTCCAATTTGCACTCGATCACAGCTGAGGTGTGCTTGATTTCACTTGGTGACCTGCGCTCGATCACAGATGCCTTACGCTCGAGCGCACTGGGTTAGGCAATCTGTCAAACAGTTTATGGGTGACAAATGCACAAAGCTATGGGCAGCACCCCACAAAGCTTTCAACCTCCTGTAAAATTGAAAAGATAACCAAACAAGCAAGACAAAACATGTATATGCAATTAGTTAACAAGATAAATCGAAAATGTGTGTGGTTGTGAATTCAAGAATACATAAGGACATACCTAGAGTATGGATATATGCAATATGTAGGTTAAATGGGGAGATGAGGATGGTGATGAACGGGTTTAATATGGGATGGGGAAGGTTTTGTTGTGTTTGAAAATGAGTTTGAATAAGAGTGAGGGTGTTGGGCGATATTTGGAGTGCGAGAGAGAGGGAAAGGAGTAAGTGATTGAGGGTAAAAGTGAAATGGTTGAACAGAATCAGCTGATTTTTAAACAAACACGTGACTCTCTGTCCCGAGTACGCTCGAGCGCATTGTGAAGTGCGCTCGATCGTACTTGTGTGCAAGTGTGTGTGTGGTGTGGTACGCTCGCGCGCTATGGAGCATAGGGCAAAAGTGCCCTCGAGCACACTGTGTGGTGCGCTCGAGTGCAAGGCAGAAAATGCTGATAATCAAAAAATATAAAAGGACTAAAAGGATAAAAAAAATAATGAGATAAACTAAAAACAATACAACCATACCGTACTTCAGTGGCCTCAGTACCACTGACCTTAATAGAGGCGCTTGAGCTACATGGTTATCAAAGTTGGAACTGCTTAAGCATTCTCTATAGCAGCTTCAACTTTAATATTTTGGTAGGGAATACCTAAAATCCCCCTCAGGTGGCTTAAGTACTTTTGGTGTTACTGCATAGTTATCATGCCTTAATTCGATCAGCTCATGCACAGGCAACTGCCTCTTGTCACCCGATCTGGAATGCATTGGAGAGGCCTCATAGAGGTGCATAGTTTTATTGATGTCATCAATAGCATCTTCATATTCTGGCTCAATATCCAAACTTGTGACACTAAGGGTGAGGGTGGTCTTTAATGGATCAATGTGATGGACTTTAAAAGCTTGCTTAACAACACCTTGCATTAAGCAGACATTAGAACATTCCATATCATTTTTAGGTGAATTCAGCGTATCAAATATTTTGAATTCTATTTCCTCACCATTTACCTTCATCGTGACAATACCCTTTTTTCACACAAATATTCATATCAGTAGTTATCATAAAAGGGTCTTCCTAAGATTATGGGCAGAGGTAATGACAGAGGACATTCTTCCATATCTAATACAATAAAATCAGCAAGTAAAATAAATTTACCTACCTTCACTAAGACATCCTCAAGAATACCTCTTAGTCGTTTGATGCTTCTATCTGCCAGTTGCACAGTGATGGAAGTAGGTTGAAGCTCCCCCAAACCTAGTGTCTTGAACACAGTGTATGGCATCAAATTTACACTCGCCCCTAGTTCCAATAATGCAGGCTCAAATAGCAACTGGTCACCTATCCTACAAGGAATGATAAAATTACCCGGATCTTTTAGTTTTGGTGGTAGTTTTCTTAACATCACAACACTTACCTCTTCGGTCAGAGCCACCGTCTCATGTTCCTGAAACTTCCTTTTGTTAGTGCAACAATCTTTCAGAAATTTAGTATAAGTAGGTATTTGTTGAATTGCATCTAATAAAGAAATATTTATTTCAACTTTCCGCAAGGTTTCAAAGATATCAAGTAGTTTATTTTCTTTCTTTTGTTTTACTAACCTTTGCAGGAAGGGTGGTGCATTCACCTTCTCCATCTCACTTACCTTTGATGTGGATGCTTTATTTGGAGATGCTTGTGCAGGCTCATCAGCTCCTATGATCTTACCATTTTTTAGGGTTGTCATAGCATTCAGTTGTTGATGTCCTCTCGGATTAGGTAATGGTTGGGCTGGAAGTTCACCTTGCTTTCTGTCACTCAGTTCCTTAACCAATTGTCCCATTTGTACATCTAGTCTCTGAATGGCTTGTTCATATTTTGCAGTGGTTTGTCTCATCTCAGTTCAAAATTGCCTTTCATTTGCCATGAACTGATCTTGTGAGGTCATAAACTGTTGTTGCTGGGTTGCCAATTGCCTCACAAGACTCTCCAAGTCACTTTTCTTTGTTTTGGAAGCTGAGTGAGCTGCTGGCTGGGAATTCGTTTGCTGTCCTTGATGGTTCAGGGCATTCTGATTGTTACTCCAAGAGAAATTGGGGTGGTTTCGCCATCCAGGATTGTAAGTGTTTGCATATGGGTTGTTCTTTGGCAGATGGTTGCTTGGTCCCACATAATTTGCTTGCTCTGGGTCTGCAGATGGATACAAAGGACATGTCTCAGTATTATGATCAAATTGAGAACATATAGCACATCCCTGGAGTGGTGTAGCTGGTGGATTAGGTGAGGCATTCTAAGTAGTCACGGCTTTGACAAGCAGATCTAGTTTCCTTTCCACATCATCTATTTGGGTAGAGGATCCACCATTTAGAGTCACCTCATACATACCTTTTCTCTTGGATCCATGCCTTCCTCTAGAGGAAAATTGCTGGGTGTGCTCACTTAATGTCTCGAATAGTTCCATGGCTACTTCACTGCTTTTCTCCATCAGCACACCTCCACAACCTGAATCCACAATACTTTTATTAGTATCACTCAAACCTTCAAAAAAAGATTTTACCAGTTCATCCTGAGGTAGATTGTGATGTGGGCATTTGAGTAGCAGCTCGTTGAAATGTCCCTATGCCTCAAAGAACAGGTCTCCATCCTTTTGTTGAATGGATTGAATCTCCTTCCTCATTTGCCTTGTTTTTTGGGTTGGAAAAAACTTTCTTAGGAATTTGCTTGCCAACTCTTCCCAAGTGTGGATAGAAACTGCAGGCAATGAATTGTACCACAGTTTAGCATTATCTTTTAATGAAAAAGGGAAAAGAATTAACTTGATTCCCTCTTGGTCTAGGCCTCGGATATGCTGGAACTTGCAGAGATCAAAGAACTCCCGAAGGTGCAAGTGTGGATCCTCATTAGGTGTACCCCTAAAGTGAGTCAATGCACTAAGTATCTACGGAAATATAATAATTTCCTTCCACCTCTGGTTGATAAGCAATACAAGATGGCTGGTCGAGGTTCTGTGGAATGAACGATTGCTTCATAGGTCTTCACTCAGGTGGTTGTTGGTTTTCTAGCTGTTCTGCCATTGATGCTTTTTCCTCGGATTCTTCTTCTACCTCTTCGGAGTTGTCTCTAAGTCTTTGTCAAACAGTCAGCTCAAGCTCTGTATCAAGGGGAAAGAAAGTGGAATTCCTAGATCGAAACCCTTGCAAGAATCAGAAAAAAAAATTCACTTCAGTGTAGCAGTTCAGCACTGCTGCTCAGGTAGCCTCTGCCTCAAGTTCGCTCGATCGCACAAGGCAGTGCGCTCGATCGCAAGTGTCACAGAAAGCTTCTGCTGTCATGCCTGAAACAGAAAACGAAAAGAAAATAGATTAGGTTTTTGATGAAACAAAATAAACTGAAAAACTGAAACTCAGAATTTTTTTTTTTAGATTTTTGATATAAATAAAACAGAATAAAATAAAATGACTAAACTAAATGAAAATAATTCTAAAAAGAAATTTAGTGCAATCCCCGGAAACAGCACCAAAAACTTGTTGCGCGTTTATCTACCTAAATTATTAAGCAAATAATCGAACTTGTTTTACTTGCAAGTGCACAAGGTCTACAATAGTATAGTGTGTAAATGCGAGATCATCTCCACAGGGATCGGTAAAATTCGATTTAGAATCAGTTTTACAATGTAAAAATTGATAGAAATAAATATGGAGTCTAGACTAATAATGATAAGAACATAGGGCTTTGATATCCACCACTAATCACACTTTCCTAATAAGTACTGTGCCAATGTTATAGCCCTACTATGAATACCTAATGGTTGTCAACCTAAGGGTCTGATCCACTCCTTAAGCTATTGATCTCTCTAAGCAATGAGTTAGGCATGGTGTATACTCTAACTCTTTTCTCTCTTAAGTGATTCAGCATGGTGTATACTGAGTTGTTCCTTAAGAGAGTATAAGGTCTGTGGAAAGCGACAACCACATAAGACCTAGGGCATGTTGTATACTCCCGGTTTCCCATATTGATTAACCTAAGAATCCGATGTGGATTTCTTTTGTCACTATTGCCAGACCCAGGACTCAGTCATCCAAATTGATCTAACTAACTAATCCATACCACATGCATACGTCGATAAGACGAACACATATGAGGAATTCAATAAAGCAGGCATTAATCGATTAAAGCATCATAACATGGCTACTTGCAAAGGCAACAATACTTATACATAGAAAAAACATAATTAGGGCTTCAATCGAGCCCTATTAAGAGTTTAGTTACACATGCTAATTATATTAAACATCATAATTATAAACTAAACTAAGTATAAAAGATAAAACCCAAAGAATATTGTGGAGACGAGTCGTCAATTCCTCTCCAAAGCTTACAACTTCGAGCAAAATAAAAAGGTGAAGTTTCTTTGTTTTACAAGCCTATATATAGGGTTCTAAGGATGCCTTGAAACCCTAATTTCCAAAATAAGACCCAAAGAAATCTTTCCAAAACTGGCTCTGCCGCCTCTCTGTGAGTGTGCGCTAGATGTCATGCTTATGCACTTGAGCGTATGGTTGTGCTCGAGTCTTCTAGGTGTGCGCACGAGTGCTTGTGTGCTTGGTCACAGAACTTTGTGCTCGATCGCACTTATTTGGTTCTAAATATTTAGATTTCTTCCTTAGAGCTCCCAAAAGCTACCTTTTCTTCAAGAACCTATAAAAAACACATAAAACACAAAAATGAAGTAGAATATACTAAAATACATAAACAAAGAGCTTAATAACTGTAAATTAAGGGGCTTAAAATATTTAAGCACTTATCAACTTCTCTATTGAGTCAGCTCTAGGAAGCTCCTTAAGGAGGAGGGAATCGGGCACATGTATCCATCCAATAACAAGTCATAACCGAGAACATCCCCTTACCCGGTGAAGGCCGTGACATCCATTCAATGACACACACCAAAGGATGACAAAAGTATTATTTGACCTTGAGTGAAAATGTTACCCTCTTGGAAGATATATGAGGCATCCTATGTCATGGAGTACTAATCCAACTATACCAGTGTCTAGATGTTTTGAAACTTTGTGTAAATGTAGGGGTCCAATGCCTAGCAACATTGCTTGCTTGTCGTTGGAGCATTCGTGTTAGCATGCATCACGTCATCGCCAATCATGGCACTCCATTGACCATATATTTATGTGTGCCCATGCACACTTCCCATACAAGCTATAAGTCACACAATAGAGTGTAGTGCTTATCTATACCCATGCATGCCTTATTTTTTCGTCTTAAACAAACCAAATAAGACTCATGATTGAGCTAACCAATTTAAGATGTGCTTATGCATACCCACAAATGTCTAAGTTTTGCCCCTTGTGAATCATGAGTCATATCTTCAATTAGTTCATATCATGCATTGATTGCCATGGATTGTCTATTTTCTCCTTGCTAGGACACATCACGACCATATTTTTATAGTTGATTGGACATTAATTACTTGAATGAACCTAAGAAGACTAACAACTAATACTAGCTTGCATGCAAAATTTATTTATGAAAACTCTCATGCATATATGCATTAAGGCTTAGAATGAACAAGTTTCACTAATCTTAGGTTCAATTCACTTTTTGGTAAAAGCAATATCATCTAAAAACAAGGGTCCACCTCAATTACTTTGGAGTAGGCCACCAAGGGAGAGACTAAAGAGGATTACTCTAGTTTTCACCATAGAAAATCATTTGGATACCTTAGGAAGGCTTGGGCAGATGATGAAAGAACAAGAGATGGTTAATGAGAGGTTAACTATGGTTGAAGAGTCTACCAAGAAGTCTGAGGCTAAATTCAAAAGAGTTGATGTTGAGAGTAAGAAGTCTGGCATTGATGATGACAACTATAGTGATGATGATGAAGTTGATGTTATTGAGACTAGGAATGGTACCAAGGATACACTTAGAAGTGAGACTAAGACCATGAAAAGGTTTGGCGATGTGAATGAAAAGATGATGAAGATCTTGAAAAAGGCCTGAGGTACAGATGATTACTTACTTAAGATAGAGGGATTTCCCTCACCCCTAAAAAACAATTGCCCTCTAAGTTCAAGATGCCAGACTTTGACATATCCAAGTACTCGAAACTCAAAGAGTCACTCGAAAACTACAGTAGAACCATGCGCTTGAAACCACGAAACAAAAGCACAGTCAACATTTTTTTAATTCATCCTTCATTAGAGAGATAAAGTTGCCAAAATGACTAACTAACCCACTAAACAAGACCAAGTCTGTCTTATCCTAAAAAACCTTCAACCCACATTCTTCCAGAATCTTTTTGCCATACCATTTAACACATTCTAATAACTATACATCTTTGGAATCCAAGTCGAGGATACTATGCTAAGCGGCTCTATTCCAAAGAATGATACCTAGAGTTAACCTAGGAAATGAACCAATGCCAATGCTAATTCCAATGCTAGTACAAATGCCAAGGTGTATGATGTCAATATAGTGAATACTATAAGACATAGAAAGTTTGATGATTTGGGTTCCCCTATGTCCAAGATTATGAACAAGTTAATTACTGATGGTATTTTGTCTTAATATAGTCCCTTGAGTGATCTAACCAGTAATCTAAATTACAAAGCCAACTTATATTATGACTTTCACCAACAACATGGCCACTTTACTAACAAGGGTGAACCCTTTCGCCATGCTATCGAAGACCTCATTGAAAATAATGATATCTTTAAGCCCAAAGCCTCAAAAAAGAAAGTCTAATATCTATAAGAACCCATTGCCAAATTACCAAAGTGTCCATTCCCCTCCCCATATCAATCTCCTAGGAAATGAAGAAGATAATGAAATTAACCCTACTATTTTCATCATCCCATAAGGAACCATACCTACTTTCAGATATAAACCCAATAACCCAACTGTTCTTTCTTTATTATTACTATAACCACCTTTTGGGAGGATATTGATGGAGATAATAGAAGAAATAATGATGGGGACTTTTGGAACTTCAGTGATGATAAGTTTGAATGTCCCAAAAAACATGAGGAAAATGATGCCCTTTTCCATAAACTTGAAACTCTTAACCTTGTGACTCAAGGTGGTAAGCACTTTAAGCCTCCCAATCTTGAGTAAGATCATCTTGAAAAAGGTGAAACTCTAAGGCTAATGAGATGACCATTTAAAAACCCAATGAGAAGATCAGTGACAAGAGTAAAGAGAAAATTATCATTGAAGATGAAGATCATGTGATCAAGTAGTTAAAGAAGACCTAAGCCAATATTTCTGTACTTGAAGCATCTTACCCTTATATGAAAGCATCGATGGAAGCTTTGGTGAAGAAGGAAGTCTTAATTGACACAGCACTAGAAGATGTAGTTGGTTATGTTATGAGAGCATTGAAAAAAAGGTATAAAAGTGACTTTCAATCTTCTTTATCTCTCCTTAGAAGGACATAATCACAATAAGCCTTTGCATATCACTCTTGAGTGTGGTAATAATGTTCCTATGGTCCCTATTGATAATGGATCTACATTAAATAAATGTACTTTACGCACTATGAAATATCTATGAGTGACTGATAAAGAGTTAACCCATGCTTCCCATATTACCAAAGCCTATGATGACACCAAGAGAAGAGTGTAGATATTGAGTCGTACTGGTCTAAGATATAGTTATTGTAATTTGTAGACTCGAAATAGAGGAAGTCCTGAGTAGTGGGTTGTATATGTCTGTACTTAGTTTATGAGTAAAGGGAAAGGATAGTTGACTGGGCGTTAAACGTATTTTGAAAGTTCAGACTGCGAAGTATTTTAGAAAATTTGGCGAAGTTTGAGAGTTTGGAAGTAGTACCGATTCATAGAAAGTTGTAAGTACATCGTTAGAATATGAAACTTGAAAAATGAGTAATTGAAAAATTGGTAAAAGTGTAGACAAAGTAACAAATATAAAAAGAAGTAGGAATAAATTATTGGATAAGTGATTAGAGTAAGGAATAAAGTGTAGTAAGGAGTGAGTGGGGTAAACATGAGAGGAATAATCAAGTAGAGGAATGACAATGTTAAATAAATCACAAGTGAAGTTTTTTGGTAGTTGGGATTTTAATAAAATCAATAAAGGAAGTATGTTAGAAGGTAGAAATTGTTATATGAGAATCTTTAAATGAGAAAGGTAGAGTGAACTTTGATTTGATCTTAGCTGTTATATGAAGTTCGATGCAAGAATATAGTGGATCTAAATTATAAAATAGAGAATAAGTAATTAAATGGTTGGAGCTAGTTGAGTGAACCAGGAATAGGGAATATGGCTAGCCAAAAGCACTCAACACTTTGGAGCGCTGACTTGATCAGTTCTATTCTGCCAGCATAGGACAATGAAGAACCTGCCCAGACATTTATGTACCCAGCTATTTTGTCAATGAGGGGGGAGTAATGTGTAGCATTTAATCTTACTGAGGCCAGAGGAACCCTCAAGTATTTGAAAGGGAGGCTGTCATCCTCTATTCCAGTGATTATTCTGATTTCTATCAGCTCCTCAGCCTTAACTCCAGCATGAAAAATGTTTGATTTGGCCAGGCTTGCTTGCAGCCCAGAACACTCACTGAACTGGTTGATACACTTCATTAGCAGCCCAACAGATTTACCCTCCCCTCTAGCAAAGAGAATGAGGTCATCAGCAAATGCTAAGTGGGTGATCTTTAGTTTGTCACATTTAGGATGGTATCTGAATCCATCCTCTTCATTTAACCTCCCAAGGAGCCTGGACAAATACTCCACAATCATGACAAACAAATATGGGGAGAGGGGATCACCTTGTCTAAGGCCTCTTTTACCAGCAAAGAATCCATGCATACTCCCATTGATGGATAGAGAGAAGGCTGTTGTAGTGATACATTCCATGATCCAATCCCTGAATTTTCCAGGAAACTCAAGACCCTCAATTAGGTTGTTCAGGAAATCCCATTCAACAGTATCATATGCTTTTCTAAGGTCTATCTTGATCATACATCTTGGAGAGATTCTTTTCCTACAATACTTTCTGAGAAGTTCCTGAACCAAATAAATGTTCTCTGCCATGCTTCTAGATTTGATGAAAGCAGCTTGAGCTTGGTTGACAATGAGGTTTAGGCATAGAGCTAATCTAGAGGTAAGGATCTTGGAAATGATCTTGTATATCACATTACAACAGGCTATAGGTCTGAAGTCCTCCACTCTAGAAGCTTGTTTGCATTTTGGGATCAAAGCAAGGGAGGTGTGGTTTAACTGTTTTAAAAGTCTCCCATTCTAGAAAAATTCCTGAACAGCCTCAATGATATCTTGTTAATTACATCCCAGGCTTTCTTAAAAAATCTGGAAGAATAGCCATCAGGTCCAGGGGACTTGTCCTCCCCTATACTCCACAGAGCTTCCATAATCTCTTCCTCAGAGACATCCTTGATCAACTGGTCAGATTGACTCTCTTGGACTTGAGGGCCTGCTCTAATGACATCAAGGTCAAGAGGGCTGCAGTTAGAAGAAGAACCTAGGAGGTTCTTATAGAACTTAAGGAATTCCTCATTAATTTCAGCTTCAGAGGTAGTCAATGATCCATTAGAGGAAACAACAACAGCTATATGGTTTTTGCTAGTCCTCCCTTTAACCAAGGCATGAAAGAACTTAGAGCCCATATCACTATTGAGGAGGTATCTACACTTAGCCTGCTGAGATACGAAACTCCTCTCTGCTTTTGCCAGTTGAAAAGCCTTCAGTTTCAAAGAAGCCATCATAGGTTGGAGCTCTGGGTCATATGGGTTATCATGAAGCTCCTTTTGGAGACTAGATAGATTAGAGGAGGCCTCCAATGCTCTCTTAGAAATGTAACTGAAGTGTTTTTCATTGAGCAGTTTGAAGTGAAGTTTGAGAGCTTTCAGGTTTCTACAAAGTTTGAACAGTTTAGTACCCCCCAAGGTTCTGCCCCAATGAGCTCTAACTGTATCCAGGAACTTATCATGATCAGTCCACATATTAAAGAACTTAAAAGATCTTCTACCCCCATTAACATCATCCATCAAGCTTACAAGGCATGGGGAGTGATCAGAAAGATAACCTGCAGGCAGGAAGGAAGCTTAGTCTCTCATCCCCTTTTGATACCAAACATTTTTCACCATTATCTTGTCCAATTTACTCCAGACTTTGTTGTTTGTCGAGGTAAATAAACACCCAGTAGCACTGACATCAGACAAGTCTGTTTTTCTACAACAAAAAGAGGGGTCCCTTAACTCATAGTCTGTTACAGGCAGACCATTAGCTTTCTCATCAGCAGCAAGTACATTATTGAAATCCCCCAAAATAAGACAAGGGGCTCAGCAATCATAACTAAAATTACAAAGATTATCCCACAAGGGTCTTCTAGCCACAATGGTGTTACATCCATAAACAAAACTAATTACAAATTTAAAAGAAGTAATTAAGCATAGAACATTACAATGAATAACTTGAGGGCTTGCTTCTATGATAGATAAACTGACCTTAGAAGGGTCCCACAGCACCAAAATTTTGCCTGAAAGATGGGTAGAAAAGTTGTTGATCTGACTCCATAGGTTAAACTTGTAACCCATGATTCTGAGCAGCTTAGTTTCATCAAGCTTGCACTCCTAAATTCCCATCACATCAATCTTCTTACTCTTCATGAGGTGCAACACCCCATTGTGTTTCAGGGGTTTATAAAAACCCCTGATGTTCCAGCATACTACAATCATTAGGGAGGTTGGGAGGTAGTCCCTCCATTCCTGACTGAATGTGGTTCTTTCAGAGCTGATCTTCCTTTCTTCTTCTTAGCTAACTGTATGCTACTCCTTTGCACTCTTGTTTCCTTGGCCTTTGCACTGGAGTCAGGGGGTTCAATTGGTTGGATGGCCTTTTTAGAGGGTTCCACTTGAACTAGGCCAAATCCAGGCCTTTGGTCACATTCCCCCATTGTTTCTACCCACCTAGGGCCCTCCCCTCCAGGTTGGGACATTTTTATGCCTTCTTCACTAAGTTCTTGAGTTGTCTTCCTTTTGGAAGGAGGAAAAGGACTAGGGTCAACCCCCCTTGTCTCTGGCTCATGGGCCTTCCCCCTCTTGTTATTTTGAGGAAGAGCCATAGTCCCTTCTCGCCTTGGTATTTCAGTCCCCCTGCCATTCTGTTTTCTTTCTTTGTCTGCCTTCCCAGTAAGGCTGCATAAGTGAAGGTCATGGCCTAAGATCTTACACTTAGAGCAATACTTAAGGAGGTTTTCATAGGATATCTTTTGCTCAAAGGAGTTCCCATTAAAGAAGCTCACTGGCACAAAGAACTTAATCTTCTTTGCTACATCAATCTCTACAAGCAGCCTAGCATATGAAATTATCTCTTTAGTGTTTGTAAACTGATCAGCATAGAGAGGTTTCCCAAGTTGGGTGCCTATCTTACTAAAACTATTAGCAGTCCACAGCTCAAGAGGCAGACCCTTCAACTGAATCCAAATAGGGATAGTGCTTATTTCCTCATTACCAAATTGAAAGAACTTAGGCATGGATTTCAAAAGTAAAGGTCTACCATAGACTTGGTAGGGACCTTCTTGAACACATTCATACTAATCTCAGCATTTTTAAATTTGAACACAATCCACCCACTATCATGAAATTGAGTTAAGACTTTCACCTTCCACGAGTCTGTGAGCATCTTCAAGACAACCCTCCCTGGGAATCTTCCAGCAAAGTATCCAACCAAGCAATGTGGGTAGTCTCCAAACACCTCCTCAATGTCTTCTTCAGTAATGCATAATGTGTCTCCTCATTTTCAATAGAGGAGAGCTGCAGGCCTTTGCTTTGCTTTTTGTTCTCAGCAAATAGACTTACCCAAGGGGCTTTCTTGTTTCCATGCAACGGGGGTTTAGTATTAAAGCCTTGCTCTTTAGTGCTGGTTCTACCATGAGCCTCAGAGGGAGCCTCCTGCCTTTAGAGAGACTCTTTGGAACTGGAACCAATGTGGAGACTCCTATCCCTCAAGGAAGAGAGAGGACAGGTTCATTTTCTCAACTCTTCATTTCCTTTGCTTACAGCTGCTGGCCTCCCGTGAACAGTAGCTTGACAACTAGAGTCTTCTTCCTCACTGGAAGAATAGGATTCAGCTTAGTCTGAGACCTCACCATCCTCACCACTATCTTTAGAGGAGCTTGGGGACTCATCTTCTAAAGCCTGGGTATCTTCCTGCATTGCCTTCTTTGCCATAGTTTGATTTTGGTTACTGTTCACCATTGAAGCTCTGTGAGAGCTTTCTTCATTTCTCGAGCCAAAGCCATCCAACTCAGGCCTCAGAGACTTTGACTCTTTCTCTCCCAAGGAGTATGAAGAGCTTTCTGACACCTTGCTTAATCCTTTGGACCCATTCTTGCTGGAGTCCTCTAGAACTTCTTCTCGCGAATGCAGTACTATAGCAGCTTTGTTTCTGAAATGATTTTGGACAAATTCCAAATCATTTTTCTCTTGGACTGAAAATGAGGGCTTCCTAGAGGATTTCTTCTTTCCCATCCTAGAGAGAGCACTGGTTTTGACTCAGAGAAGAGGGGAGGAGGAGGAGAGAAGAGCGGGAAACCATAGACAAGGCACTGTAGCAGTCGAGAGCTTCTCTCTCTTCCTTGCCCAGGTGACTGAGAACTTTTTCTGGAAAGCTTATTATTTATGTTGATATTTGTATAACAAGTTTTTGGCACCATTTTCGGGGATTATGCTAAATTGTGTTTAACTTTCGTATTAAAAAAATCAAAATATATATTTACTATTTACATGATAGGATTGAAATTTCATTTATGCAAGGTTATCGGTCCTAGAATTTAGCCATCATTGTATATGATCTAAAGATCGAACGAAACCTTAGACGACATCAAAGGCAAAAAGGAGAATCTACAAAAGAAGAAAAATCAGAATATGAAGAAGTATAGAAGATGACAAAGCAGAAAATCCACCAGTTCAAAAGCCAATGAAGAGCTCATTTATTAAACAAAACCTTAATCAACCATCATGCATTACCTACCAACCAACTGTGCAGAGCAACTTCAATCTATCTCCTCATTTACTTAGCATGGTACCACATTATAGAGGCACACCTTCTGAGGATCCATATTTGCACATTAGAGATTTCTTTGATCTCTGCAAGACTCAGAATATCTAGGGCTTAACTCTATCTATGGAGTTTGATACACATATTTCGAGATCATGATTAATACTTGTCCGCATAACACAATATGAGCAGTAAAACTAATCTTTATGAATAATCATGCAAGGGAAGTGGTAGAGATTAATGGTAAGAGTATGAGTGGACTTGTGAATCTAACTCTTGAATTTGTGTGATATCTGACGATACTATTAATTATATGCTCTTTGCAATCTTATGAGGCAGGATTCCAGCATTAAGCTTAATTCTTTTAGGTGTTTGTGGATATCGCCGCTGGAAGCCCTCACGAGACTATACTCATCCTATTTGGGCCACCAATAGGTTTAAAGGCTTGTTGGATTCTCTACGTGCAACCATGCAATCGATGAAAGTTATTTATCTTAGTTTAGGAGTAGTTTTGATTTTTGGTTTTGATTAGAGGAAATTTTTAGACACTTGACTTGCTAGGGGCTAGCAAGGAGCTGCTTGGGGGTTGTGATGAGCACTTGAAAATACACTAATACTTAGTGATTTATCGGTATTATTCGTGAGAAATTAGGTTTAAATCTTGCATTTTTACTTAATTGTCTTTAAAATGTGTTTTTCGGAATCACGAGTATTTTCAGGTCACAGGTGCTTAAAAATAATATTTGGATGAAAAAATAATATTGGCAAGAAGATTCGGAACGTCTGGGATCAAACGGTTCGAAAGTCGGAGTTAGAATGAGAGAGATGACATCGTTTTATCAAAAGAAAATAACTGAATTCGAAGAAGGACGCGTGCTGTAGCATGGGTTTTCCATGTTGTGGTCGTCTGCTCCCTAGAGTTTGGCTAGGAATGTCAACTGACATGGGCCGCGGCCCGCATAGCTAGAGAGGGCAATAAAAAAAAACCCTAATGAATATTGTGAGCCTCCATGTATATACCAGTTTTACTTGTGCTGCACTTTTTCCTATTTTGTGTCGTATTTCCTTTTAGTTACTTTCTTATTTTATGTTTTCCTAGTAGTAGAAGTATTTCCCATTTCAATGTCTTTCTTTTTCCTAGGCTGCACTTTTTCCTATTTTGTGTCATATTTCCTTTTAGTTTCTTTCCTATTTCATGTTTTCCTAGTAGTAGAAGTATTTCCCATTTCAGTGTCTTTCCTTTCCTTAGAAGGAGTAGTATTATTGTACTTTCCTTTTCTTTTCTAGGAGTTTGCCTATATAAGGCCAACTGCCCTTTCCTTGTAAAAAATGAATAGAGTTTTCCTAGACATAAAAAAAAAATAAAAAATAAAAGAAATTGGGAAGAATGTAGCTGCTATTGGTGATCAATGAGATTCATCTGCATAAAAGACTCTTCAATATTATTGTTGTTCACTTTCATTCTTCATTCTTCCCATCTTTTATGTCTTTGAATATTTATTTTGTTTTTAATTTTAGGATTATGTCTAGTTAATTTTATTTTTGGTTAAGGGTGATTTCAAAGCCCTAGACATTATTTTGTGATTGAATACTCAAAGATTATTATCCATATTTCTAATAAAATTATTTATATTCTTCCATAAGAATTGTTTATGATTATTATTTTATTTTATTCAGGGCGGCCAACCAAATGAAATAGGGTAATTATCTATTGCTAGGTTAGGAATCTTCATCTGTAATTGTCTTGAATTTCTAACCAATGGTAGCAAATAGTAATCACTGATGATGGCATATTTTCTTATGATTATTATATGGAACATAACTCAAAGTAAATTAATCGAGCTTATGCGTTTGTTTCTTGGACCAACCTATCTTTCTTAACCTAATGCTTCTATTAAATTAAATTTAGAGAGCTTATTCTAGGTTACTTAATAGATAAAGATTAAGTAAAGAGCTTGTTTTGCCACTAAATTTCTAAAGAAGTTTTTCCCAGCTCAAAAGACAATGCAACTTAGAAGGGAGATCAAACCATTCAATAGAAAGATCGAGATCTTTTCTTTGAAGCATGGGAATATTTCAATGAGTTGCTTCTCAAGTGTCCACACCACAATCTATCTCAAGATGATCAGGTACAAGTATTTTATGAAGGTTTAAATGATACTAATAAAAAGGTGTTGATTCAGCTTGTGGATGTGTGCTTATGAAGAAGAACAGTGAGGAAACTATTAAGCTATTTGAGACCTTAAGTGAAAATTCTCAACAATTCTCATCAAGAAGGAGGCAAGGCGTAAAAAGTAAGGGTGTGTATGTAGTAAGCCCCAATGGTGGAATATGGAATCAGATGGTGGCAATGGAGAAGAAGAATGTGCTAGTGAGAGCAATGTCAACCTAGAACATCTCTCAAGTTCAACAAGTTGCAAAAGTCGAGGTACGTGCTATATGCTCTCACTCTAATCATACTATTGAGACTTGTCCTATGTCTTCTTTTACAGAGCAATAGCATGCAAATTATGTGGGACAAAGCAATTATCCTCCCAATAACAACCCCTATTCAAATACTTACAATGCCGGGTGGAGAAATCACCCTAATATTTCTTGGAGTAACAATTAGAACGTTTTGAATCCATAAGGGTAGCAGAGGAATTTTTAACAGGGAAGTAATTATCAGACTCCACCACAGGTGGTTCAACAGAATCTTGAGCAGAAAAAGAATGATATTGAAGGTGCCATGCTCCAGTTCTTGACTGCACAACAACAGACTAATGCTTAGACTAGTCAGACCATTCAGAGATTAGAGGCACAAGTAGGGCAACTGGCCAAGGAATTGAGTGAGAGAAAGAGAGGAGAATTCCCATCACAAACCATACCAAACCCAAAAAGTCAAGAGGTGCTCAAGGCTATGACAGTCCTTAGGAGTGGTGAAGTCATTGACAACAATATGGGAACAGATAAGAAAGTGGAAGCACCTCCAACAGCAGCTATGACCTCAACAAAGGTAAGTGAGAAAGAGAATGTGATATTGCCACACTTCCCTCAAAGTTTAGTTAAGCAAAAGAAAGAACAACAATGTCTTGACATTTTTGAAACTTTAAGAAAGTAGAAATCAATATTCCTTTACTTGAGGAAATTAAACAAATCCCATCTTATGCCAAGTTCTTAAAGGATTGTTGTACTAAAAAAATAAAGTTTCAAGAATATAAGAAAGTTACATTGATAGAGGAGGTAAGCACAGTCTTGTTGAGAAAGTTACCACCTAAACTAAAAGATCCAAGTAGTTTTACTATTCTTTGCAGGATTGGTGACCAACTCTTTGAACGTGTTTTACTTGATTTAGGGGCAAGTGTCAATTTGCTTCCCTATATAGTTTACAAGAAATTGAATTTGAGGGAACTTCAACTAACCTCAATTACATTGCAATTAGCAAACAGAAGCATTAAGAGACCTAGAAGTATTGTAGAGAATGTCTTAGTTTAGGTAAATCAATTTAATTTGTTTGCTGATTTTGTTGTTTTGGATATAGAAGAATCACCTATGCCACCATCTCTGCCCATTATTTTAGGTAAACCCTTTATGAGTACTGCTGATACAAAAATATGTGTTAAAAAGGGAACTATAAGCAGGAAAGTAATGGTGAAAAGATAGAGTTTAGGGCTTTTGATGCATTAAAATTACCAGATGATAATTATGATTGCTTCAATATTTGTGTGGTTCAAAGTGTTGTTGAGCAAGTCTTTCAGGTACATAGCATTGATCCATTGGAGGCTACCTAACTCACAGTCTCACGATGCCTAACATTGAGCAAGATTATGAAAGTGTTAATGTTGACATCATTGAGGCCGTACACTCCCTTGAGGCTCTTAAGCCTTATCCAAGTAAGTACACACCTCCCTTTGAAACACTTATGCCTATTAATACTACTCTTGTCCTTTCTACTGTTAAGGCACCATATTTGGAATTGAAGTAGTTGTCTAAACACCTGACATATGCTTACTTGGGAAAGAACCAGACATTACCAATGATAGTTGCTACATAGTTAAGTTTGGGGGAAGAGGAGAAGCTATTAAAAGTTCTTAGAGAGCACAAGACTGCATTAGGGTGGACCATTATTGACATCAAGGGCATAAGTCTAGCCAAGTGCATGCATAGGATCCTCATTGAAGATAATGCAAGGCTGACTAGAGATGCACAAAGAATACTTAACCCACATATGAAGGATGTAGTCAGAGCAGAGGTTCTTAAGTTGTTAGATGTTAGCATCATCTACCCCATTTCAGATAGTAAGTGGGTGAGTCCAGTTCAAGTGGTGCCTAATAAGAATGGAATCATAGTGATGAAGAATGAGGAAAATGAGTTTATTCTTACTAGGATAACCACAGGTTGGAGAGTCTGCATTGATAACAGGAAGCTCAATAAGGAAACCAGGAAAGATCACTTCCCTCTGTCATTTATCGATCAAATATTAGTGAGGTTAACAGGTCATAGCCATTACTATTTTCTATATAGGTATAGTGGCTATAACCAAATTGATATAGCACCAGAGGACCAGAAGAAGACCACTTTCACATGCCTCTTTGGCACATTTGCATATAAGAGGATGCCATTCAAGTTATGTAATGCACCTGCCACATTTCAAAGGTGCATGATGAGCATATTCTCAAACATGGTGGAAAGATTCATCGAGGTATTTATGGATGATTTCAATGTTTTTGGTTCTAACTTTGATGAATCTCTTAACCATTTGCAAGTTGTTCTTAAGAGATGTGAAGACTGTAACTTAGTGTTGAATTGGGAAAAGTGTCATTTCATGGTACAACAAGGTATTGTTTTGGGTCATGTTATTTCCAGCAGAGGCATTGAAGTGGATAAGGCAAAAATCGATATCATCTCCAAATTATCTCCTCATACATCAGTTAAGGATGTGAGAAGTTTTTTTAGGGCATGTAGGGTTCTACAGAAGATTCATAAAAGACTTCTCAAAGATTTCCAGACCTCTTTGTGTGCTGTTGACTAAGGATGTTAAGTTTGTATGGACAGAAGAATGCATGAGTGCCTTCAACAAATTGAAAAAATTACTTATGTCTGCACCGATTATGGTGGCACCTGATTGGAACCTTCTATTCGAGCTCATGTGTTATGCCAGTGATTTTCCTTTGGGTGTTGTTCTGAGTCAGAGAGTTAATAAGGTACCCTATGCTATCTATTATGCTTCTAGAACTTTAAATGATGCTCAGCTAAATTATTCTACTACTGAAAAATAATTGTTAGCTGTCATATTTGCTTTAGAGAAGTTTAGGTCATACTTGATTGGTTCTAAAGTTATTGTATTCACTGACCATGCTGCTTTGAGATATTTGTTTGCTAAGAAAGATGCTAAGCCTAGATTGATTAGATGGGTATTATTATTACAATAATTTGATATTGAGATTAAGGACAAAAGGGATAGTGAGAATATGGTCGCGGATCACTTATCCAGGTTACTTTATGATGAAGAAGGAAATGAGCTTCCCTTGAATGAAAACTTTCCAGATGAGCAGTTTTGCAATAGATGTCTAACTTCCTTGGTATGCAGTTTTTGTTAATTACATAACTGATAAGGCTTTTCCTCCAAGTACGTCTAGTCAGGAAAAGAAGCAGTTGATGTCCATGTCTAGGCAATACCATTGGGATGAGCCATACCTATTCAAATTTTTTCGTGATCAGATCATCCGACGATATGTTCCAGAGGATGAACACATGAGCATTTTACATCATTGTCATTAGCTTGCATGTGGAGGGAACTTTGGAGCCAAGAGAACAACACTTAAGGTATTACAATCTGGTTTCTATTGGCTTAATGTGTTTAAAGATTCTTTTTGTTTTTGTAGTTCTTGTGATAGATGCCAGAGTACAGGTAACATCTCCTCCAAAAATCAGATGCCATTGCAAAACATTCAAGTGGTAGAGCTCTTTGATGTGTGGGGTGTTGACTTCATGGGTCCATTTCCTAACTCATTTGGTTATTTATATATTCTTATGTGTGTGGATTATGTGTCTAAATGGGTCGAGGTTGTCCCCTCAAAAACTAATAATCACAAAGTTGTTGTGAAGTTCTTGCAAGATAACATCTTTAGTAGGTTTGGGACACTAAGGGCGATAATCAGTGATGGAGGTAGCCACTTTAACAACCAGCCTTTTACTTCTTTGATAAAAAATATGGGATCACATAAAAGGTTGGCACCCCATTTCATCCTCAAACCAGTGGTCAAGTGGAGCAGAAAGATCAAAAGAATCCTAGAAAAGACAATGAATAGTAGTAGGAAGGATTGGTATCTGCGCTTGAATGATGCATTATGGGCTTATAGGACTACAGATAAAACCCCTATTGGCATGTCCCCATATTGGTTGGTTTTTGGGAAGGTGTGTCACCTACCAGTGGAGTTGGAGCATATAGCTTATTAGGCCATCAAGAAATTCAATTTTGATATAAAACAAATAGGTCACAAGAGAAAGCTACAGCTGAATGAACTTGAGGAGTTGAGGCATGATGCATATGAGAATGCCAAGCTATACAAGGAAAGAACCAAGGCATATCATGATAAGCAGCTTGTTAAGAAAGAGTTTCATGTGGGACAGAAGGTGTTGATCTACAATTTAAAATTAGGACTCTTCCCTGGTAAGCTCAAGTTTATGTGGTATGGCCCTTATGTTGTCACCAATGTTTTCCCTTATGGAGCTTTAGACATTCACAGCACAGAGAAAAATCAGACATTCAAGGTGAATGGACACAGAGTGAAGCCTTACTTTGGGATGACCTTTAAACCTAGAGATAAGGATGTGATTCTCCAATCCGTCCAGTACATGGCATGAGAGTCACACAGTCTGGCTGAAGACTATAAACTTAGTACTACTTGGGAGGTAGCCTAATTTACGTGTTCTTGATTGTTTTCATTTCAAACTCCATCCTTCTTAATTTTAAAAAAAAAAATCTCTTTTTATGTTTCATTTTTGTTTTTGTTTCTCGCCATCATATGTACATTTATGCTAGGTTTTTTTTTTTTTTTTTTTTTTTTTTTTTTTTTTTTTAGCTTTGATTTTTCAGAACAGGTGTTTTCTGGGGAGCTTTACCCTTCACCACTTTTCTTTCTCCTTCCGGTATTGTATCTCTTATTACACATTAGAGACAATGTGTGATTTAAGTATGGGGGTGTAAGAAAACAATTGTATGTCCTTATATGAGCATTATGCACCTGTTTGATCGCCCAAATAGTGTTATCTGAGTCTGGTTACTTACTTTTGGCTTAGGACACTTCACATGTTTCATCTTGATTTCACCATGAACACATTAACACATGATCTATGGGGTATGAAATGAAGAACTAATGATGCCTATTTTCAAAATCTTGAGTTCGGTTATATGCTTTATTAGATGAATGACCTTAGCATGATTCATTTGCAATGAATAATGGCATGATGAACAATGATGAATAATGACTTTTCTAAGTTGTTTGCTGAGTAACCGGGCCTCTTGCCAGCAAGTAATGAGTGTTCGCGTCAAAAGGTGAATAGTCTAGATTTGTTAATGACATGGCTAGTTTAGCTTTGTAGCCTTTTTGGCTTGAGTTAGTAAATCTTAAGGGTACCTTACACGTAGTGCCCTAAAGCCATCTGGTTTGGGAGTCACTAGCCTAACACTCGATACATGGGTCAATTAAAAAGCTTAAGAGAGCTAAGCATTGCACAGCCTGCATTTAAATAAAAATAAATTAATTAATTAATTAAAAAAAAGATAAAGGAAGTCATCGTATCTGCTATGATATTGTCTTGGTCATTTATTTGATGGAGATTCTACTGAATTTTGAGATAATGATATATGCATATGAGGATTGAGTTGAAACTCTAGGATTATGTGATAATTCACTTTACACTAGTTGATCTTGTAAAGTCTCTGCTAGCCAGCTGTGAGTGACTGGACTTTGAATTCTTTTAGACATCTAGAAAATGGAGTTTGTCAATTTAAGCTTATTAATGAATGAAAAACATTGTTGATGTGATTCTATATTCTTCTTGATAACATGATTTGTGACATAAATGTTTGTGGGTAGCATTTCTGTTAAACCCTCATGAGACTTCACTCGTCCTCTAGTGATGCTTATAGGTTTAAAAGGCTTATTGCATACACTAAATGAAATCGTACACCTTACGAAAGACGGAAGTAGGTAGTAATTTTATTTTCAGTTTTTTATTGCTAAGGGACTAGCAATATGTAATTTTAGGGGTATGATAATCGCTGAATGTCACACATTCATGCCCCTTAATTTGCATGTGTTAATCCTTTAGCCTTGTTACAATTTGATCTTTTGTAGTGTTTTACATGCTTTCAGGTTTTCCAAGAGAAGTGCAACAAAACCCATCATTTCTAGGTTGTTAAAGATAAATTGAGCATTTTGATAAGTCAAGTTGTCCCTAGCAAAGGGTGAAAAGGAGCTTCACTAAATTACCATAATTGCCCGTACAGATCAGTCATTTTTGCGGATTAAACTGTATTGATTCAGGAAGAACCAAGAGATGAGCCATATATTCTTGGAAAGATCCGGATGTCTATTTTCTGGAGAATTTTACAGCTCGTAAATATAATTTTTCTAGAGAAAGTTATGGCAATTTTAGTAGACAAAGGTCAGGCTGTGCATGATTTCAATGTGGCAGCCGTGAATGAGCTATTAAATTTTGATTTTTTTTGGGATTTGCACAGTTGGAAAAGGAAGTCGAGTGCCTAAATAAGTCTAGGGAAAAAAATAACAAAAATAGGCACACGTTCAATTGCTAGGGTTTTTTTAGGGTTCTATAAATACATGTTTAAGAGACCAAAAAGAGAACAGGTTTTTTTTACTATATTTTTTTCTACAATGGTAATCTTCATGCATGGGAGCTCTTGTTCTATGAGGACTATCATCATAGAGGAATTCTATTTTCTTTCTTTTATCTATTTTTTTATGATGAGGATATTTTTCATTAGAATTATGTGTAACTAAATATTTTAGTTAAGGCTCGATTGAAGCCCTAGTCATGTTTTCTTAAGGATTTCGATTTGCTTTGTTACAAATTATTTTTTTGTGATGCTTAATTGATTAATTCCTGGTATTATTTCATTCTTCATACGTTTTATGTGTTATACTTGATCATCATATATATATGTGTTGTGTGGAGATTACCAGCTAGGTAAATTTAGATGACCGAGTCTTGTGCCTACACTAAGTGACGAATGAACCAATTATGGGTTATTGGGATTAATCAACATGAAAAAACCAAAATAGATACCATGTTCAAGGTTTCATATGTTTGTTTATTTTCGTTGTTTTATGCTTTCTTGAAGTGCAACTTAGTAGATACCATGCTAAATACTTTGAGAATGAAAAGAATTAGCGTAGACACCATGCCTAACTTGTTGCTTAGGGAAATTAATAGCTTAAAGAGTAAATATCATGCCCTTAGGTTGGTAAACATTAAGCATCTAACTCTAGTTTGCAGCATTGTGCAAGTCGTTCGCTTTAAAGGAGATGATTAGTGGTGAATATCGAAGCCTTAACTTATTTTCTCATTATTTCAATTCTAGTTTCAAAGCTGTTTTACAATTTTCTTTCACTAGTGCAATCTTTGTTGTTTATTCAAATCTGTTATTTTTTGTTTCATTTAGATAGAAGCTTTAGGAAATTATATTTAAACACAATTACTCCAATCCTCATGGGAATGATCTTGTATTTGTTAGCTATACTATTTGTTTGATCTTGTGTACTTGCGAGTTAAAACATACATTTAGAAGCTTATTATTTAGATTGATATTTTTATAACAGTGAGAGACTAGCATGTGTTGGTTCTCTCTAGAAGAATCGAGAGAGAGGAGAGAAAAAAAGGAGAAAAAGAGATATAAGAGAAGAGGAGAAGAAATGAAGGAAGAAGAAAGAAAAGATGGAGGTTCTTGCTACAAGTAAAGGTATAAATCTTGTTCTTCTTTACTTTAAATTATCAAGTTTGTTTACTGAACTAGAGATTTGAGTTTTTGAAAGATGAATTTGAAGCTCTTTGAGAAATGTTTTAAGAAAAACAAGTTTTGGGTTTCAAGAATGGATTTTTGTGCTAGGTTTGAAGAATTAAGAGTTTTAACTTGAAATTTTTCTATGAATAATGTAAAATATTTTATTTAAAACTCATGGGAACTTGTATTTGAATGGATTGGAAGTTCCATGGGAAACAAGAGGAAATATTTTGAAGAAAAGTGTGTTTTTCGTCAAGATTTTTTGAAATTTCAAACGAGATAGTTTACTGTCCCGAGTGCATAGTTGACTACGCAACCTTTTGGTCAATGGAAATGGACAATCAACTATGCAAGCTTCTGGGCAAACTACAATTGACTGCCTAAAATCCCTTGAACCTGTTTTTCAATCATTTTTTTTTATAAAAAAAGCTACTTTTGTTAAAGTATTTCAATCCTAGACTCTTCCAAAGTATTATGAACTTGATTTCATGATAAAGTTATGAATGTTAAGATCTTAAAAATATTTATTTGTTTTAAACCATGCTAGTCCAATTTTATAAAAGTTTTGAATAAAAATGGAATAGGGTTTGTGACTTAACCCCCTAAATGTTTGATTGTATTTAATTATATGTTTCTTGAGTGTTTAAACTAAGTGTGTGTGTGTGTGTGTGTGTATGTTAGGTGGTTAAAGAAGAACATCAAGGGCTAGGATGTAATTCCCAAGTTGGACATTGGCTCGGTTAAGGTGAGTTTCACCTTACTATTAGTACGCGTTGTGAAACGTACAAATAAGAAAAATGAAAGGTTATAAGTATATTAATATAAATGATTATGGAATTTCCAATAATATAGTTATGAAAACTATGAATATATAAGATACAAGTTTGGAAATGATTTGATGTAGTTATGTTTGGGGAATTGTGATGTGTGTAATTGTAGTGAAATCAATTGCTTGGATTGTTATGAATCAATAATGTGATCGGCTGATGTATGATTGATTGTAAACCATTGCATCATGAATGCCTTTTTGCATGATGAAAATTGTTTGACGGTACGTTATTGAGGGGGAGCGATAGGTGAGACCACTACGTCTCTCCCTACAAGGTGTGTAAGGGTATTGAACGTTATTAGGGAGACGCCTCCCTAATGATGAGAATTTTCCAGTGAGGGGAAATGATATGATTGTGCATTGCATTGCATCGCATTTCATAGCATTTCATAGCATTTGCATTCCATTGATACAGTGTGGTGATTGGTCCATGACGGCCATGTTTGGACTTGGCCCATGAGGGGCACGTGTGATATGATTGGCCTGGTGAAGGGCGTGGTTCCTGCTTTGTTATGATTTGAAATATGTATAGATGATTGTTTCTCATAAGTGGTTGATCTATTGTGTGTAGATGTGTTTTGAATTATGAGAATTTGATAAATTAAGAATACTAATATTATTTGAAATGATGGTTAATTCCTTTAGTGATAAGAAATAGGAAAAATAGATTGAAGTTTATAAATAAAGGTTGTATTATATAATTATAATTATATAATGACCCATATAATAAAATTGGTAATTTATGAATTACTTCCAGTAATGAGTTTCTCACTGAGCTTTTTAGATCACCCTTTTATTTTTACTATCATTTCAGGAAAAAACCAGAAAACTTTTGATCAGAGTTGATTAGAGTTGAAAGAAGATCTTAGTAAGGTCCTCGTCCATGGCATCCTCTCCTGTTGAGTTTCTTGAAGGTTTAAGTTCTTCTCTTCGTCTAGTTGAAAGTGTATTTCAGGGAAAATTCAAGAAAATTTTCCTTTTCTTTTGTGTGTCCTTTGTAAGATCTTAAGAGTAAGGTCCTCGTCCATGGCATCCTTCCCTCTTGAGTTTCTTGAAGGTTTAAGTTTTTCTCTTCGTCTAGTTGAAAGTGTATTTCAGAGAAAATTCAAGAAAATTTTCCTTTTCTTTTGTGTGTCCTTTGTAAGATCTTAAGACTTAGTTGATGTACTGAAAATTGTATTGAATGTAAAAATAAGTGTCGTGTAAATTTGTCATGCTTTAAAAAGATGTTTTTTGTCTTGTAAATTTTGTATGTTTGCATATAGGTCGGAGTGCACGGAACTAAAAGGTGATGATACACGTCCTCGGGTAGGGCTCACCCGGAGATGGGTGGTTACATTTTTGCTTGATTTTAATGAAGGAAAGGAGGATTAAATGGTTGTTTGCGGATAAGAAAATGGAGGAAAATCTTACTCCTTCCCATGTTATCTCTATCTCAATATGAATGGAAGATTAGCTGCCCTGCTCCTTCGATTTTTCTCTCTTATATTGTGATGTTGTGTGTGCGTGTGAAGATCCAAGAATCTCGGACTGTGGGAACCGAATTGAGAAAGCAACTTGGAATTTGTTTTCCCTTTCTTGTGCTTCCTTAAGCAAAATTAGAAAAGACCCCTTCTCTTCCACTTAGAACAGTCGTATAAGAGAGAGGAGAGAGTGGGGCGAATAAATGGTTTAAGCTCAATTATGCTTATCAAGTCTTTCACTTTCTTTCTACAAGCCCATTTTGAATGTCTTAAAGTAGACCCATAGCATTTATCTTTAGTTTTAAAAAAAGCCCAGGAGTAATTTAAACCCAACAAAAACCTTTACAATTTTAGGTTCATTCCCCATTCACTTCTCTTCCTTTTGAAATAAGGCCCAAAAATCTTGTTTATTTACCTTTAGATTTTTGTATTTCAAGCTCCACCCAAAACAAGCTTTTCCTTATTAATATATTTATTTTTCTTCTTCCCTTTTTGGTTGGTATATATATATATATATATATATATATATATATATATATATATCCGAACAAAATTGGCATGTGAAAAACCAAAACGACTTGATACCCGAGAGGACCCTAACTTGGACCCAATTCGTCCCAAAACCCAAAGTAAAACCAAAAATTTTCTTATTAAATTGATAGTGGTTAAGTAATTTTTTTTTATTGAAGTAATAGCTATATACAAATAGTACAATAATTGATTTGATTATAATATAAGTATGTACTATCTTTACCCATAATACTACTACAATTTACCTAAAATGGAAGAAATAATTGACATATAAATCAAACAAATAACTCACATCGTGGGGATCGAACTTGAGACCTTATAATCTCAGTGTTTCAACCTTGATCATTAAGCAAATATCTCATTGTCAATGGTAAAGTAAAATATATTATGTCATATTATCAATTTTTAATTGAATTAAATAAGATTAAAGGGAATTAGACAATATATATTTTTTTTATAATCTTATTGTTTTACTAATTATGCTGTAATTACAAGAATCATATCTTGACAAGATGATATAAGAGTTGATTTCCAAATTAAATTGAATGTGACAAAGTTGGAGTTATTTTCCTTACATGCTTTAAGCTTTTTTTCTTTCTTGAATTAATTTTTTATATTAATGTTATATGCTAATATTTAATAATCATATGCATACTACAATAAAAAAAAAAATATGATATTATTTTTCATGTTTCTCATTTTAAATTTAATATATGACATAATAAAATAATATCAAAAAATTATCTCTTTCCCCCTCCAGTTCATGTGAGTGTGTGTTTTAATAAATTCTGAAAAAAAAAATTAGTTTCACATATGTTTATAACTCTAAGAAATATGCTATGCTAACTTAAGCGGTCAACCCAAATCTAAATAATAGTAAAAATATTATCAATAGAAATAAAAAAGGAATAAAAAAAAATTGAAGCAGTCCGATGAATCAACTTGAATATTCTATTTGAAACTCAAAATTATCCGATCTGGATGACTCATGACTTGGATAACCCAAAACTCGAAATGGCCCGAGATCATTATCCGAAATAACTTATTGAACGACTCAAATCCTAATGAATGAGCACCAAACGACCTAAGAACCAAAATGGCTCAAATCCAACAAACCAAAGCCACCCGAAACGATCCGATAGAACCCGACCTATCCCGTCTGGTTGCCACCTCTTGTATATATTGATATTAGTACACATAGCATATGCACATACAACATAAAAGAAAAGGACCAAGGATATCATATAATTTAAAAGATGCCCCACATTGTTAATGCAACATCTGAAAAAGATGCCATGATGTGGTCCAAGTCCTTAGTTCCAGACAACAATGATCATACCCACCAAGCTTTTAAGGAGTTCAAAGAGCCATCCTTATATTGACAGTTAAGGTTGTTTAAATGTTTGAAAAGCCTATTCCATCATGGTCATTGATCAGTACTTAGCCAGTCCCATGCATCTTGTTATGTGTTTTGATGTGCTTTTGCTGTTTTTATTCTCAAAGAGAGAAATGGTGGGCTCTGATCATATATGTTCTTATCTCCACTTGCATTGGTTTTTTGGCATCCACATTATTCCTTTCTGTTTTTATCTGCTAAAATATCTCCTTCCAAACATTAAACTGGCTTTGTAGCTGAAAATTTACAAATCACATGAGATGAAAGGCCAAGAGAATATAGTCTGTAAACCTTTTCCGCTTCACCTTCAACTTCCTTAGTTCAAATCAACGGGGTCACTTGAGTCCAACCAATTGCAGGATCTTAGAGCATGACCAATGGGCAATTGACACATTTACCAAAAAATACATGATCACTAGACACGGTACCCATTTGCATGTGACATATGTGCATCAACTTTGAAAAATAAAATAAAGGAAAGAGAGATGTTAATTACATGCTCTGAATCTTCTGTTCTTTTTGTTGTCAAATAAATTTGAACCAATTAAACACAACCACATGTTCTTTATTTAATTTCTTCCTTTATCTTCTTTCTATTTTCTCTTTTGCTTTGCAATAGTACTTTTATAACTTGCAAATTTGAAACAGTTAGCTCTAGAAGACTTGGAGGAGTTCAAATGTCAAAAGTGTGGTAAACGTTGAGGTGGGTTGGTTAATTTTTCGCAAGTGTAATTTCAAAGCATGGTTTTTTTTCTAACAAAGCATGACTTTTACCTCTAATATAATAAAGACTTGAAGTTATCTTCCCTGAGTTAATTAAGTAATTCGTATATTTCTTTGTCACATAGCTAGGTAGGTTCATTTCCACAGTTTTGACATATTTTTCTTTTTTCTTTTACCCTTCTCAGAAACATTATTTCTTTCTATCCAATCATTTATCCACACCCTTCCAAAACTTGAAACAACATTTCAGCAACTGAGAAGGTTTACATTAACTACTTTGCCATTAAAGCCATCCGAAAACAAACTGGAGATTGTTTGGTATTTAAAAAAAAAAAAAAATTATTTAGTAACATTTTAGAAGAAAATGTATTTTCCTAATTATAGTACATACTCCTTAAATTATTTTCTTGAACATGTAAACTAACCTCTTCAAATCAGATAAGCATGTTTAATCTCAAAGTGTTGAATTGAAGACCCAAAATTTTCAGCGTGTGCAGGACGAAGTCATAATATATATATTTTTTCTTGTTGTGTTATTCCTATGGACTATAATTGTGTACCGTACACTACAACATAACTTGTACCCGCCAACACTTCTTTAAACATATTTTGAGGCTTTAAAATACTGCAATATGTGAAATCGGCGCTTTAATCAAGCGCTACATAAAATGTCAATATATGTGGTGTCGCAACGTTAGAGCCAGCGCTTACCAAAAGCACTGCAATGTGCTTCCCGACACTAAGAAGCGCCACAATATACCGATCCTCTTACGCGTATGTTGGCGCTTTAAAACGCCACAATATGTAAATAATTTTGTGGTTCTTTAAAATGCCACAATGTATTGGCGCTTAAAAGCGCCACAAAATATTGGTGCTTTAAAACACCACAATACGAGAAATTTGTTGCACTTTAAAACGCCAGAATACATCTAGTTTTTTTTTTTTTTTTTTGCATTATTTTGAGTTTAATATCAACACCTACTATATATATATATATATATATATATATATATATATATATATATATATATATATATATATATATATATATACCTCTATTCTTCAACATATACATATCAATACCTAAGTCATTTCATAACACAAAAAAAAAAAAAAAAAAAAAATTCATATTTAACCATGTAAATTCATACACAACCAAGTAATTGAAAATAAGTCTCAATAAATCTTTTAATTATCATTACACTTGAAATCAAATACAAGATCCTTTATTAACCAACCCCTACAGTAAAGACTTGAGCTCATCCATTTGAGACTGCATATTGGTCATTTGATCATCGTGCGTCGTTGTTATTTCCTGAATCTGATAGTCATGATTTTTATTGATTTCTTCTATTTGTGCATTCAAATTATGTATTTCTTCAACATAAGCTCCATTATATCCCACAACATTCCTAATCTGAGCTGAAAATCCAAATACATCGGTGGGATTAACTCCAAACCCTTGACCTCGCACACGTTTAGAGTCTCTTCACCCATAAGTTCAGTGAATACTTCATTTTATATTTGTAAATTATTACTAGCATCAAAAGATCCTGAAATAACAAGAAGTTCGACCACACGAGCCTCAACAATTAAGAAATAAAAAATATAATAAACAAACTCCCCAAAAGAGTAAGTAGTTATTTGCAGCGAAATTTACATAAAACAAAAAGAACAAAAGTTAAGCAATAAGATTTTATAGAAAAACGGATAGAGTTTCCTCTTCTTTTTTTTCATAAAACCTTATGCAAAAGAAGAACAAAAATACAAACCAGAAAACTTGATTCAGAGGTATACCATTCGTTTTTAAGTCAGTGAAGAATAAGTTAATTTTCCTGGGTCTACCATTTTGTGAGAAAAAGTCAAGGCACTTGGACACTAGATGCCATTGGCAGGTGGGGATGATGTTTATTTTGATGTCACATAGGACTATATCCTTATTTTAGAGTTTCCTTAACCAAATTTGTCGTTAATTATACTTATACGCTACATGTGGCTTTTTTTTGGTGCTTTATAATGTGCAGGGGCTGTTGCTGCAGTGTAGTACTCGTATTCAAAAAATAGGGGTAAAAAAGTAATTTTACATATATTATATTGGATTAAATAATCAATTGATGAAAGATTTAGTATTGATTTGAAAAATAATATTGAATTTTTTTTAAAGAGTTAGAAATTTTTTAAGAAGAAAGTACTGAAATTTTTTAAGAATTGAAGTTGAAATGAAAGAATTTTGAAGAAAAATATTGACTGAAGTTGAGAAAACTAATTAAAAAAATTAGAAAGAAAATATAATTTTTTTTTATATTTCTATATAATTTTTATAAATTTTTGGAAGGAAGAAAAGATGACAAATTGATTTTTAAAAGGTAAATGGCAAAACAATAATTATGTAATGCAAAGCAGTAATTATGTAATGGAAAAAGAATAAATTTTAAATGAAGGCAAAATTGTAAATAACCAATGGCCAATATATAACTTGGATTTTAAAAAAAAACACAGACTTCATGTGAAGTGGGGTAAAAAAAAAAATCTAAATTGTGAAGCAGTGGAAAAGAAAAAAAAAATTCAAAGCTTATATTTGTCTCTGAGCCTTACTTAGAGACATTCATTTTTTATTTTTTCATAATTTCATGATTTTCCTTCTATCTACAATTCAAATTTCTTAGCAAAAAGTTATAAAGAAAATTTCTCAAATATTAGAGATAGTACCATCATTCAATTACAATAGCAAGATTTCAACATATTTGAGGTAAATTTTCAATAAGACTCATAACTAAATAATTATATTGTTTGAATTAAGTTATGAAACAGTAAGATTTATGAAAGTTTATGATTAGGTGTTGGTGATCAGCAATCTCAAGAAATTGCTAAAAGAAATAGGAAAAGTAAGGAGGTGATCCACAAGTAGCTTTAAATGCTACATGGTGAGTTAGATTTATTTTTAGTAATCGAGACCAATAAAAATATGAATTTATGATATTCGAATAAATTGTTGAATTATAATGATTTAATGATGTATTTTCTCTTAAGTATGATAATTGATTGATTTATTGATTAGGGGTTAAATAGTATGTTGAATAATAATTATATAATAATTTATATTTTAAAAAGGATGGATTAATGAAAATATCATGAGAAGTTATATGAAATTTCTGAAAAATATGATTGAAAAATTGATATGATATAGGATGAGACAATTTAATAAATATGATAAAAATAATAATTTTGAGAAAGAGCTAGATAGTTGAATTGAATGCTTTGATGTATGCTTGCTTGCATATTATTGCTCATATGCATAAAAAAGAAGACCAGGAAGGTAGCTGGTCTGGCTGAGAAAACAAGAAAGGTAGTTGGTCTAGTTGAAACTTGTCGACATGCGGGAAGACGTTCCCATATGATAATATGAAATTATTTATGAGAAAGAAAGAAAGATAATTTAAATTCATGCATTATATTTGTTTTAAATATTTATTATTAATGCCTGAGATGCTAAAGAATCGGTTTTGATTATTAAATTATTGATAGATAGATGAGTCTCCTAATGAGACAATTTTGATGATAGATGTTGACCCTCACCTATATTTTAATGATGACAAAACACAACTCTTATTATCCTAACATTGCTATCTAAGTGTATTAAGCGATAAAAGCATTCAACCAAGGATCAAGGTGCAAGAACTCAACTCGAATCAGACACTAAGTCAAGATAGAAGATCTAGTATAGGGACAAGGTATTTAAACAAGTTGTAAATCTCACTTATTCAGGTAAAAAGCTTGTCTTATGACTCTTTTTGAAAAAGCCTTTTTACACTCTTTAATCAAATGTTTTAAGTTAAAAACATTTCAAAACATGAAAACTGGGTTGTTAAACAACCCAATCAACTGGGTACTTATACCAGAAGACTGGTATATGGGACAGTATGTCCCAAGTCGACTGAGTCACACATACCAGTCGACTGATACTTTGGGCAGAAGGTCCTCAATCGACTAGTACCTTCAACAGCCTTTAAAAATATAATTTTTAACTTGTACCACTCGACTGGTACTAAGACCCAATCGACTGGTAGTTCAAAAAATATGACCGTTGAGACGCGAGATTTCAGCACAAATTACACCAAATCGTTCCAGAACAGTACAAAGCGGCCATATTACATCAAGGCTATATAAATCCACTCTATTGAGCATTTTAAAACAGACTTTATACATTCAATCAAGTTTTTACTCATTGATACACAAAAGCTTTCAAATATTTATTGTTGAGCCATTCTTTAAGCTTTACCTTGAAAGAGAGATATTATTCAGTTGTATACGCTTTCATTGTTGTCTCTCTACTATTTACTTTACAACATTTATTGTAAAGGGATTAGCTTCCGAAAGGAAGAGATTAGCTTCCGAGAGGAAGGGATTTTTGCTTCTAAGAGGAAGTGATTTGCTTCCAAGAGGAAGAGATTGATTGTAAGGTTTTTGTAACACCCGTGAAGTTGTACGACTAAGTTTCTTAGTGGATTACTTCAAGGAGGTTCCTTAAAGAGAGTGGACGTAGGGTCGGAATGAATCTGATATTGCCGAACCACTATAAACTGAGTTTGCATCCTCTATTCCTTAAACTCTTTATTTACAACACATTATTTGTTTACATACTTGTGGGTTATGTGTTTTTACAAACTTGTGTTTAATTAGCAAAAGTTTTTTAAAAACCTAATTCATCCTCCTCTTAGATTGAAACCTCAGTCTATAATTGGTATCAGAGCCTCGTTATCAATTTTAGGCTTAATATCCTTGAGTTGATCCGATGGCAGCAAATAGCTATTCTGAGGGACATTCATACACCAGGCCTCCTTTGTTCAATGGCTCCAACTATAACTATTGGAAAAACAAGATGAAAATATTTGTCGAAAGACAAGATTATATCTATGGAGAGTCATTGAAGAGGGACCTAGAATTCCATCAAAGGAAATAAATATTGGAGAAATCAATCATACAATGCATAAACTCAAAACTGAGTACAATGATGAGGATTGTAGAATTATGTCTCTCAATAGTAGAGCCACAAGTATTTTACATTGTGCTTTAGATATATCTGAATACAATAAAATCTCTACATGTGTTTCGGCTAAGGAGATATAGGATAAATTGCAAGTTACATATGAAGGAACTAGTGAGGTTAAAAAATAAAAAATCTATATGCTAGTATCTGAATATGAATCTTTTAGAATGTCTCATAATGAAACAATTTCTCAAATGCACTATTGTTTCACAACTATTGTAAATGGTTTGAAGCTTCTTGGTAGGAACATTGAGAAGTTTGAACTAACAAGAAAAATCTTAAGATCTTTGCCACCCACTTAGAAAGCAAAGAAGACGGCCATCACGGAGGCCAAAGATCTCGACAAACTTGATGTTGAGACACTTCTTGGGTCATTGTTGACATATGAGATGGAAGAAATGAATCCCATTGTCAATGATGATGAGAAAAAGAAAAAGATGATTGCTCTTAAAGCCTCTACATTCAATAGAGAAGAGGAATCGGAAGAAGAAGCGGAGAGCAGCAAAGAAGATGGTGAGATGGCTTTAATCACCAAACGATTTCATAGGTTATTGAAGAAAAGCAAGAAACCTTACACAAAGGATCCCACTTCAAAAAGGGAACCACTTGTGTGCTATGGATGCAAGAAGCCCAGTCACATCATGACCGATTGTATGGTTACAAGTAAACTATACAGGAGCTTAAAGAAGAAAGCTATGATTGCAACTACTTGGAGTGATGATGAAGAAGAAGAATCCTCGGATAAAGAAGTCGGATACAAGGAAATTGCCAACCTATGCCTTATGGCAATTGATGATGAAAATGATGTATTATCTTCTCTCTCTTCTAAAAATAACATTGTTAGTAGTAGTGAAGAATTGTTATAAGTCATAAATGAAATGCATGATGAATTAAAGAAATTCGATTCTAAGAACTCAACTCTTAAGAAAGAGGTATCATCTCTTTCTAAAGAAATGATAAGTCTAAGAGAAGAAAAAGATAAACTATCTTCATTGCTTTATGATTCTTCTCAAGATTTCTTGAAAGATGAAAATGAAAACTTAAAGAATAAGATATTAGAATTGAATAGCGCTATATCTAGACTCATGCTTGGAAAAGAAAAGCTTGATGAAGTGCTTTCTTGCCAAAGATTAAGTGGAGGAAAATCCAGATTAGGATACTCTCTATTAGGCAAGCAAAAATCAAAAGAGAGCTTATTCATGAAAGCATCATGTGTGAATAAAGCCTCTACTTCAAAGATCACTAGCAGAGTAAAAAACACACCCTCAATGAATGCTAGCATGTCTAGAAATGCTAATTCTAAAGCATATTCAAAATTGAAAAATCCTAGAAATACTCATGCTTATATGTATGCTCATTCAAGAAATGCTTATACACATCCTAGGAATAACTATCATGTGCATCCTAGAAACAAAATGCATAATCAAAACTTGTATCCTGGACAAGCATATCTTAGGAATTACTATCATGGTTATTCTAGAAATAATATGCATACTCATGAAAATGCAAGCATATATCCTAGAAATCATCTTTATACATTTTCTGGAAATGACATGTATATTCATATTCCTCACAATAGAAACATATATCCAAGGAACTCATATCCTAAGCATTATAGGCATGCACAACTAAATACTCCTAGAAATTTCAATAACTATCATCCTAGGATTGTGCATTATCAACATGTCTATAGATCACCATATGCTGTTAAGAAAGTATGGGTCCCAAAAGGAACCATATTTTCAAAGACTAACCCCAAAGGACCCAAGAAATTTTAGGTACCTAAAAATGCCATTGTGTATCCTTGTGTGATGTAGATATGTCTCCACACCAAGGAAAAAGGTAATTGTTGGTACCTTGATAGTGGATGCTCAAAACACATGACTGGTGATAAAAGTGTATTCAAGGAGCTAACTCTAAGAGATGGTGGACTTGTCACCATTGGAGATAACACAAAAATAAAGATCATCAGGCATGAAAAAGTTGGTAATGATTTCTGAACCATAGATAATGTATTGCTAGTACAAGGCCTTAAGCCAAATTTACTAAGTATTAATCAACTTTGTGACAAAGGCAACAAAGTCACATTTGAAACCTCTCATTGTCTAGTTATAGACATCAAGAGTAACAAGATCAAGTTTGTTGGCCATAGACATGAAAATGTCTATATAGTTGATTTAAAATCATTGCATTCCGAAAATGAAAAATGTTTTCCCGCATTTAGTGAAAACCCATGGCTATGGCATAGAAGGCTTGGTCATGTGAACATGAATTTGCTTTAAATCATTTCTAGAAAAGATTTAGTCATTAGACTTCCCAAAATCAATTTTGAAAAAGACAAAGTATGTGATGCTTGTCAAATGGGAAAACAAACTAGGATTTCTTTTAACTCAAAGAATGTAGTCTCAACTACTAGACCATTAGAACTTTTGCATATGGACTAATTTGGTCCAATAAGTACCATTAGTCTAGGTGGCCATCAATATACTCTTGTTATTATTGATGACTATTCAAGATATACCTTTGTTATTTTTATTGCTTATAAGGATGAAGCTTACAAAGGATTTGAAAACTTTTGCAAAAAGGTTCAAAATGAAAAAGGAATTTGAATTTCAAACATTAGAAGTGATCATGGAAAAGAATTTGAAAACCAAAGTTTTTCAAAATTTTGTGATGAAAATGGAATTGATCACAACTTTTTAGCTCCTAGAACTCCTCAACAAAATGGAGTTAATAGAGCTCTAGAAGAATTTGTAAGAACAATGCTTTGTGAAAATAGTTTACCAAAATACTTTTGGGCTGAAGCAGTAAACATTTCTTGCTATATCTTGAATAGACTTTTAATTAGGCCTATGCTTGATAAAACTTTGTATGAATTATAGAAAGATAGAAAATCTAATATCTCATATTTTCGTACATTTGGTTGTAAATGCTTCATCCTAAATAACAATAAAACTAACTTGGGTAAATTTGACTCTAAGACCGATGAAGGGATATTTTTAAGATATTCAACCTCTAGCAAGGCTTATAGAGTCTTTAACAAAAGAAATCTAGTGGTAGAAGAATTCGTACATGTAACTCTTGATGAGTCTAACCCAATTAGTAGTAGAGAAGTTTCTTTCAATGATGATGCAAATTTTATTCCAAGAACAGAAATAACTACTCCCATTGTTGACCCAAATGAGAGTCCACCTCAAACAAATGAAGAGATGAAAACTCTCAAATTAGACCAACCATCTACAAGCCGACAAGAGGATAGTTTTCTCAAAGATTGGAGGTATGTAAATTATCAACCGATTGATCAAGTGATTGGTGATCCTTCACAAGGGGTAAAAATTCGTTCTTCTATTAGAAATATTTGCAATTATGTAGCTTATTTGTCTCAAATTGAATCTAAGCCCGAAAAGGATAATGATTAGATAATTGCAATGCAAGAAAAAATAGATCAATTTGAAAGAAACAATGTTTGGAATCTAGTTCCTAGACCTAAGAATCATACAATAATAGGAACTAAATGGGTATTTAGAAATAAAATGGATGAAAATGGAATAGTAACGAGAAAAAATGCTAGACTAGTTGTTAATGGATATAATCAAGAAGAAGGAATAGACTTTGATGAGACCTATACTCCCGTAGCTAGATTAGAAGCTATTCGAATGTTATTTGCCTTTGCATGCTTTAATAAGTTTAAGTTATTTCAAATTGAGGTAAAAAGTGCATTTTTAAATGGCTTTATAGAAGAAGAGGTTTATGTTTAGCAACCTCTTGGATTTGAGAATCCTAGTCTTCCAAATCATGTCTACAAGCTCTGTAAGGCTCTATATGGGTTGAAGCAAGCTCCAAGGGTATGGTATGAAAGACTAAGTAAATTCTTAATTGACAATAATTTTATAAGAGGTAAAGTAGACACAACCTTCTTCACAAAAACTCACATAAAAGGCACTATACTAGTCCAAATATATATTGATGATATTATATTTGGTGCTACTAATGAATTTATGTGTCAAAAGTTTGCAAAGTGCATGCAAGGTGAATTTGAGATGAGTATGATGGGAGAGCTTACCTACTTCTTTGGACTTCAAATCAAACAATTGAAAGGAGGCATCTTTATCAATCAATCAAAATACACCAAGGACCTACTAAAGAGTTTCGAGATGGAAAGCTCAAAGTCACTTGGTACACTTATGAGCATATCTACAAAACTTGATCTTGATGAAGGAGGTAAGTGTGTAGATACTAAATACTATAAAAGCATGATAGGAGCTTTACTTTATTTGATTGCAAGTAGACCTGATATAATGTTCAGTGTATGCATGTGTGCTAGATTTCAGGCTAATACTAAGGAATCACATGTAGTAGCAGTAAAAATGATCCTTAGATATCTATAAGGAACTCAAACCCTAGGATTATGGTACTCTAGAGATTCATCTTTTGAGCTTGTAGGATATTCAGATGCTAATTTTGCTGGATGTAGGTTAGATAGAAAAAGCACAAGTGGAACATGTCAATTCTTACATGCAATGTTAACCTCTTGGTTTTCCAAGAAACAAAACTCCGTTGCACTACCAACCGATGAGGTGGAATATGTAACAACTGGAAGTTTTTGTGCCCAAGTGTTATGGATGAAACAACAACTAGAAGACTATGGCATGAGCTTTAAAAGTATCCCAATATATTGTGATGATACTAGTGCTATCAACCTAACCAAGAACCCTATTCAGCACTCTAGAACTAAACACATAGAAATTAGACATCATTTCTTAAGAGACCATGCTAAAAAAGGTGATATAAGACTAGAATTCGTACCTTCAGAAGATCAAATAGCTGACATTCTTACAAAACCTCTAAATGAAGTAAGTTTTTGCAAAAATATGACTGTCAATGGGATTGTTAGATTATGATAAAATGTATGTTTGATTGTTTCATCATTCATCATTTTGCATATTTGACATCTAGTGAAAGAGTATTAAACATTATTTAATTATTCCCTCACTCAAGATAGCATAGATAAACAAATTTTGTGCTAAGCCTCAAGACTGAAAATTTTCTTAAGGGTCCAGTCGACTAGTAAGTCTATCCTAGACTATTGGCAAGTCTCTGCCCAATCTTCCAGTCAACTAGTACATCAAGACCTCGTTTGGAGCCATTTTTGAAATTTAGTTATCATCCCAGTCGACTGGTATGTAAAAATTTTCATTTCTGCAAAGGACCTAGTCGACTGGTGCCCTAATCCCAGTCAACTAGTATCGCGATTCTATAAATAGTCTCTTCATTTTTTTTTTTCAGATTTTTACGCCATTTTTAGAAACCTAAGTTTTCTCTCTCTACAAAATCTCGTCATTTTGATAAAAAAAACTCTCAAAACGCTTCTTAAACACCTCGATCTACTCATCCAAACCATTTCAACTTTCTACGGTTGAAATCTCTTATTTCCACTCAAAACCCTTTTTCACCCAAAAAGCCATTTTTCAAAAATGTTCGACCGAATCCGTATCAAAACCATCGTTGGGAGACCACATGCGCCTACAAGGCCAAGGTCCACCAAATCCATGGCTCCGGATTCACGAGGGAAGGACATGGCGGGCTCATCAAGCAAGAAACCCATAACAGAGCTTGACGAATCTCTGTTCTCCAGCTCTGTTCTCCAGCCCGGTAGCGAAGAATAGGTATACTTTTGTTATCCGCTATAAGAAAATCATGACAGGTAGATTCATCGACTTTGAATCTATTCATCATGGTAATTTTGATATATTACCTGCCTTCGATGCCATTAACTTGACCCCACTGGTCAAGATACATGAAAATGTTTACCCAAGATTGATTCACCAGTTTTATGTGAACTTGATGAAACCCAGTCCACTGGCTCTGAGGTTCAGAACTAGTGTCATGAGTGTAGAGTTTGAGATCAACACTAACCTCTTGATGAGTATCCTGAGGATCCCTGTGGGAGGGATCCAATGGAGTCTGGATGGATGGCCAGACAATTTTGAGTATGAGGAGGCATGTCAGATAGTTAGGGGAGACCCTAACTACGTGTTTCGACCCACCACATTTCACACATGTAGTGACATGCCCCTTGACTCGAAATTATTCAACCTCATTGTGAGTTGGACTAATCACCCGAGACTCGGGAGTCAGGGGTATCTATCTAAGATAGATATCGTATTGATTTGGCACCACTTCAATATCTACCCCCTGCTACTCGCCAACATGATAAATGGAGAAGCGAGCGACTTTGGATGCCTTCCCTACGGGATGCTCATCATGTTCATCATCCAGCACTTTTAGGTGTTCTCCCTGCCTCCGAGGCTCAGGACATCGACCTCAAGGACATCATTAATGTCTCATCGCTGAAGAAGATGGGGTGCACAATCTGAGATGGCTTTATCTACTCCAAGGTCGGGAATCACATTCGGATTGGAGAGGACGACAGCAGTGATGATGAGGACGAGGGTCCAGATGTTGTTGTTGTTGCTGCTACTATGGATACGGATGACCGAGCACCTCTTATGGGTGACTCGAGTACTAGTCAGGCTGGTTATGGTGATCTCCTTTAGGCTATCACGAGCCTCCAGCTGACCATGCAGTCTGGCTTCTAGAGCTTGAGCTCTACAGTCGAAAGCATGCATCATGACCTTTGCTCTCTCCGGGATGACTTTGAGTTGCATCGTGAGCATACCGAAGGCTCTCTAACTGAGCTTCGAGATCTCATCTGTGATGGATCTAACTCTCCCGCTCCTTGAGTCGTCTTTCTATCTTCCTTTTGATGTACATATTGATGTAGTTTTTCATTGTTCTTAGCACATACATATTTTCATATTTTATTGTATTTGCACTTCTGTTTCAGCTCTACGAAGCCTATTTTGTATAAACTGGTATTATATATATGACAATGGTTTATACTTAGACTTAATTCATGTACTTGTTTTACATATATGTAATATAGTTGCATGCTTAATATCTCTTTATATTCGGATAAATGCTTTAAAACTGCTTCTACATGTATGAAAAATTATGGTTCTTCTCGGGAAGGCTTTCGAACTCCGAATGATGCCAAATTTTCACTTACAAGTTTTTTTTTATGGATTTTCTTCATGTCTATAGTATCTAGATGGCTTATTTTTTTTATTTACTACTCCCTTTTCTGTTGTTGTCAAAACGGGGGAGAAAAATGTGAAAATGTGAAAACTAACTGTAAACTCAAATTAGTGCATAGATTTAGGGGAAGCATTGCTCCAAAGAACTTGGCGTATGATTTTATATATTGAGATGATTGGTTGGGTTGTATATAAACTGTTCTTTATATTTTTCCAGGTTGGTTTTATTAAAAAAAAACAGAGGAGACTCTGCTTGATTTTTCTCAAAAATCCAACACTTAATTTTAAATTTTTTTTTTCTCTCATTAGTTTTGTTATCATCAAAAAGGAGGATATTGTTAACCCTCACCTATATTTTAATGATGACAAAACACAACTCTTATTATACTAACAGTGCTATCTAAGTGTATTAAGCGATAAAGGCATTCAACCAAGGATCAAGGTGCAAGAACTCAACTCGAATCAAACACCAAGTCAAGATAAAAGATCTAGTATAGGGACAAGGTATTTAAACAAGTTGTAAATCTCACTTGTTCAGGTAAAAAGCTTGTCTTATGGCTTATTTTGAAAAAGAAATTTATATAACTTTTCAATCAAATTTTTTAAGTTAAAAGCATTTCGAAACATGAAAACTGGGTTGTTAAGCAATGCAGTCGACTGGGTATTTATACTAAAAGACCGGTATATGGGACAATATGTCCCCAGTTGACTGAGTCACACATATCAGTTGATTGACACTTTGGGCAGAAGGTCCTCAATCGACTGGTACCTTCAACAGCCTTTAAAAATGATGACATAATATTTATTGTTGAGCCATTCTTCAAGATTTAAAGAGAGATATTATTCAGTTGTATACGCTTTCATTGTTGTCTTTCTACTATTTACTTTATAGCATTTATTGTAAAGGGATTAGCTTCTGAAATGAAGAGATTAGCTTCCGAGAGGAAGGGATTTTTGCTTCTGAGAGGAAATGATTTGCTTCCAAGAGGAAGGGATTGATTGTCAGGTTTGTGCAACACCCGTGAAGTTGTACGACTAAGTTTCTGAATGGATTACTTCAAGGAGGTTCTTTGAAGAGAGTGGACGTAGGGTCGTTATGAATCCGATATTGCCGAACCACTATAAACTGAGTTTGCATCATCTCTTCCTTATACTCTTTATTTACAGCACATTATTTGTTTACATGCTTGTGAGTTATCTGTTTTTACAAACTTGTGTTTAATTAGTAAAAGTTTTTTAAAAACCCAATTCACCCCCTCTTGGATTGAAACGTCAGTCTACAATAGATAAATAAAAATGATGACATAATAAAGAATTATATTATTGAATGTTGATATGATGTGAACTTTATGATGATATTAAATTGATAAAATATATGACATATCTATATTAAACGAGGATAGCTTGATAATTTATTTATTAAGAGAAATTGATAAATGATTGAATTAGATTGTGATAAGAGATAGATGATTAATTATGTTGATTTAACAATGAATGAATATAACTAGAAGTATACAAATCGAGTACTTCTTGTAAATTTAATGTACTGAGCTTATGAAGCTCACTTCTCATTGTTAAATAATTTCAGGTAGCAGGCAGGACAAATAAATTTTTGAGTTGAGATTCAGACTGAGTTATTATCTGTAAGTCTCATGGTCCACATCCTCCGACTAATAGAAGAGAATTTTTTTTTTGTAAATATTCATGCATAATATGTTGTACATATTATTTCAGATGGGATATTAATAATGTAACTCCCATGTTGAGGGTTGAGGCTTGATGTATATATATTTTCAGTTGATGTAAGATTTTATATTCTTGCACATATATGTTGTGCTGGGATTTCAAAACATGACGATATTATCTCGGGGGTGGCCAACCCAAGACAGGTCGTTATAATTTTGGTATCGGAGCATTAGGTTTTATGATTTTGTAGACTGCATAAAAATTTAAAGAAGTTGAAGATTTAAATAAACTACATTTTAATGTAGAGTCTGAGGATGACATGTGGACGTGCTAGAGCTAGAGGTAGAGTACTGAACCAGAGAGCTAAAGTTGAGAGAGAGGTCGAGTCTGTGGTTCATGCAAGGGAACAGGTTGCTAGTACAACTGGTACTACTAGAGGTGGGAGAGAATATGCTATAAGGAGGGATGAGTTGAGAGAAGTTTTTGATCATTCTATAGAGAGAATGAATGCAACAGAAGAAAGGGCTGATAATTTACAGAAGAGACTAGAGGAAAGGACTAGAACAAAACCTGATGTGGTGAGACAAGAGGTTTATGAGGGAGATGGTGTGTTTGCACATGAGATGCAAAGGGATTGTTTTGTTAAATTTTTTAAATTTAAACCCCAACCTTTTAGAGGATCTGTAAATCTTATTGAGGCTGAGCAATGGATTAAACATGTTGAGAAATATTTTAAAGTCTTACCAGCGAGAGATAGGTAGAAGGTTGCTTTTGCTTCATTCAAGCTGGAAGGTGAGGCTTCTCAATGGTGGGAGGATATTCTGCCTAGATTGAGTACACAGGTAGATCAACCCTTAACTTAGTGTAAGTTTAAGGATGCGTTCTTTGCAAAGTATTTTCCAGATATGTTTTGAGCACTACAGGAGAGATTTTATTCATTTAAGGCAGAATATTTTATCTATAGCTGAGTATGATAATAGATTTATAGCTTTGTCGAGGTTTGTATGTGAGTTAGTAAATATGGAGAAAAGGAAATGTAAGAGACTTTTTAGATGGTTTACACTATGAAATTCGAACTAAACTCTCTTATATGTGTATTGGGAACTATGCTATAATAATAGATAAAACATTATAGATTGAGAAAGATGTGATGGAATTTAGAGGTAGGATGGATTGGCTGAAGAGGTATAGATTTGAGAGACCCAGAGGTGGTAGTAGTATGAGTGTGTAGGGTGGGAGACCACCCCAAATGAGGCATTCCTTGTCATAGAGAACTGTAATGCAGAGTCAGAGGCAAGCAGGATATGTTCATTCTGTAACTCAGAGTAATATTGGTGAGACCCCTAGATTTGGGAGACAAGCTATGGGAACTAGATATTATAATAGAGGAGTAAGTATGCCACTAAGAGGAAGTGGTAATCTGATGTATGATCGAGAGATAAGAGTTTGCCATAGATGTAATCAAACAAGGCATCTATCTCGGAATTGTCCAACTCTTATGTGCTTTGTATATAGCGAGGGAGAACATATTAGTGTAGATTGTCCAGTGGGGAAATCTATTGAGATAAGTGCTAGAGGTGTTTGGGAGAAAACAGGCGAAGAAAGGTGGTGGATTAAAGAGTATATAAGGCAAGGGCAGAGGCAGAGGATCAGTAGCTGAGAGAGGACGCGGTGGTTAGTTACAGCCCAAAGACAGTAGAGTCTATGCATTGCCCCAACAAGATGCCCATGCCACTCTTGAAATTGTTATGAGTATGGAATCTATTCTTAATAGACCTACTAGATTATTAATTGATCCTAGTGTAACCTATTCTTTTGCATCTAGTGTTTTTATGAAATCTATTGATGCATGCTGTTATTGTTGAGGTTCCTACTAGGGATAGGGTTATTATCAGGACAGTTTATCGGTGTTGTATGATTAGTATGGTTGATAGAGAATTTGAAGTTAATTTGTTACCTTTAGATATGACAGATTTTGTTTTAATTATGGGGATGAATTGGTTATCTCCATATCATGCTTGGGTACATTGTTTTAGGATGAATGTGGTGATCAGGATACTAGGATAAGAAGAGTTTAATTTTCAGGGAGAACGTAAGATATTTGCCAACTGTCTTATTTTTGCCTTGACTGCTAGTAGATGGTTGAAAAAGGGTTGTGAGGGGTATTTGGCATATATGGTGGATTCTAGAAAAGAGATTAGGAAGTTAGAAGAAATCTTAGTAGTGAAAGATTTTTCTGATGTGTTTCCTGATGAGTTGTCTGGTTTGCCTTCTAATAGGGAGATTAAGTTTTCTATTGAGGTGATTCCAAGATTAGCACCCATATCTATAGCACCTTAAAGAATGACATCAGCTGAGTTAAGAAAATTGAAAGTTTAGCTTCAAGAGTTGCTAGATAAACAATTTATTCGACCAAGTATGTCGCCTTGGGGAGCCCCTATGTTGTTTGTGAAGAAGAAAGATGGAACGATGAGGTTGTGTATTGATTATAGATAGTTGAATAAGATCACCATCAAGAATAAATATCCTTTGCCCAGAATAGATGATTTATTTGTGCAGTTATAGGGGGCTAGGGTGTTTTCTAAGATATACCTGAGATCGGGTTATCATCAATTGAGGATAAAGGAGGGGGACGTGCTTAAAACTACTTTTAGGACACGTTATGGCCATCATGAGTTCTTTGTGATGCCATTTGGGTTGACTAATGCTCTTGCAACATTTATGGATCTAGTGAATCGGGTGTTTAAACCATTCTTGGATAGATTTTTAATTGTATTTATTGATGATATTTTGGTATACTCCAAAAATGAAGAGGAGCATGTGCAACATTTAGAGATAGTGTTGGAAATTCTGAAGAGAGAGAAAGATTTACGTAAAGTTCTCTAAGTGTGAGTTTTGGTTAAATGAAATATCTTTCTTGGGGCATGTTGTGTTAGAAGATGGTATAGCAGTTGACCCACAGAAAGTGAAGGTAGTGTTGAATTGGGAAAGACCCATTAGTGTGACTGAAATTAGAAGCTTTTGTTGTTGTTGGTTATTATAGGAGGTTTGTCAAAAAAATTTCTATTATTGTTAGACCATTGACTAGATTGACTAGGAAGGAAGTGAAGTTTATGTGGTCAGAAGAATGTGAGAAGAGTTTCTAGCTATTGAAAGAGAAATTGACTACTGCTCCAGTATTAGTGCTTCCTTCTGGTGATGAAGGATTTGTGATATATAGTGATGCGTCGCATCAAGGGTTGGGATGTGTGTTAATGCAACATGGGAGAGTTATAACTTATGCTTCTAGGTAATTGAAGTGCTATGAGAGAAATTACCTGACCCATGATTTAGAATTGGCTGCCATAGTTTTTGCTTTGAAGATTTGGAGATATCATCTGTATGGAGTCACTTGTGAAATTTTTACTGATCATAAAAGTTTGACGCATTTACCTACCAAAAGAGAGTTGAATTTGAGGCAGCGGATATGATGGAGTTGATTAGTGACTATAACTGTACAATTCACAATTATCCAGGGAAGGCTAATGTAGTAGCTGATGCATTGAGTAGAAAGTCTACAGGGAGATTAGCTGCTATTGGAAGTCATGATATTTGTTTGATGGTAGAATTGACAGAAACGAGAATGTAACTGAGTATTAGTGATAAAGTAGTATTAACAACAAATATGGTGGTACAACATTCTATTATTAATCGCTTGTTACATATGTAGAGCAGAGATGAAGGGATAAAGAATCTCAGACAGGAAGTATTAAATGGAAATCGACAGAGTTTAGAATTAGAGAATATGGTATGGAGGTATTAGGACATAGAGTTTGTGTTCCCAATGATGTTGAGATAAGAAATGAGATACTAAGATAGGCTCATAATTCTGTGTATTCTATGCACCTGGGTAATAATAAGATGTGCAGGGGTTGAGACAGAATTACTGGTGGTCAAGAATGAAGAAAGATGTAGCTGAGTATATTTCTATATGTTTGATTTGTCAACATGTGAAGTCTGAGAATAGACATCTGGCAGGTTTATTACAACCTTCTCCAATACCTAAATGGTCATGGAAGAATGTGAGTATGGATTTTGTTTATGGTTTTCCCTGTACCCAAAGGGATCATGATGCTGTACGGGTTATAGTAGATAGAATTTCTAAGTTTTTACATTTCTTTCCTATAAAAACTACCTAGAGTCCTAAAAAGTTGGTTGAATGGTATATAGCAGAGATTGTGAGATTACATGGAGTACCTTTGAGCATTGTATCAAATAAAGATTCTAGATTTACTTCTAGATGTTGGAGGGGTTTTCAGAAAGTTATGGGTACACAGTTGCAGTTTAGTACAACTTTTCATCCTCAAACTGATGGGTAGACAAAGAGAATCATTAGAATACTGGAAGATATGTTGATGGCAAGTGTATTGAGTTTTTCAGTGAGCTGGGATGCTTATTTACCTTTGATCGAGTTTGCATACATTAATCAATACCAAGCTAGTATTGGGATGACACCATTTGAGGCTTTATATTGTAGAAGGTGCAGAACTCCAGTATGTTGGGAAAAAGTTGGGGAAAGAAAGATATTTGCTCTAGAAATGATAGATTTGACTAGTGAGAGGATCAAACTGGTTAGAGAGAACCTTAGAGCAGCACAGAACAGACAGAAGGGATATGCTGATAATAGAAGACGACCTCTTGAGTTTCAGGTTGGTGACCGGGTGTATTTGAAGATATCTATATGGAAGGGTGTATTCAGATTTAAAAAGAAAGGAAAGTTGAGTCCGAGATTTGTGGGACAATATGAGGTGATTGAAAGAGTCGGACCAATAGCATATAGATTGGATTTGCCTCCAGAGTTAAAGTAATTGCACAATGTGTTTCATCTTTCACTTTTGAGAATGTGTTTACATGATGAATCTCATAGTATTTCGAGTCAAGCTGTAGAACTTTAGGAAGATTTGACATTTATGCAAGTATCAGTCAAATTCTAGACAAAAAGGAACAAGTCTTGCATAATAAATTTATTCTTTTAGTTCAAGTGTTATGGAAGAATAAAGATGTTGAAGTAATTACTTGAGAGCATGAGGTAAGAATGAGAAAATACTACCCCCAACTTTTTCATAAGTTAGGTAAAGAAATTTCGGGGACGAAATTTTTATAAGATGGGCAGAATTGTAGTACTCATGTTCATAAAATAGGGGTAAAGAGGTAATTTTACATATATTATATTGAATTAAATAATCCATTGATGAAAGATTTAGTATTGATTTGAAATAATATTTGAAAAATAATATTGATTTTTTTTTGAAAAGAGTTAGAAATTTTTAAAGAAGAAAGTACTGAAATTTTTTGAAATTCGAAGTTGAAATGAAAGAATTTTGAAGAAAAATATTGACTAAAGTTGAGGAAAATAATTAAAATTTTTTTGGAAGAAAACATAATTTTTTTATATTTCTCTATAATATTTTATAAAAATTTTAGAAGGAAGAAAAGATGAAAAATTGATTTTTAAAGGGTAAATGGCAAAACAATAATTATGTAATGACAAAACAGTACGATGGTAGAATTGTAAATAACCAAAAGAAAATATGTAAATTGTATTTAAAAAAATCGCAGACTTCACGTGAAGTAGTGAAGTGGCAAAGCGACAGTAAAAAAAAATATGAACGATGAAGTAGTGGAGAAGAAAAAAAAATTCAAAGCTTATATTTGTCTCCGAGTCTTGCTCAAAGACATTCGTTTCTTTTTTTTTTCAAAATTCATGGTTTTCTTTCCTTCTTCAATTCAAATTTCTTAGGAAAAAGTTATAAAGAAAATTTCTCCAATATCAAAGATAGTACAATTATTTAATTACAATAGCAAGATTTCATCATATTTGAGGAAAATTTTCAATAAGACTCATAACTAAATAATTATATTGTTTGAATTAAGTTATGAAATAATAAGATTTATGAAAGTTTATGATTAGATGTTGGTGATCAGCAATCTCAAGAAATTGCTGAAATGAGCAAGAAAAGCAAGGAGGTGATCCACGGGTAGCTTTAAGTGCTACATGGTGAGTTAGATTTTCTTTTAGTAATCGAGACCAATAAGAATATGAATTTATGATATTTGAATAAATTGTTGAATTATAATGAATTAATGATGTATTTTATGTTAAGTATGATAATTGATTGATTTATTGATTAAGGATTAAATATTATGTTGAATATTAATTATATAAGAATTTATATTTTAAAAAGTATTGATTAATGAAAAACATGCTGAGAAGTTATATGAAATTAATGAAAGTATGATTGAAAAACTGATATGATATAGGAGACAATTTAATAAATATGACAAAAACAATAATTTTGAGAAAGAGCTAGATAGTTGAATTGAATGCTTTGATGTATGCTTGCTTGAATATTATTGCTCATATGCATAAAAATGAAGAACAGGAAGGCAACTAGTCTGGCTGAAAAGACCAAGAAAGTAGCTGGTCTGACTGAAACATGTCGACATGTGGGAAGACGTTCCCAAATGATAATATGAAATGATAAAATGAGAAATAAAGAAAGAAAATTTAAATTCATGTATTATGTTTGTTTTAAATATTTATTATTAATTTATTAGATGCTAAAGAATTAGTTTTGCTTATTAACTGATTGATAGATAGATGAATCTCATAATAAGAAAATTTTTATGATAGATAAATAGAAATGATGACATAATAAAGAATTATATTATTGATTATTGGTATGATGTGAACTTTATGATGATATTAAATTGCAAATATTAAATTTATAAAATATAGGAGGTATATGGATTGAAAGAGGATAGCCTGATAATTTATTTATTAAGAGAAATTAATAAATGATTGAATTAGAATTTGAGAAGAAATAGATGGCTAATTATGCTGGTTTAACAATGAATGAATATAACTAGAAGTATACAAATCGAGTACTTCAAGTAAATTTAATTCACTGAGATTGTGAAGCTCACTCCTTATTGTTAAATAATTTCAGGTAGTGGGCAAGACAAATAATTATTAGAGCTGAGATTCAGACTGAGTTATTATCTGTAAGTCTCATGGTCCATATCGTCAGACTAATTGAAGAGAAATTTTTTTTTGTAGATATTCATGCATAATATGTTGTATATATTGTTTCGGATGAGATATTAATAACGTAACTACCCTATTGAGGGTTGAGGGTTGATGTATATATTCAATCGATGTATGTTTTATATTGTTCAATATATATGTCGTGTTGGTATATCAAAATGTGACAACATTGTCTCGGAGGTGGACAACCCAGGATGGGTCATTACATGCAGGCCCTGTGCAGGAGTTGGTGCACAATCAAGACTGGAAATTGGATTAATAATTGTATTAAGTGCCTCATCAGTCATAGTAAACCATTTGACAAGTGCTAATAAGCTACACAGAATACAATATTTTCAAAATAACAATTATGAGAACAGTTTAATGGGTAATTTACATAAACAATAGTGGTAAACATAGAAGATACTCTGGAACAGCTTGACCATGTCTCATTACTTCATCAATCTCTTATAGATGCCTAAAAAGTGTATATCTACAAAGAAAATTCTTAGCTAGCTAAGTGTAAGCAACACAAAGGTCAGTTAAAACCCCCAAAGTTTTGGGAACAAAAGAAGAAAGCATTAGCAATCGTATTACAATAACCCCCAAAGTATTAACATTCTTGGAAGTAACTTGTTAGGAGTTTCTACTGTAATATTTGAACTTGTTCTAGATTGAGTGCGTAAGCCTGTTACATTCGCCAGCCCATGATAAGCTAGGTTTATGCCCCATCAAAATTGTAAAGTTTCCAAAAATGCTTACTGCATAAGCAAGTACTATAAATATTCCACTTGAACTTCGTATAGAAGTCTCACCTAGAACAAATGACCATAATGAAATGAAAGCAAGCCCTTAGATAGTTCAAAATTTTCACTGAGCAAAACAAACAACATACTTAATTTCTTACAGTACCTAGTGAAGTCAACCTTTTCCCTAGGAGATCCAAGGAATTTGTTAAATTTTATTATGTGGTGATAATATATTAACTTTATCAACGTTAACAAGCTTGGGTGCCCATTTGAAGACAACTTTAGTAGCATAGCACATTTTTGACCTAGTTAAATTATACTAATAAGGTTAATGTAAAAACAAAACCAATGAATTCTGGTAGATAATTACTTGAGGATTGTTAGACATGAATTATAATAACAGTTAAACATTCATTAAGAAAATCAAAATTTTTTCTAGTACCGGCAAATATAATAATAGTTGGTTCACAACAATGATAGCCAATGAAAATGATGGGACATCTATGTGTGGTTTGATGTGAGGATAGTATGCTTCATGCAAGAGCAAGCAACTAAGTGATTTTATTTACAGGCAAACATAGTGTATTTGGTGAAAAATGAGCAACACACATTGTTAGCCATCTTTTGACATTATGCGACTCCTTCAATTTGCGTACTTTTTTTTCTTTTTCCGCCAAAGTCCAAAAGAGAGGAAGTGTATATTTTAAGCTAAAGATAATAAAATCTTTTTTATTATTTGTTTTTTTGGGGAGTAGTACTAGTAATGGAAGATAGATAATCATGTTGGTATAATGTGAAGTTGGATTGGAAATGAATGAGAGGGATTGGTGTAGCAGGCTTGTGCATGTTACATACCCTAATAAATATGTGCCATTTTCACTCCTAAATGGATTTTTGGTTAGATTTTTAATTTTTGGGAAACATATTTTAATGTAGTTGTTTGTTACTTTTTTTTTTTTTTTTAAAATGTGTTTAGATGCATAAGTTCGGACTTTCTAAATTATGACTTATATAAGTCTGTTTTAGCTTTAAAACAAACTTATTTTGAAAGGAGAAAATATTTACTTACTTCGGAAGTCATGAGTGCCATACAAATAGACTCATTTGCCCCTCTCTTCAACATTTCGCCTTGAGTTCTCTGCTTGAATTTTTTTCTCTAAAAAAACAATCCATTTCCTCGCCGATGACTATTCCAGTGAATCAACTAACCCATTTTCTTCTCTAGTCTTTGTTGCTGATAATTTGAGCTCGGTCTTTTTTCTCTTAAAATAAAAATTTTAGAATATTATACACGTGCATGTTGTTTCGTTACACATTAGGTGTTATTTTACTTTTTGATTACACCATAGTTGTTGGGTACACGTCTAATTTATATATTTAAGGTGTTTGATTCTTGAGTTCATGTTGCTTGATGAAATAGATATTTGTTTCGATGTGTTTCGATTTCAAAACTGTTTTTATTTTTTATTTTTTATGGAGGCTATTTTGTTTGATCTTCGATTACTGCATACTTGCTAGGCTTATGGCCAATTGAGTTGGGTTTTTTTATGTTATATTTGGTGTTTGATTCGTAATGAAATAAGTATTTTTGTGTTTTTTTTTGTTTCTTACATGTACTTCGATGGAGGCTATTTTTTTTATCTTCCATTTCTCCATAACTTCTACGTGTTCATATAGAGGGTTAGATTGAGTGATATTGTTGGTGTTTAATAGTTCATTTCATATTTTTAATGAAATGGATATTCCTTTTGGTCTCTAAACCATGTTCTTGGATGGATGTGTCACATGATTTCAATTAATTATTTCTCGATAGATACTGGGTTTTGATTTCTATGTTGGATCGGAGTTTATTTTTTCTGAGTTTTTCATTTTCATATGTTCATATGTTTTAGCTTTTGCATATCCATTTTTGTCTCATGCATTGTATTTACTTCACATTTTTCTTGGAACTTGTATATACTTTATACTCTATATATTGCTATCAATATGTCTAATGCATTGCATTAAGCCCTAACCAATGATGAACCCATTAATTTTTTTTTCTTTTTTATTAATGTTGCATTGTTTCTTGTCTAATTCACATTGTCATGTAAGTGTTTGATTGTGTTTGTTTATAGTTTAGTGTCTGTTTGATGACTTGAGGTCAAGAATCATTTCTTGTTGCATGCAAATATAGCATAGTATTATTACTTGTATACAAGTGTACATGCATGTGTGTAAGGCTGATGGTTTTCATGCTTTTCTATTTTCTTTTTAAAGTGCATAGCCTACACAGTTGAGAGGGTTGAAATTGTCCATATTTTCATATGCATTGCTATGTGCTCATGCTTGCATTTGGTTGTATTGTTGACATACTTTTAGCTAGTATTGTAGCATTCTAACATAAACAAGAATGATAATAATGTCTAAACCTTGTTAAAAAAACCACATAAAGTAAAAGCATGAACACATCTAAATACCATAGAATTCATTATTCAGTTTCACTTAGAATGGTTTCGTCAATCACACACTCAATTTTTTTTTAAGTATAATTTCACTTTGAAGATGTTCAAATCGCTCAACTTTAAAAACTATAGGGTGCTTCTTTACTCTCTTATCTTCAAGGAATATGAGCACAAAAGTACCCTATTGTTTCAAAAGTCGAGCAATTATAATGTTTTCATCGTTCTTCCATGCCTATTTAAAGCATAGACATTCATTGCAATTGACGAGAACACTCTTAGTGAAAGTGAATAAGAAATTCATTGTATTTGTGCCTTTAAACATTTTTTTAAAGATATTGTAGACACCTTGTTTTGTATCCATTTAATTGATAAGAATTTTTCCATTTGGATCTCTATAAAAACAACTAAGATACATATAATTGAGATTTTGAAAGTGATTTGCAATAAGGAATTTTGACAGTAATAGCTACAACCACCTATCAAGCCTAACAAAAATGAAATTTGGACAATGGGTAGAAAGAATAATAGTTTTAAATTTTAAAGCATGTTGGAAGAACGAAAAACATGAGCAACCAAAATTGCACATCTGCACAACTCTAGAGTTGTAGAGACAACCCTTACGCAACTCAAGAGTTGTTCAGGTTTGCATAGTCCTCAAATGAAAAATCTGGGTTAATAAATAGTTTGCACCCCACCTCAAAAAGACCTAATTAAAACAATTTTGCAATTGGAGCAATAATAAATCCTATGCATTTCTAGATTTTCGCAAGGTTATCCTACTAAACTCTAGGTATGCACAAGTTACACATAAGGTCAAAAACACGGATAAATTATTGACCAGTCTTATCTCATCTATTAAACTTAGATGATCAACTCAGAGTGATAAAATTAGATCTAAAAAATTATTTTTATCTAAAAATCTATAAACTTATCTTGACCTAACTCTATCACTTCAGTACTATAAATAGGACTTTTGGTTTCAACATTTGACAACAAAGAGAATTGGGGTGAAAATATTGAAACTATACTTCTCTTTCTTCTCTAGAAATTATTCTTAAGTGTTTTTGGCGAGAATTCTTCAAATAAAAGCTTTTAAGAAAATTAAGTGATCACATTAACACGACACTGGGTTTCTAATTTGGGTTAAATAATTCAAACACAAGGGAAACACTTGAGTGAGGGATCTAGAATTTTACAAAGTTTCTTTAGCTATATCTAATCTCGAGGACCTTTAAATTATTCGATGTCTTTCTAAGCCATAATCAAGGAACACCAAAGTCAAGAATCGACATCTTTTTTTGAGAGGTTCAAGAGGAACAATCAAACTCAAGCATCCACTACCGAATTAGAGGCTAGTGTGGGCAAGGAGGGTAATTTGGTGTCTATTCGGCATCATTCGGATCTTGTAGTGTTTCCTAAAGGTAGGTGTGGATGTAATTATTTTTTAAACTTATTGTTTGTATGACCATATTCCTTAAAATGACATGAATATGTTTGTTTGAGTGATTCACATGAAAATTGGTATGATGGATGATGCCAAAATGTTAGAACTATTCTTCTAGGAGAGAATCTATGTGAAATATTTAATAAATTAGTTGTTTGATAATTGTATGGAATAGAATTTGTATTTTATCTAATCTTATTGTAGACATCAAGCTAGGGTTTCACTAAGGTATGTGTTCCCCTCATTATTTTTTCCTTAAATGTTTACAGTAGCTTAGTATTTTGGTGTGCAAGAGAACTGTCAACTTGTGCTACTATTTTTTTGTTGCCAAAAGGCTGCGCATATCTATAGTTTCACGAGTCTATGTTGCACTACTCTAGATATGTGCAGGCTATGTTTGAGCTCAAATCATGTTTATCTTTTTTCAACAACTTACTTTGGAAATCACCCTCAAGATGCCCAGGTAGTGATCTTCCAAACACCCAAGTCTAAAATGACTTGTAATAAACTCGAAACAAAACAGGAATTAAACCAATCAAAGAAAGAACACATGCAATTGTTATCGAGGTTCGATAATGTGCCTACATCCCCGTGAGCTCCTCTGAGCCTTGTGCACTAAATCAATGAGTTCTTACAAGTTACAGCAACACCTCTTCAAGAAACCTCTTGTTTTTTAAGAACAAAAGAAGAGAAAAAGAAAGTGATAAGGACTTGAGTTTCCCTAGAATTTTCCCTAAGAAAATTTCACTTACAAGGCCCTTTAATCCCCAATCTATACTACTCTCTCTCTAAACAATCAGCATCTCTTGAATGAGTCTCTCCTGTGTTTAGTGTCTTTGCACTCTCACACACCATATGTTCTATTTCACACACATTCATATGTTATGTTTCACACATGTTCTGCACATTCACATCACTTAGATGCTCACCTCACATCCTCCTTGAATGGCTCATAGATGACCCTTTATATAGGGTAATGACTTCCTCATCCAATCTTGGAAATCAATTTCCACCCTTAGATCTCAAGAACCAAAGACCCATGGATCTCTAAGAGTCTAAGTAATCCTGTGCGCTTTAACCATGCTCCACGCACCATCTGAAGTTACTGGAAAAACTTGTCTCAGTGTGCCTGGCGTCCCGGCCTAACAGGGCTGCACTTCTCCAGGTTCTGGACGCCACGGCGCAGGCTCTCTGAGGTGCGGCGCACACCTGTGCTTGAACCATTCTCCTTATTGAGGGGTGAGGCACGGACTGCCTGAGGTGCGGCACACACCTCCAAACCTGATGCTGAACTTCAACCCATTTAATCCTTGGACAAATACCAACAGTTTTATGAACCCTACTTGCCGTATTAGAACTGTATGACCTACTTAGGTACGATGAACAATAGAATGCATGTTTAGGCATGTAATCAAATATAATCCAATTTATTTCCCTGTTACCATGTTTATTTTAGAATCAGATTATTGATTTGGTATGAAATGTTTTCTGAATTGTTCATTGGTATAGTTTATTCTAGTTTTATTTGATTTAATTTCTTTATTACTTTATTTTGTTTGTTTTATTTATTACCTTTGATATAAATTGCTCCATTCATCATGATATTGTGTGCTTCATACTGTTACATGTGTGATTGATCATAGAATTAAAATTTGGAGAATATAAGTAATTGGTTCTTAATTAAATTATTACTTAACAAGAAAAAGTAGAGATTAGGTCCTTTGTGGCATAAGCATGTGTAGAGTGCTCTTTCTTTCGACCATCACACACTGTACCCTAAGCGATAGCAGTATGCCCTACTAGCCAATAGCAATTGATGTTATGGAATGTTACTTGTAATTAATCTTATTCATTTGTTGACAATCAATATCAATGACATTTATTTTGTTTATCATGTTCATTACAAATCAATGCATGTGCATTATATGATAAAGCTCATAGAATAAGAACAATGAAAATAAGCACCATTATGAGACCATGCTAGTGAGATTTATTTTCTTAAGCTTTATTCTTAAATGTTCCTAATCATAGAATCACTAAGAATGACTTTAGTAAATCCGGATAGAGTACATACTATGTTTCTTTAATGAGTGGGTGATTGATCTTACAATTACTAGTGTATGAGATACTAAAATAGGTTATGTAAGTGCTTATTAGAGAACATTTACATTGAACTAACTCGACTAAGAAATTCCTAATGGACATTTTACTGTCTATCAATAGGAATTCTTATGTTGCAGTTGTATAAGTGATCCTTGGACTTGAGGCACCATGGATATCTTGTGTATGAGTCATCATGTTTTGATGCTACCTAAAGGTGATTATAATCATGGCTCATAAAAAGGTAGAAATTGGGTATGACCACTTATGTATGAAGGTATGTGAGTGTCTAATAGAGGATCCATCACTCTTAGTAAAAAAAAAGAGAATATCTCATGTGATCTTATTAAGTCATAGTTTAAAAATTCATTGGCCAATGTGGAGTGAAAATTAGAAAAGAGTTTTCAATTTCATCATTTAAGTTATGGACTTGAGATCTAGATACATATAATTAAATAATTAAGGCTAACAGTAAATCTATGCTTTAGGTTTAATCTGAGACATTGCATGATGGAATGATTGAATTGTACTATAACTATTAACAGAAATGTTCACATTAATTCATATTGTATGGGTAGTCATGGCATATTGTTAGGTGTCAATCGTGACTTGAAGAAGCCCTTAAGAAGTAATTGTAATTAATTCTTAATTAAAAGGAGAATTAAAAATAATTTTAATTTGAATTAAAATTAAAAGGATTCTTAATTAATTTGACGTGATCCAATTGTTACATAATTGTTACGATCTACTGCCAATAAAATATTGAACCTAAAGGATGACACACAATTGAGCAATTACAAAAATAAGAAAAAATAATGGGCTAAGAGAGATTTCTGGGAATTAATTAAACCAGGGGTTTAATTATAATTTTATAAATCCTAATTCTCTTAGGATTAAGGGAACTATATAAAGGCTTTATTTGATAGAAACCAAAACATAACATACAATTATTGTTGTGGAGATAAAAAAATAACTCTCTCACAAAAATTGCTGAAAAATCTAAAGTTAGCACTCAATAGAGAATTTGGCCAGCCCTTTGTTCTTCTTCATCGTGTGGTGTTTGACATCCCGTAGAAGAAGAATTTTGTTTTTGGCTGCTCGTGTGGATACGCTTAGAGACCGGACACTTGAATGATTGGTGAATCTGTTTCAAAGATCAATAAGAATCTCCATTAAAGGTAAAAAATCTCTAACATTATATGAAAATATTTTTTGAATTTTCATTCTACTAGATTCATAGAGATTTGTCTTGGGATTTGAGTCTATGGGCATAGATTTTTAATTTTTCCCTATGTATTCTATGCATGTAGACTTACAGTAAGTTTGAATCTAATCTCTCTCTTTGACTAGTAGCTAAAGGTTCTTGGTTTCTTGAATTAACCAAGTGGTAACTCCAATCAAAGTTTCCATACCTTTTGACTTTGTGTCTTAGATTCGTTAATTTTTTATTTGGGTTGGTCATTCGGATTAGCTCCTCTTCAAAAAGATACGATTCATGCGACATTACTGTATTGATGAAAGGTTTAAAGGGAAAGTACCTTATAAATGCTTCAACACTTGAAAACGTGTCTCTTATGTGGAACGTCCTTGCTATTAATGAAAGGTTGTCAAAAGTATAGTAGAAATATCATTTTTCATTATGTCGAACCACTTCAATAGGCACCCTTTTTCTCTACCCATCGGGAAAGGAAGAGCTTTGGATATTTAGCTGGAGTTGTGGTAGAGGTAGAACTTCGAGAGGGTATCCTACAAACATCTAAACATTTTTTTTGCCTTGATTGAATGATAGCACAACTATTGCATCGATATGTAGGAAGATGTTTTCCTAGGTATGTGGTGGGACTCAGATTTCACACGAGACAGGTTATATTACAACAGATGAATTGAAAATTACATAGTACATAGAACAATTTCTTTATGAATTTATAAAGATTTATGTATTAGATATTTTTTTTTTGGATTTATCAATTATGTAAAATAATTATTCTAAGTATTTATAAACATTTATGATATTTATATTGTAATTCACCTTCATGGCAATCATATTTAAAATTCTAGAAGATGTTAAAAGGTACTAGCAGTCAGAAGCCAATTGTTGTATCCAAACGTGGATTAAAAATACAAGACAATTTTTATTTCTAACGCGACGGTTTGGTGCCAAAAATTAAGATAGAGCATCATTAAAAAATAATTCCAAATTTAAAAAACCAAACACGAGTCATCAGTTGCCATTTAGTTTTCACAAGTACAACCATACAAACCCTAAACCATTTTTAGTTTGGATTCTTTTTATAAATAGTTTAGCATGGGTGTTTGACCTAACAAAAGCCATTTTATAGACTCTCCCAAATGGTATCTAAGTTAATTGATATGAATGAGAAAATTTTGGGTTACCTTTGTGAAGTTAACATTATTTTTTTTATGGACTACGATCCTCTCCATTTAAGAATTGAAATAGAGGTCAATTTTATGATGAGATTAAATGTCACATTGACAAATTTGAATTTGAATATTCTCCATTTGATGATGTGGCATTCAATCCCACCATAAACTTGACTCAATTTCAATTTTCAAATGGGGAGGATCGTGATCCATTTTTTCTTAACTTTTTAACTTGGACAAATAATCTAGGACCTTCATAAAAAAGAAAGAAAGGCCAAGGAAAAGGGGCAGATAGAATATTAGGGCATGTTTGGAGATAGTTTTTAGTTTTCAATTTTCAAAAATGAAAATAGAACAATTTTCTAGTGTTTTTTTTTTAAAAAAAAAATATGTTTGAATAACTGTAATTTGAAAATAGTTTTCAAAAACAGAAAACAGTGAAAATTTATTTGGATAATTTATTTTGAAAATTTCTTTGAAATTAGAAAACTGTTTGGATACAACTTTTTGGTAACTTTTTTCAATTTCTACTTTAAACAAAAAATTGACTGTATCTACACTGTTTTTCAATCAGTTTTCAAATCCAGTTAAGACTTGTATGAAAACAATCATTCATCATCCAATAATATAAGAAAACTTCAATGCAGCTAATTATGACAACTACATGTCTTAAATAATTTTGAAGCAACATAATTAATCAAAACAAGCAACATATCATCCATAAAATTCAAAAAAGAAGAATAAAAATATTTAAATATAAACATAGACAACACCTCATGGAACTAAGTATACATGGTTCTTTAGCACATGTATATAATGATAAACTAAAGTCTTTTGGGTTGTAGTGTTCACATCCTATGGCAGTTGACGTGTTGAAGATAATTCCCAACAGTTTGTAGTGCTTATATCCTTGTTTGACATATTGGAAAACTTTTGGGTGTGCTTACGATAAAAAAAAAAGTAAGATATAAATGGCATAATATATTGCTAAAGTTATCCAAATAAATTACCATAAGAAGAGTCCACTATATGAACTTTAGGAAGAATAAAATACCCGAATATGATTTTGTCAAGTATCTTCTAAGGCTTCGATAGTTTTAGTTTCTATCTTCCAACCAAAGCCAGTGTGCTCAAGAAGTTGACTAAACAACCAGTGTTTAATACCCAACCTTTGTTATTTCTCTGTCATTTGTTTCATTGTAAAACTCTATTGGACTTGATATTCAAATTGTTTTAAATTGGCTCCCAAATCCTTTTATGAAACTGTCCATCTTTCATGTGTCCCTTATTCACCTTATCAACCATGATATCAATAAAATATTTCATATTGGAAGCTATGTATGTTAAAGTTTAGGAAACAAACAAAGTTATGCTTAATTGAAACACTAGTCCAAAACAAATAGAAGTATTATCCATTTTAACAAGATTTTCATATTCATGAATTTTTTTCTCTTTTACAACTCTCTTCTCCTAAGTTAGATTTTAAGGGAAACCAATATTGATGGAACTAATCACTAACAAGAAAATGTTTCAGTTAGCAAATAGCAATAGGAAATGGAGAACCAAGTAGCAAACAATGTCTATTTGCAAAAGCCATTGAAGCTAAAAATCAAACACCCAAACTGCAAAATAATCTAATACTCTGTAGTAGTACACAACCATTATTCTATCTCCACATTTTCCTAGAACCCAAATAGAAACAATTAACTTACTTGATAATGAAAAAAAAAAAAACTATACATGAGTAAAAATTCATAATCATAACTCAGAAACAATAACAATCAACTTACATGAGTAAAAATTCATAACCATAAGAGAAAGCTTACATGAGTTAAAATTCAATCAACAAAATGTCCTATCCCCACATTTTACTTCTACCCAAACATAATAGAAATAAGTATATCAATATATGCATAAAATTACAGAAGTACATGAGGAAAAAATACATTCCAACATTCTTTTTCTTATGACTGACTAATTTGTTGCTTAATTAGGACGGATTATATTACAGTATGCAAAATATGAAGTATATCCTGCGGGTCTAAATTTACGAATACTGATTTACATCAAAGAAGATAGAGTGCAAAGAAAATGTACGGTAGTGTTAATACACTCAAGCGTAAGATTAGGCAGAACTAGAAGAAATCGACATAGTAACCTATAAGTTTTTGCCTTTTAGATTGCAGATCGGGATAATATGGGTTTATTGTTGTCGATTTTTATAAAGGAACAGAGTTCTTCAAAAAAATCTAAAAATAAAAACAAAAATTATGTCAAAAAGAGAGCAAAGAGAGAAAAATGAGTGAGATTTAAGAAGAAACGAAAAAGATAACACATATATTGTTCGATTTGGCAGCGGTGTGGAGGTCTCTAAGTTCTGTTGTCCATTTCGAAGCTTTGAGGAAGAGGAAAGAGAAAGAGAAAGTTGAGAGAAAATAGGGAAATAGGAAGAAGAAGGGTTGGAAAGTACATGGGCACTATTTATCTACGATGCATAAAATTCTTTCCCATTAGTTTTCTCTTGTTTTTGAAAACTTCTACTTGAAAAGATCTCCCACCTCTTTTCTAAAAGTGGTGTTCTAAAAGAGTTATTTTGGAAGGTGTTTTCAAAAACTGTCTTAAAACTGGTTGCTAAACAATCTTTTATGGGTTTTCAGATTTTGAAAACCCAATCCAAACATACGCTTAGAGTTTAAAAAGGCTAAAACATGATTTTGATCCCCAAATTGTCACACTAATTCAATTTTAATTTGTAAACTCTCAATTTTATCAATTTAAGTCCCCAAACTAACATTATTGAACCAATTAAGCCCTATCGTACATTAAATTGTGAGAAATAAAACTGTATTACCCACGTGGTAGACATAAATCCAAGTCAGCCAACTTTTAAAAGGTTAAAAGTTTATTCTATGTATCTCACATGTTATAGCAATAAAGAAAGACACATTCATACCTAACAACCAATTAAAAGTGGTCTAAAGGTTTAATTGTTAATATGAAAATAAAATATTGCTAAAATAAGGAGAGATTATAGTACTCCCTTTGTCCAATATTTTAAATCTACTTTATATTTGCACAAATTTTCATGAAATGGTCTTTATTTTTTTTTTATTAAAAAAAGACCCTTCAAAATTAAATTAAAATTAAATACATGAGGATCCCATAAAAGTTAAGTCTTTGAATAAAAAGAAGATAGTAATGGTATATCTGTAAAGTAAATTAATAGTTTTTTATATCTATTTAGGAAAGTGGACAAAAATTGAGTGCAACTCCTCTGCAATTGAAAGCATACAATAGATCCTGCAATAAACATTAAGGAGGGGCATAACTGTAACTTAAATCATTTTTTGATATGTCTATTTTCCACTTGTATCCCTCTTTAGTGTGTATTACAAGATCTACTCCATGCTTTTAATTAAAAAAATAGTTACTCACAAACTAATAAATTCATTTTAAGAAGATGGACTAAAAATATGGGACTGAGTGAGTAATTATCTTCTAAGCCATTTTTTTTACAGCAAATAAAAAAGATTATATATTATTAATTGAAAAATTACAAGCATAAGCACAACCAGATAAACCAAACTCACATAGACCTAATCATAAACATGTTGAAATACATCACGAGCATAATAATCACAATCCAGACTAAAAAAACACCATTCACTAGAAATACCATACAAAAAACCAAAAACAAAATACACCAAGCCCCTATGAAGTAGAAGCATCAAGAAATGATAATAATTCACAACAACTATAATTCCACATTATCAAATTAGTCCTTTGATAACTCATGCTTTTGAAAGTTAATTTTCCATAGCATTTGTCTCACGAGGAAACGATGCAAACAGATTGCTAATTTCACCTTTCTCATCCACCAAGGAAACAACAACATCATAATATGTCTTGATTATCAAAGTATAATGATCTTTCCAAGTTGAGAAATGAAAGAAAGGCCTAGCTTCCTTAATTTTCACCATTTCAACTAGATTAGAATATGTTATTCCAATATTCTTTGAAAAAAAATTTATACAATGGCACTCAAAATCTCTTAAAACTACTAGCCCTGTAGAGCCAAGTTTACCCCATACTAATATATCTACATTAAATTTCAGGTTATATTGCCATCAACAAGTAGTTTCCACTAAATAGGAACCCTTGGTGCTTTCTTTACAGCCATATGACCAATATTAGCAAAATTATGAATGAAATCCAAAATAAAAAAGAAACCTATATCTCTTTCCCATATTGACTTCACCAACCAAGCAATTCTAACTTAAACTAAATCTAAAACCTCAATTGCATCGAAGCTTTTGTTTATAAGCAAAGAACCATTTTTTCCTAGCCAAATTGATCATAGAGAGGCATATAAAAACATCCTCATAGAATTCTTAAAAGCACTCCAAGATATAAGCCATGGCATTGAGCTATAAAATCTATTGGCTGGAGAGACCTTGTGAATATTCCACCATGACAAAATTGAGCACCATATACCCTAAACCATGTAGCATCTTAGAAAAATATGATATACATATTCATCTTCCAAAGAAAAAGCCACACAAACCTTGTCACCATTGTTTGAGCAATGGGTTTTAGGCAAGACCTCCTTCACCCCCACCTTACCTTGAGCAATTTTAAAAATGAAAATCTCAATGTTAGGAGAGACAATTTTGTGCCATAAAATGGATTCCATCTTTTGATTGTAAGATGTACATTCATCAAAGAACCTAAGAAAAAAAATACTCTAAGTCTACTAGCATAGATAACGCAACGAAATTTTAAAATTATCTTAACTATGCCATAAACTTTTGCCAAGAATTCTCTACGAATCTATTAGAATGATAAAATTAATCTCTATACAAGGTTAGAGTTTATATCTCAATAAAGATTTAGGTTGATCCTTTGGAGAGGAGTCCACAAGTCATTCAAGTGCCCGACCTATAAGCATATCCACACGAGCAACGTAAATTAGAGATTTCCAATTAAGGTGACCAAAAATTATAGAGTGCTAACTCCTTGGAATTTTTGGTTATGACTTATAGAGAGATAGTGCTTAAGATCTAATCTTAAAACTCAAATGATGATAATTAGGGTTTTTATCAAATAGAAGCTATATTTATATAGAACCTTTACTCCTAAAGGCTCAAAGACTGTAAAAATGCAATTAAGCCTCTAGTTTAATTTAAGTCTTAAAATCTTTCCATTGACCTCTTAATTTCTCTATTTTTACCATTTTTTTTTTGTGACTCTTTAGTTTCAATATTGAGCTAGCAATGGGTCGTAACTTTTATGCAACAATTGGATCACATCCAATTAATTAAAAACTCTTTTAATTTTAATTCAAATTAAAACACCTTTTAATGCTCCATTTAATTAATAATTAATTACAATTAATTCTTAAGGGATTCTACAAATCATGATTGACACATAGTAATATGTCATGACTACCCAAGTAACATGAATTAGTGTGAACCTTTCCGTGTTCAGTTACCATACAATTCAATCATTCCATCATTCAATATCTTTGATTAAACCTAAGGCATGGATTTTCTATCAAGCCTTAATTATTTAATCATATCTATTTTGATCTCAAGTCCATAACATAAATGGTAAAATTAGAAACTCATTTCTAATTTTCACCCCACCTTAGCGAAAGAATTTCGAAGCTATGACTTAATAAAATCACATAAGTCAGTCTCTCTCTTTTACTGAGAGTGATGGATCCTCCATTATACACTCACATACCTCCATGTATAAATGGTCATACTCAATTACTACCTTTATGTAACCCATGAATATGATCACATTTAAGTTGTATCAAAGCATGATGACATATACAAAAGGTAACCATGATGCTTCAAGTCCAATGATCACTTGTACAACTGCAACGTAAGAATTTCTATTGACAACCAATAAAATGTCCAATAGAAAATTCTTGGTCGAGTCAGTTCAGTGTACCTGTTCTCTAACAATCACCTATATAACTTATTTTAGTGTCTCAGATACTAGTGACCACGAGATCAATCACCATCAACTTCTTAAGGAAACAATGTACTAATCTATTTGGGTTTACCAATACTCTTCTTAGTGATCCTATAATTAGGAACATTTAAGAATAAAGCTTAAGAAAATAAACATCACTAGCATAATCTCATCAAGGTGCTTATTTCAATTGCTCTTATCCTATGGGCTTTATCATGTAATGCACATGCAGTGATTTGTAATGAACATGATAAATAAAATAAATTTCATTAATTAATATTTATTATCAGTAAATGAATAAAATTAATTACAAATAATATGTTCATAACATCAAATGGTATTGGCTTATAAGGCACACTATTATAAATTACTTTATAGTTTCATTTGACGCCCCACTACCATATTATTCTCTCAATTCTTTTACAACTCAAAGCCATTTTATCAAGCTTAGAGATGAAAGAATTCCAATGGTCTAATTTTTAGTCATACAAAGGCTGTCAAAGAGGAATATCCTATATCCAAACACCTCCAAAGTAAGCAACTTTCCAAGACTTTACCAAAACAAACTCATTTTGAAAGGACCTTAATCAGACCAAATATCTTTCCAAAAATTTAAAAGATTTTTATTTCCCAATAAAAAACCAATGCCATTTGAAAAATCTTGGCATATTTATCTTTGCCAAATACAATTTATAGCACATTAACCAACACTCTTGATAAAGAACTCCATCTAATAGAAGATGTTCAAGTCTTCATTATAATCATATTTAGCACATACGACACATCTTCAAAAGGTTTTGATCTCGTAGTAGAATCTTCATAGTCATTTTCCCAACAAAGCCTTGTTAATGAAAATCGCTATGTGCAAGAACAGTCCAGTCACTTTATTTATTCAAACTGAATGCCTTCCAAGGGATATAATGAACTTTTTCTTTCCACCATAACTTACCCATATTAATCTTCTTTACACTCTCTCAATTTCAAGTGCCACAGAAAGTGGAAGAAAAAATAATGAGAAAATGAATGAGAATACTACTAAAAACGATTTCATTCGAGTCACCCTACCACCAATAGATAACTATTTACTCTTCTAAGAAGCTTGTTTACTTGAAATCCTATTAATCATAGGTCTTTAAGATTGTAAAATGCATATTAGCATCTAGTGGGACTCTAAGGTATTTCATAGATAATATCATTCCACCTTTCTATCAACTTTAAATCAATTTACACCCTAACTAAACTACTTTTGTGAAAATTATACTTCAAAGAATCTCAAAATTCTTTTGGTATTCTTAATCATCTACATATCAAATTTGTATTATCAACCTGTCATCTATATATTGTAAGTGTGTACTCCTAAATGTTGTTGGTCAAATCTTTAATCCATCGATTATACCCAAGTCAGTTGCTCTAGACAGGAGAGAAGAGAAGCTTTCTACTACAATATTAAATAGAAAGGATGACAATGTATCATGCTTAAGTTCTCTTTCAACCTTAAACTCCTTTGTAGAATAGTAATTCAACAAAATAGATAAAAAGTTAATTAGATATTCACTCCCTAATCTAACCTCACCATAGATGCTAAAATCCATCTTCCTCATAATATCATCAAGGAACAACCAATCAACGGTGTCAGAAGCTTTTCTTTAAATCAACAGTAAATTAAACCTCACCTTTTGAGCTTATCTTCATATAATCAACCACACTTCACAAGTTACTAGATTACTATCTACTATTTTTCCACCTTGAATGAATGCATGTTGGCTATTGTTAATTACATTCATTATGACTCATATTAAGTGCATATCTAATATCTTCGTCAAAATTTTATGGATTTGGATTTTCTCCATTTGTAAATTAAAATGAAGGTTTAGTTAATGGTGAGATTGAATGTCACATCATCAAAAAATCAATTTGAACCATTGATTTTTTTTTAAGTTCTCTTTAAATAATGATCCACATTCAATGGGTCAAATTAATTTTTGATGATGTGTTATTCAGTCTCACCATGAACTTGACCTCCATATCAGTTCAGAAATAGAAAGGATCCCAATATGGATTATATAACTTGATTATGTTCATATTAAAACCATATAGACCTGGAGCCCTATCATCATCACAAGACTCGATGGACCAGATGGTTTTATGGCTTGTTAATCACTAACAAAAAATGAGTAAATAAAATCTTTCCAACTTAAGAATCCAAAACAAAAATCATCAATAATTGAGCTACACTATCATCTATGAGTAAAACAAAGCACATCATCTATGAGTAAAGTGCAAATCAATTTATCTTTGTTAAAAATGAGCATAAAATACTTGCAAATCTATTAATGAAAAATAAATGAGTTAACTAAGTTAGATTTTAGGCAAGGAAAGGTAACAACAGTATTGAACAAAGTTCAAATAAATAGATGATGGATTATAGGTGACTACTGTAATTAGAGAGAAGGTGATGGGGTGGCGGCTCTTATGGCGAAGTTTCAATGATTGTCTGCGTTGGTGTTATTCTTATGTTTTGCACTTAAGAATTAAAAAGATGTGATGTAACAAGAGATAGAAAATGATGAGTTAATTTGGACGATGAAGGAACAAAGCTCTTGTGAACTTGGAAGAGTATTTGACATTATTGACTTATTAGGAAGACCAAGAGAAAGAATTAATCTATCTCATAACCTAACCGCAACATACAAAGAAAATTAAAGTGAGAAAAAGATAATGTATAATTAATAATTGTTAAGCTAAAATCACACAACACCACGTGCATGACACAACCTCAAGACCACTATTCAATGGAATTTTTTAACAAGTAATAAATGTACAAGACAAATGCATTAGAATTTAATTTTAAAATTGCATCTAAGTTTAAATGTCATTTCAAATATACCCTTCATTTTGAGTGTGTATATGAATTATATATAAGTTGTACATTCAAGTCAAAATTAGTGTTAATTATAACACAATTGTCCTATTTCTTAACAAGTGCCTTATGAGCGTGTATCAAAGAATAAATCTCTTCATCCATTGCGTTGCTCATAATTTGACTCTTATACCATGCCTATTAATCTTTTGCTAATGATAAAAGAACCACAAAGGTTTCAAAATCTGGTGAGAATAAGAATATACTCGCATTGGAAAATGGAGAGTTGACTCCAAGCTGTGATGTGGCCAATAAATTGAATTTGAAAATTGTTAAAGGCAGTGATGGAATTAGTGATAGTTTTAATGAAGATGATGTTTCCATTTACTCAGTTTGTAATCCTAAGTCTAAGGGAATTCTTAATGGTAAATGAGTTAAAATTTCAGTAGATCTTGTTAAGGACTCTTTAGTTCCCTCATCTAGACCTAACCACTAGCAAGTTAAAGAAATGGATCGAGTTGACAAAATTGGGTTGGTAGGTGATGTTGGGAAACCACCTCAATGATGCCCAGGTGATGGTCTTCCAAACACCCAAGTCTAGAATGACTTGTAAAGAAAAGAAACAGCACACGAAGCAAGAAAGAAAGACACAACAATTGTTATCGAGGTTCGGCAATAGCCTACGTCCCCGTGAGTTCCTCCGAACTCTCTACACTAAATCACTGGTTCTTTTACAATCACAGCAACCGCTCTCCAAGAAGCCTAAGTTCTTGAAGGAACAAAGAAGAGAACAAGAAAGTGATAACGTCTTGAGTTACCCTGGAACTTTCCCCCTTGGAAATTCCACTTACAAGTCCCTTGAATCCCCTTTCTATAGTTATCTCTCTCTTTACAACCAGCCTCTCTAATGAGTCCCTCTTGTATGTCTGTGCCTTTGCACTCTCACACAATTCTCTCATTCATATGTTCTGTCACACACACACTTGTGTTTCTATCACATTACATTACATTACTTTGAGATTGAAGCTAGGTGACTCTTTATATAGTGCACCAACTTCTTGTCCAATCTTGAGTGTCATTCTCCACCCTTAGATCTTAATGACCAATCAACCATGGCCCTTGATCAATCCTTATTGATCCTATACATTTTGAACATGTCTCATGAACTCAACAAAAGGCTGAACTAATGTGCATCAATGTGCCTTCAGGCTGCAGCCTAGAACAAGGCGCGCTGCGGCCTGAAGCAGAGCACACTTACTGCTCCTTCTGGGCGCCGTGGCCTGGGGGAGGCAGTGCCGCGGCTTGCCCTTTCCTCTAGCACTCCTCCTTGCTAGGTGTCGTGGCCTGGACAAGGCTGGGCCATGGCGCACACTAGTGTGCATTCCTTTTCCCTGCTGCAATGTGAGGCGCACACACTCCCAAGGTGCGGCGCACACTTGTGTGCACTCATTTAACATATTGAACTTCACTTTTCTTCTCCCGTTTAAACCTTAGAAAAACTCTAACAATCTCTACCTTTGTTTAAGCGTTTAAACCTGAGCTCATTGTGTAGAGAACTTTAGGATCCAAACTCATCTTGAGTCATTATTCAATCGACTCCAATCCTAAGAAGTTCAAGGCAATGATTGAACCTTCTTAGAGGTAGAACTTTGGTACCTAAATTTGTAGGACTTTCTTCCATGGCCTTCTTGTCAACATGAATGCATCATTTCATACCATTTTCTAGAATGTAATGATACCAAACATCCATACACTTTGTCCTCTCATGGAACACCGAATTCCTCCACAAGTACCACGCACTTTGGATATCCGAAAGCACCACCACCTGCTCTTTTAGGACTATCCACTCGTCCAACAACCCTTTGTACCACATTACCTCATTTATGGCTTCCATAACCACTATGTGCTCAGCTTCGGTTGTTAAGAGTGCTACCACTGGCTGCCACTGAGCCTTCAAATACCTCAGTAGCCACTTCATCCCAAGCTAATGCTTCTTTTCGGGATTACTCACAAATCTGCTGAGAACACCCATTGCTTGAGAAATGTCAGGTCTAGTGCTCACCATCATGGACATAACTAGTCCAACCACACCAGAGTAAGGGACCTTTACCATTTCTTTCTTCTCCTCATCTATTCCAGGACATTGTTCATTGGAGAACTTGAAATGACCAGTAAGGGGAACCTTCACTGGTTTACCATTTTCCATAGAAGACCGAGAAACCTTCAACCCATTTCTCTCCCTTTCCTTAATTCTTCTCATACCAAGGATCTTTTGTGTAAGGCTGAGATCCTTCCTCTCGAACTTCTCACTGAGTTGAGATGTAAACCTTTTCATCCTCTCCCTGCTATTCTGAATCAGCAGCATATCATCGACATAGATGAGAATAATCATCACTTCATCCACCTTGTGTCTAGGTGAGAAGGTTTTTGTGAAATCTATGTCTCTCCTTTGTGTGAACCCCTTTACCGACACCTCTCTGCTGGTCCTCTATGGTACTTGCTGAAAAATCATCATCTTCTCCAATCGCCAAGTCCACTTTCTGTTGCATAAGAACAGCCTTGATCTTCCGCTTCTAAAGGGAAAAATCTCCCTTTCCATCAAACTTCTCCACCATGAAGTTTGAAGCCATCTTGCGGAGATAATCCCATATTTATGCAGCACCCACAATTGCTCTCCAACTTTTTTTAAATCTCAAGAACACGATCGAAGATTGATCTCAATACTGTTTGAATCACCCTAAAAAACACGATCAGATCTTGATCTCTACTCCGTTCTTGTATTACCCTCAAGAACACAATCAGATATTAATCTCTACTCCGTCCTTGAATCACCTTAAGAACCCGATCAGATATAGATCTTTACTCTATTCTTGAATCTCCTAAGAAGTTGACCTCCGATTCTTGGAGTCTTGCTCCGACACCTTCTGTTCTTGCTCCGATACCCAGCTGTGTAAGCTCTGATACCACTGTTGGGACACCATCTCAATGATGCCCAGGTGATGATTTTCCAAACACCCAAGTCTAGAATGACTTGTAAAGAAAAGAAATAGCACACGAAGCAAGAAAGAAAGACATAGCAATTGTTATCGAGGTTCGACAATAGCCTACGTCCCCGTGAGTTCCTCCGAACTCTCTGCACTAAATCAATGGTTCTTTTACAATCACATCAACCCCTCTCTAAGAAGCCTAAGTTCTTGAAGAAACAAAGAAGAGAATAAGAAAATGATAACGTCTTGAGTTACTCTGGAACTTTCCCCCTTGAAAATTCCACTTACAAGTCCCTTGAATCCCCTTTCTATACTTATCTCTCTTTTTGCAACCAACCTCTCTAATGAGTCCCTCTTGTATGTCTGTGCCTTTGCACTCTCACACAATTCTCTCATTCACATGTTCTGTCACACACACACATTTGTGTTTCTATCACATTACATTGAGATTGAAGCTAGGTGACCCTTTATATAGTGCACCAACTTCTTGTCCAATCTTGAGTGTCATTCTCCACCCTTAGATCTTGATGACCAATCAACCATGGCCCTTGATCAATCCTTAGTGATCCTATAAATTTTGAATATGTCTCATGAACTCAACTAAAGGTTAAACCAATGTGCATCAGTGTGCCTTCAGGCTGCAGCCTAGAACAGGGCGCACTGCGGCCTGAAGCAGAGCACACTTGCTGCCCCTTCTAGGTGCCATGGCCTGGGGGAGGCAGCACCGCGGCTTGCCCCTTCCTCCAGCACTCCTCCTTGCTGGGCGCCGCGGCCTAGATAAGGCTAGTCCGCGGCGCACACTAGTGTTCATTCCTTTGCCTTGCTGCAAGGTGAGGCGCACACACTCCCAAAGTGTGACACACACTTGTGTGCACTCCTTTAACATGCTGAAATTCACTCTTCTTCTCCCGTTTAAACTTTAGACAAACTCCAAAAGGTGCAAATTTGTCTAACAATCCTATGATTAGGCTAGAAAATCATGCCAATCTTTTTGTAGGGATCCAAGTAAATTTTTTGGTTCTTGTTGATTCAATGGGCGCTAATTGATAGGAGTTGTCAATTGATAATTCGGCATATCTTAATTGTTCTAATAGTCATCGGTTTTGTAATATTCCTATAGGGGAAGACTCAGAGTAGCCAATATTTTTCTCCTTAGCCAGAGATTGAATAAGAGAAAAAATATAAACATCAAGAAAATATTAAAGAATGGGTGTTTAGAGGAAGAAATCCTGAAAGCCTGTGAAGAAAGTAAAACATAAGGGATCAGCAAAAATGAAAATTGTTAATAATGATCTGGTATCGAGGGAGGTCTAAGGTATGGAATAAGAAGAGGTAGAAAATTCTTTTCCTAATGAAGACATTAAGAGAAGGAATGAGTTATTATTCGTAGAAGCTCAACAAACTATAGAGGTGGGAAAAGGAGTTGGTTTAGTGTGCGTGGGTAATGATTCTGATTTGATTAACAAAATTATGGAGTTGGAACACAAGGATTTTGAGGAGGCTAAAATTGTGAAGAAGTAGAGTTTTTGAGAATTAGTGGGGTTATTTACATTTTTTATGAAGTTATTATTTTGGAATATTTGTGGATTTGGTGAGAAGAAAAAGCATAGAGCAGTAAGTAATGTGGTAGACAAAATAAGGCTAGATATGGTATTCGTTCAAGAATCAAAATTGGAGGAGGTTTCAAAGTCAATCATCAGAAGTCATTGGGGACATGGGAAATGTGAATGGTCTTAGGTACCTTGTATTAGAGTCTCAGGGGGTTTAATTTCTATTTCGTGTGAAGATTTTTTCAGCTCGAAAAATGTGCACTCTAACAAAAGAGCTATCGTTTTGAGTGGAGTAGTTTTGAAACGGTATTTTTTTTTTTTTTGTGAATGTTTAGATTCCTAACTACGATATGGAATATCTTTTGTTTTGGGATGAGTTATTGAGTATGGAATTTTGTTTCAATTCTTAGTGGTGTCTAGGTGATGATATGAATTTAGTAGCATATGAATATGAGAAACTAGGCTTTCAGTTTAACAACGGAGTGTTATAAGTGTTCATTCTCTTTATTTATAATGCTGAACCGGTTTATTTTCCTCTTCTAGGAAAAAGTTCACCCGGTCAAAAATTAAATTGTCTTTCACTTCTTTTTGATTAGACAGATTCTTGGCCTTAGGGGAGTTTGTCTGCTTGTTCTTAAGTCTTAAAAATTAGGCTTTGTCGTGTTCCATTTCTGATCATGCATCAATATGCTTTTGGTATTGAAGAATGTGATTAGGGTCCTAAACCTTTCCCTTTTTTTTCAAATCAGATTAGAAACAGTCTTTGTAAGCAGATTCTCGGTTGAAGAAGTTAGGAAGGCTTTAGACTCTTGTGATGGAAATCGTGTAATTGGTCCTGATGGGTTTAATTTAGCTTTTGTTAAAGCTAATTAGGTAGTTATTGAAGGTGATTTTATGCCATTTATGTAGGAATTCAAAGGAATGCTAAGCTAGTTAAAGGTCTGAATTATTCTTTTATTGCTTTGGTTCCTAAAATAAATCAGCCTGTAAGTGTAAATGATTATAAACTAATCAGTTTAATTAGTTGTTTCTATAAAATCCTTACAAAAATGTTTTCTAAAAGATTGGCAAATTTTATTCATCATATTGTAAGCCCTAATCAATATGGTTTTATCAAATGGAGACACATCTCAGATAACATTTTGGTGGCTGAGGAAATTGTTCATTGGATGAAGAAAAATGTTAGAAAGGGCTTGATGTTTAAAGTGGATTTTGAGAAATCATTTGACATTGTGGATTCAGGTTTTTTGGAAGATGTTTTGAGTAAGATTTGTTTGAAGAATTTAGATTCTTTTATTCTAGTGAGGGCTGAATTATTTTTTTATTCTACATAATGTGTTTGGAGAATCTAGATTCTTGAAAAATTTTGTTAAAGATTTTGGTTTTTGCTTAGACACTGGTAAGAGATTGGATTTTGGGAAGATAACTAGAGAGAAGTAAGATCTCCTCGGCAACATTTTCCTAGAGTTTATGATCTTGCTTCATCCCAGATCGGAAGTGTTGTAGATTTTGGAACTTGGCAAAATGGAAGCTGGATTTGGGAGATTGGTCTCAGAAGAACCATATTTTTATTGGGAGAGGGAATACTAGAAGGAGTTATGGGTTTTACTAAATAGTATGGCAGTGAGTAGGTCTTGAGAAGACAGGTTGGTCCGGAAAAAGAATACTAAAGGTATTTTCTCTGTAAATCTTTTTAGCAGTGTCATGTTGAGAGAGAGAATATAGTGAAATCTTGTAAAGTTTGGAATAGTTTTGCTCCTCCCAAAGTAGAGCTTTTTCTATGGCAGTTGGTACATGGTAAGGTGGGTGTTGAGAGGTCTTGCTTTATAGACGATGTATATTAGTTGATAATATAGATTGTCCTATATGTAACAAGGAAATTGAGTTTGTTGGTCATTTATTTTTGTAATTTGATGAGTTCTGGAAAATATGGTACAACAGTCTAAACTTGTGGAATATTTCTTAGGCCATTCCTTGTAGAATAGGTAATTTCTTACTTCAATAGTATGCTATATGTCCAGGCTCAAAGTTTAGTGATGAGTGGAAAATGATTTTGTATTTTGTCTCTGGTCTATATGGATAGGTAGAAATGATTTTATTTTCAGGAATAAAATTTTTAGGGATTTTGATACGGTTAATCTAATCAAAATTCGAGTAGCTTTGTGGATGAAAGTGAAGTAGTGTAAAGTAATAGATTGCTTCTCTATCTCTGATATCAATCAAAATTTATTATATGTGTGCAAGTCTATTTAAAAAATACAAGGCTATTATGGAATGGAAGCCACCTAAAGATGATAAGGTGTTAAAGTTTAATATTGATGGATCGACAGATGGAAACCAGATGATGCAGGTATTGAGGGATTCTCTAGGATAGAAAAGGAAATTGTTTGGATATGCTTTCTAAAACTATTTGTCTAGCTGACTCAAATCTAGCAGAATTATTAGCAATAAAAGAGGCTTAAGTTGTGTTTTATAAGTCCAAGTGGTAAGGTTAGTTCTCCCTACTAGTGGACATAGATTCTACAATAGCAATATCTTCGATAGATAATTCCAATGAAATACCTTGGATATATTCTTAGGTCTTCAATGAGATTGGTAATATATATTTTTTTTTGGAAAAGATATTGGTGAAAAAAAAATCCAAGAGAAGCAAATAATATAGCTGATTGGGTAGCTAAAGCATAAATGGGTAGAGTACAAAATTTAAAGGTTATGATTTAGTCATTTTTTATCTGTTTCTCTTCTAAATTTTGAGTTTGTGTGATTTTGGTCAGATGTGAATTGTATTCCGAGTTAAATTATTATTTTGTGCAGTACCAATAATTCCAAGGTCTCTAGTGACGGGGTAAACCTTTTTTTTTTTTTTGTAGAGATTCTGGTTTAGCTTAGTATCATTGAAGTCAGAGAGTCTCAGAAGCATAGTGCACTAAGCTTGCTATTTTAGAAGTTTGGATGACTTTGAGAGGTTTGGAGCATGGGTCAGTTTCATGTTCAATATTTTAGCATCCTATTGGTGATAGATTTTTGGGGAATCTTATAATGTAGTCTTGTTAGTATTAATAAAAACTCCTATTTATTGTTCAAAAAAACACGTGACCACCATTTTGGACCACTACTAATTGACAAAAGCCATATATACTAGTAATTGACAAAAACTAGATAAGAAATTATTTGGTGTTTTATCGATTTTTCCCTCAATGAATATTGTAGCAAGTGAAAATGTGAAAGGTGGTCCACTTGGATGGTTCATATAGCACTGCTCATTAATTTTTCAATTGGCTTGGAAGAGAATATTGGGTATGGTTTTCATTTTTTATCCCCTATTCAAAGATACCTCATTTTCTTTCAATGACAAAAGAACACATCACTATATGAAAAATCAAATGCTAGTATTTAGTCTCATACTCTAAATCATTTTTAAGAAAAATTTAAAAAATAATAATATCTTTTTTTATTCAATTTTTTTTATAAAAAAACACACTTTTAGAAGATAAAATAACACAAAAAAATTCCCCTTTCATCTTCCCTATTTCAATATCAGGTGATTTTTTTCGTTTTATGTCATTTCCTTTTGTTAGAGCTTTTTAAATTTTGGTATCGTTTTATATTTTTTTTAATAATGATTATAACCAAATAGATTAAAATACTAAGATTCTTATTTTCATTTTTGAGATTGAGAATTCTAGTTTGGTTCATATTTTTTTTAAAGCTTTTGTAAGCACTCAAACAAAAAAAATTAAGGTTGACCTTTGTCCATTTTTATAAAAAAAAATCTATGCTTTTAATGTCATTATTTGTAACAAAGTAGAGTAATAAAGGAAGTAAGACACCAAAATTGAAGGTCTCTTATGTAGTTTCATATAGGAATTATCTTAAAAATGAAACACAAGTTTCAGCACTTTTTTGTATTCAATTTTTCTGTTTGGTTTCTTTTTAGTTCTTTTTTTTGGGTTCATTAGATTCACACATAAGTTTTCGGGATTATCTACTTGGTGTATGTGAAATCGATTGAGTTATTGCTGCCATGATGACACATATATCAAAATTCTTTCAAATAATTTTTCGTTTCTTCTATTATTGTTTAAATAATTTAAAGTATATAGTTAAATCTTAATTTTTGATTTTTCAAATTATTGATCCCGAAAATTTTCCTGGAATGTGAATAGCTAGGGAATGGAACCTGCACACACAAAGACAGAGAAACCCTAAAGAGTCATGGGAGAACTGAAAAAGTTGTACCTCCTGGGGGACTCTCTGATGCCTAGTTAGTATAGGGCTCAAAATATGAAGGTGCTTGAAACTAAATAGTGTGTTTTATTGTGCGTGCCTTTTGATAGTGAGAGCCCCTTCATATAGTGTGGGAGGTGGAATCTCGATAGGAACGTGACTATTGGAAAGATTGATCTTTATTGAATTTTAAGTGTCTTGATAAGATTAGGACTTCTGGAGATAAGATTGTGCTTATCCATGAGCTGGAGTATAGGATTTTACCACTTTACCTTTCTACCACATGTCATGTTTTAAGTGGGAGAACCAATTTGACTAGTATAACTGCCATGTGTCGTTATGTTATTGAACAAAGAATTCTCTCTTACATCAGATGCCCCCTACTTCCTTGAGTGTAGTTATGCAGTTGAGGAATTAGTTTGTGGAATGCTTGATTTGAAGGGGGTTTGTGCTTAGCATGAGGTAGCCAAGGCTTGGTATTTCATACTAGGCATACGGTGGCCAAAGCTTGAGGTACTTGGCATGAAGTAGTCAAGGCTTGATGTGTATTACTTGGTGTGCAGTGGTTGACGCTTGAGATGGTCAAAGCATAAGATCTTGGCATGATGTGCTTGGCATTATGAAGCTAAGGCTTGATGTGTCGTGCTCGGTGTGCGGTGGTTGAGGCTTGAGAGGTCTAAAGCATAAGAGCTTGGTATGATATTTTAACGACCCATCTCGGGTTAGCCACCCTCGAGATGTTTTGTCACTTTTTGAAATCCCAGCACAACACATATATGTAATAATATAAAAATACCAACTGAAATTTTTTGTATACATAAATCCTCAACCTTCAACAGGGGAGTTACATTATTAAGATCCCAGCTGAAACATTACATACAACATATGATGGATGAATATTTACAATATATTTTTTTTTCTAATTAGTCTGAGGATATGAACCACGTGGCTTACAGATAATAACTCAGTTTGAATATCAACTCGCTAATCTATCTATCTTGCCTGCTACCGGAAATTATTTAACAATGAGGAGTGAGCTTCACAAGCTCAATGAATTAAATTTAGTAGAAGTATTCAATTTGTCCTTTATCATTCTCTTCTTCTCATATATTTAATCATCTTGAGACTATCAATTATATCTCATAATTACCTCGTTTTGAGGTTCACAGCATATAATCAATCACTCAGATAATTCTAATCATATCATACTTTCATATTTCTTTCTCATCATATTTGTTTATCTGTGAGACTCATTCATCTACCAATAAATTTATAACCAAGACTAACTCTTTAGCATCTCAACCAATAACAATCAATATTTAAAACAAATGCAATGCATGAATTTAAATGTTATTATTATTATTTGGGAATGTCTTCCCATATGTCGACACGTTTTAGCTTAGACCGACTGCTTTCCCGGTTCTTTATTTTATTTAGACCTGCTACCCTCCCGATTCTTTTATTTCCAGCATATACTAACTGTCACAGTTCTCATTTAGATTGGCTGCCTTCCCAATTCTTTTATTTCCAGCATATACCGGCTATCACGGTTTTCATTTATTTAATTTAGCTATCTCTTTCTCAAAATTATTATTTTATCATATTCATTAAATTATCTCCTCAAATATCATATCAAATTATCAATCATAGCTTGTCAAGAATTTCATTCATCCATTCATTATATATTTAATCAACTCATTATTTCAAAAATATTACTTCTCATATAATAAATTGTTAACATATCAATTATTCCTATCATACCTATTAACCAACTTTCATCTATCATCCAATCATAGGTTAATAATTAATTCAACTATCATCTCTCTATATTTCATATTTATCTCGATTAGTAAAAGTAAATCTAACTCACCACATAGATTTTGATGTGCATCATGTTGGGTCAATGTATAGACTCTGTTTTCTCTGGACTATAACTGAGCATCGCATCCTCTTTCAGCTACTGATCATCTGCCTCTGCTCCACACACTCCTTGATCCACTATCTCTCTCCACCTGTCTTCTCCCAACACCTCCAACATCTACGTCAGTAGATTTCTCCATTGGACAATCTACACCAACATGTCCTCCCTCACCACATACAAAGCATATCTGAGTATAGCAATTCCGAGATTAATGCCCTGTCTGATTACATCTAACGCAAACCTTTGGCTCTCGATCATATATCAGATTACCACTTCCTCTTTGTGGCATGTGATAAGTGCTTAAATATTCATATTTAAGCCCCTTAATTTATATTTGTTAAGCTCTAAGTTTGTGTTATTTCATCCTATTTTATTTCCTTTATGTGTTTTCTATGTTTTTCTAGGTTTTTAGAGCATTATAGAATTATCTGGCTTAAAGACCAAAATAGGGAAAAGCTGGAATCTGTTGTTACGATCAAACACAAGAGACCTGCGATCGAGCGCAACAGCGCTCAAGCGATCAAGCCAAGGATCAAGCGCAGGACGTTCGAGCACACCATGCTGCGATCAAGTGCATTCGTGCAGTATGGCGACTGGTCTTATTTTATAAATAAACTTAGGGTTTTGTTTTACGAGTTTTAGGTTTTTTAGATGTCTCTAGGGTTACTTAAACTCTATAAATAGGTCTGTAAACATAGAAATAAGGGGGAATTTGGTAGAAGAATTGACGACTCTTCAAGGAAGCTCCCTTGGGTTTATTCTTTTCTTTTAGATTTTACTTTATGAAGATGCTTAATATTAAACTCATGTGTAACTAATTTTCTAGTAGGGCTTGATTGAAGCCCTGATTATGTTTACTCAATAATTCAATATTGGCTCCTTTGCGATATTTACATTATGATGCTTAACTTGATTAATTCCTGTTTTGTTGAATTCCTCATATGTGTTTGCCTGATCAACATATGCATGTGGTATGGACTAGTTAGTTAAATCAATTTGGATGATGTAGTCCTGGGTTTAACAATAGTAACAAAAGAAATCCACGTCGGGTTCTTGGGTTAATCAACATGGGAAACCAAGAGTATATACCATGCCCTAGGCCTCGTGTGTTTGTCGATTTCCATAGATATTATGCTCTCTTAAGGAACAACTTAGTATACACCATGCTAAATCCTTTAAGAAAGAAAAGAGTTTGAGTATACACCATGCCTAACTCGCTGCTTAGGGAAATCAATAGCTTAAGGAGTATACACCATGCCCTTAGGTTGACAAACTCATTTATTGTTTCTCTCGTTTTATATTGTGAAATTAATTTTAAATCAAATTTACCAATCCCTTTGGGAATGATCTCGCACTTGCACACTATACTACTATGTTGACATTGTTCACTTGCAAGTAAAACGTTCAATTATTTGCTTATTAATTTAGGTAGATTTTTGCACAACAAGTTTTTTGCGCCGTTGCCGGAGATTACATTAAATTCTGTTTAGAATTATTTTCGTTTAGTTTTATTATTCTGTTATGTTTTCTTTTTATAAAAAAAAAATCTAAAATTTTTAAGTTTGAATTTTCTTTTTGTTTTTATGTTTCTACTTCAGGTCTGCAGCAGAGTAGTCCCTGTTATTGCAATTGAGCGTCGGCTTATAGTGATCGAGCGCCCAACTTGGAGCGATCGAGCGCAGTTCCAAAAACTACCCAAACAGTAGTGAACGGTTGCACCATCTGGCTGAAGACATAAAACTTAGCACTCGTGGGAGGCACCCTACAACGTATCCTTTATGTTTTTATTATTTTTTTCAATTTCTTCTTGTAATTTATTTTTAGGTTCTTTTTGTTTTCCAGTATTACTTTAGTACTTGTTTTTCAGGGACAACGCGTACTTCAGTTCAAGTTTGGGGGTGTGCTACGAGCCATGCCAATCCAGCCAGTTCTTCATCTCCCAGGTCAGCTCTTTCCATGATATTTACACATTGGGGACAATGTGTCATTTAAGTTTGGGGGTATGGGAGACACATTTACACACACTTTGTCCTAGTTTTGTTGTTGTTTTTCATTAAAAAAAAAATTGCATGTTCATGTTCGTCTTGAAATTTTGGTTGATCTGAAAAACATTGTGATTTGATTTCATTGGTGAGCTTAAAATTTTGAACACATGATCTAATGATAGAGTTTTAAAGTTTGGTTACTTACCTTAAGTGTTTGAGATTTCACATGTTTGATCTAATATGACATGAGCACATTAGCACATAATTGTGTAAGGTATGACATGTGAATTTAATGTGTATATTTCTATGGCTTGGGTGAAATTGGATGACTTGTTGGATGGTCACTTTGGCATAATATTGTAAAAAAAAATTGAAATGATGACCATTGATAAACTTTCCACTGAGTAACTGAACCTCTTGCCTCAGTAAGCAGTGAGTGTTCATGTCAAAAGGTGAAAATTTTGATTTGGTTAAATTATAGTCAGTTTAGTTTCGTAGCCTTTTTTACTCGAGTTAGTAAGTCCTTAGGGGTGTATTTACACCTAATGCCCTAAAACCATCTGGTTTGGGAGTCATTGACTCAACACTCGCTACATGGGTAAATTAGAAAGTTTAAGGGAACTAAACATGGCAGAGCCTTATAATAAAAAAAAGATAAGAAAATAAAAGTATGTCATTGTTGTTCATTCTGATGGGAAATTCAGTAAATCTTGAGATATAGAGACATTGCACATTGGAATTATTTGGAAGCTTCATATTTATGTGCTAATTCACTTTACACTTATTCGAACTAGTGATGCCTTAGCCAGCCTTTTGTAAGTAATTAGATTTTAAAATTCCTATTCATTGTGAAGATAGGTTTATCTTTTTAAGCTTGCTCATGAATGAATATCATGGTTTTGTGTGATACTTAAATTTTTGGATACCATGAAAGATGGATTTATCTTTGTGTTCTTTGTTTTTTTTTTTCATTTAGTTTTTAGTTTCGTATTGCTAAGGGACTAGCAATATATAAATTTGGGGGTGTGATAAGTGTTTAAATATTCATATTTAAGGCCCTTAATTTATATTTATTAAGCTTTTAGTTTGTGTTATTTCATCATATTTTATTTACTTTTTGTGTTTTCTGTGTTTTTCTAGGTTTTTGGAGCATTATGGAATTATCTGGCTTAAAGAGCAAAATAGGGAAAAGCTAGAATCTGCTGTTGCGATTGAACACAGGAGACCTGCAATCGACCGCAATAGCATCCAAGCCAAGGATCGAGCGCACCTACGCTCGCGCGCACAAGAAGAAGGATCGAGCGTAGGACGCTCGAGCGCACCATGCTGCGATCAAGTGCATTCGAGCAGTATGGCGGCTGGTCCTATTTTGGAAATAATCTTACGGTTTTGTTTTACAAGTTTTAGGTTTTTTAAATGTCTCTAAGGTTACTTAAACTCTCTAAATAGGCCTGTAAACATAGAAATAAGAGGGAATTTGGCAGAAGAATTGATGACTCTTCAAGGAAGCTCTCTCGGGTTTATTCTTTTCTTTTCTATTTTATTTTATGAAGATGTTTAATATCAAACTCATGTGTAACTAATTTGCTAGTTGGGCTTGATTGAAGCCTTGATTATGTTTACTCAATAAATCAATATTGGCGCCTTTGGGATATTTACATTATGATGCTTAACTTGATTAATTCCTGTTTTCTTGAATTCCTCATATGTGTTTTTCTGGTTAACATATGCATGTGGTATAGACTAGTTAGTTAAATTAATTTGGATGACTGAGTCCTGGGTTTAACAATAGTAACAAAAGAAATCCACGTCGGGTTCTTAGGTTAATCAACATGGAAAACCGGGAGTATATACTGTGCCCTAGGCCTCGTGTGTTTCTCAATTTCCACAGATATTATGCTTTCTTAAGGAACAAATTAGTATGCACCATGCTAAATCCTTTAAGAAAGAAAAGAGTTAGAGTATACACCATGCCTAACTCGCTGCTTAGGGAAATCAATAGCTTAAAGAGTATACACCATGCCCTTAGGTTGACAACATTAGGTATTCATAACGTGATTAAAGCATTGGCATATTGTTTTATTGTGGAAGCATGATTAATGGTGGATATCAAGTCCCTACACTTTTATCATTATCGAATCAAACTCATTTATTATTTCTCTCGTTTTATATTGCGAGATTAATTTTAAATCAAATTTACCAATCCCTGTGGGAATGATCTCGCACTTGCACACTACACTACTATGTTGACCTTGTGCACTTGTAAGTAAAACATTCAATTATTTGCTTATTAATTTAGGTAGATTTTTGTACAACAGCATGCTTACACCTTTACCATAACTCCCTGTTCCCATAGCTTGTATCCCAAATCTAAGGGTCCCACTGGCATTACTCTGAGCTACAGAAGAAACATATCCTACTTGCCTCTGACTCTGTACTACAGTTCCTTGTGACAAGGAGCGCCCCCTCTGAGGTGATCTCCCAACCTGCACACTCATACTACTACCACCTTTGGGTCCCTCAAATCTAGACCTCTTCAACCAATCTCTCTTACCTCTAAACTCCATCAAATCCTTCTATATCTATAATGCTTTATCCACCAGTATAGCATAATTATCAATACCCATATAAGAGATTTTAGTCCGAATTTCATAGTGTAACCCATCTAAAAATCTCTTACATTTCCTCTCCTCTATATTCACTAACTCCAGTAAAAACCTCGATAGAGCAATAAATCTACTATCATACTCAGCCACAAATAAAGTATTCTGTCTTAGATGAATAAAATCTCTCTCCTGCTGTGTTCGAAATGTATCTGAAAAATACTTCGTAAAGAACATATCCTTAAACTTATGCCAAGTTAAGGGTTGTTCTATCTGTGTACTCAATCTAGGTAGAATATTTATCCACCATTGAGAACCCTACTTTTCAGCATAAACGAAGCAAAAGCAACCTTCTGTCAATCTGTCACTGGTAAAACTTCAAAATATTTCTCAACATGTCTAATCCACTGCTTAACTTCCACAAAATTTACAGATCCTCTAAAAGACTAGGGTTTAAACTTAAGAAATCTCATAAAACAATCCCTTAGCATCTCATGTACAAAACAATCCCCTAGCATCTCATTCACTAACAGGTGATTGGGATGACAAGTGTCTTGGCCCTTTGGTCTTTGTCTCGGTAGGATAACAGATAGGTGGTTGAGATGAGGAGTGTCCTGGTCCTCTGGTCTTGAAAATGGTGGAACACAGAGGATGAGATTCCAAGTGTCACTACCTAGTGGTTTCGGCCTAGAGGATGAGATGCCAAACGTCACGGCCTAGTGGTTTCGGCCTGAAAGATGAGACATAGAGGATGCCATAGTTTTATGGTTTCGGCCTGGATGATGAATTACGAAGGATAAGACGCCAAGCGTCGCAGGCTAGTGGTTTTTGCCCAGAGAATAAGACTCCAAGCATTAGAGCCTAGTGGTTTCGACCTTTTGGTCTCATCCATGAAGATACGATGAGGTGGATGAGACGTCGACAACCTCGGCATAAGAATCTCGGCTTGAGTTTGGTGATGTGACTAAGTATTGGGACTTAAATATTTTTTGAAGCTTTTACTTAGCTATGGGCCTTAGCCCAAGTGGAAATTTGAAGTTCATTGGGCTAGTCTTTTTGGGGTGGCCTGATAGTGGGACGGTGGCCCATTATTTGGGTTGAAATTTGCTACTTGGGAGTAGGCCCATTTAATTGTGTATTTTGGAGAAGGTTTAGGAGCTCTTAGAGTAGTGTCCTGATCAGTCTTATCTTCTCAACAGATGAATTTTTTATGATCTTCATTTGAATAAATCTGAGCTGTTCATTTCTTCTTGGTGAACGAAGAGTCGCGATTTGGACCCTTTATTTGGAGTAATATGAGCTGTTTATTTCTTCTCGGTAAATGAAAAGTCACAATCTTAACCCTCCATTTTTCTTTAAAAGGGGGAATGGTTGCTAAGTTCTTTACTTCAATTTAAACACCACTTTCAAAGTTTCTGAGAACTTTAGCCAAAGCAAAGAGCTTGACAAGTAGAACGCTTTGGAAAGAAGATCTTGATGAGTAGAGAGTTCGAAAAGCTTGGCAAGTAAAGAGTTCGGAGTTCTTAAAGAGTAAAGAGTGACCCTAAGGAGTTCTGCTTCAGTCTTCTTTTGTTTTTCCTTCTGTAGGTGTGTCTTCTCCTCCCTTATTTTTCAATATCTTTCATTAGTAGTAGTGCTAGCTTTTTCGAGATCAATAGGAATAGCTTCTTGGTAGCTCTTGAGTGTAGAGGTTAGAATTCGAGGATGAGGCCAAGATGGGGGCCTCTCCTCAAATCTCTGAGGTCGAGCGTACTCTAAATGAAATTCAAGATGACCTAGCTGAGGGAACAAGAGATATAATACATTGTGTTAAGGTTGAGCTTAACAACTTAAATAATGATGAATTAAAGAGTCTCCAAGCATTGTATAGGATCCCAATCCAATACTCTCTAGTGAACATCGGGATAGGGGAGAGGGTGTGTGACAACTCTCTTGAAGATCTTCCTTACGAGGTTTGCATGTGTACTCATTCTTTAAAGGCAAGCCTTAGATTTCCTCTTTACCCTATCATTAGAGTTATTTTCAACTATTACTGCATAGTTCTTTATCAACTGGTGCTGAACTCTGTCCACTTATTGGTAGGATTTGTATATATTTGCAACAAGGTCAGAGTCTATCCTACTTTTGACCTTTTCAAGAATATCGTGAATGCTAGTTTCCATATGGAACATGGTTGGGTATACCTTAAATAGAGGGTTGAGAGGAAGGTAGTGATAAAAAGTCCGACCTCCGTTAAAAAATGGAATAATAGGTTTTTATTCATTCAGAGCGGCATAGATTTTGAGGTTCCGCAGACATGGGACATAACCTTTATAAGAAAAAGCCATCGTCTTGAGCTTAGTAGTTCAGAGGAGGTAGCCATTAAGGATATCGTACAAGGGCCTATAGAAGTTTCCAAGCTCGAAAGGAATAGCAATTAAGCTAGGCATGATCTTTGTCCATGAGAGGGTATTCTTTTTTAGTTTTCTTTGATTTACTTCTTACTTTTTGTTTGAATTCTTATGTTTGGCTTACTTGTGCAAAAATACCTCTTAGTCATGCCCAAGTATTGAGGGAAGCCAAATGGGCAAAAAAGAAAGAAACTAATGGAGGCACCAGCAGTCGCCGATCTAATAAAATGAAGCATCGTTCCCTTTTACTGAGGAACAGGCTAGCGTTCCTCCTCCACCCCCTTATGCTGACTTTTGCTGATCCTCCGTTTTCTATTGTTCCTCCATGTAACATGATTTTAGGACTTGGATCTTCTCTAGAAAATGATTCATTTCTCCCCAACTAGTTCATAAAAAAGAAGGACTCAGTGATGAGGAGTGGCCAGGTCGAGCTAGGTGCTGAACCCTTGAGGTTCTAGCCCATATGGTGGAGGAGCATTAGGCCAAGGTAACTATTTTGCTCTTGATGCTTGATTTTTTGTTAACTTTAAGGTTCAAAGCATTTTGACTTAGTTTTTATTTTGCTTCAGGCTAGTGTTGCCTCAGGAGTAATGACTCAATGCTTCATTGAGATCAATAGGCAAATGGATGAGCACCGTTCCTTGGCTGCTGAGCTATAGTCCTCCCTCACGATAAAAAATGAGGAGGTTAAACTATTGAGGTTTCAATTGTCATTTCTGAATACTCAAATGGCCGAGGCTCAAGATGAAGTTATGAAAGAATACTAATAGTCAAATGCCATTGCCCTTAAGCGCAAGGCTGTTAGATAGAAGGCTGTAAATATTTACAAGAGCTCTAAAGCCTTAAAAAAAACTATTTTCTAAAGAGACCAGAGGGTATTATCTTGATGGTTTCATGGATGCCAAAATCAAGGCATCTAGGACCTATCCTGACCTCTAACTGTTAATGGTTGAGATGTTTGAAGACGATGCCATGAATGATGCTAAGGGTAGCGGAGATGTCAAAGGAGGTGAGGAGGCCAAGATTGGCGTTGCTAAGGATGAGGGGATAGAGCCCAAAGTTCTGATAATGAGGAAGTGAACATAATAAGGGATGAGTATATATTTGTTCTTTTACTTTAACCGTTTTTTTTTTTATATCTTGATGTAAGAAAAGTCTGGTAGTGCCTTAAAACCTTATCTTTTTATAAATAATGTGGATGTGGACCTTTTTTCTGTCTTTCTCTAATATTTTACTCTTCATAAGCTTTTTAGCATTTTTTTGCTAGAGGGCCGACGAGTTAAGGGCTCTTTTTCGGCCTCGATCAAAAGGACTTATGAGAATGGAGGAATCTTGGTACTCTCTTCTCGACCTTGATTGAAAAAGGCTTCTAAGAAAAGAGGGTTCTCGATTCTCTCTTTTCGACCTTGATTGAAAGGTCTAATGAGAATAGAGGAATCTAAGCACTCTCTTTCAGCCTTGATTAAAAGGGGCTTATGAGAATATAGGAATCTTGGTACTCTTCCCTCCTTTATGAAATAATTTGGTGAAGATTTTGTGGTTGGTGGAAGCCCCAAAGCTTCTTCTTTGGCAAAATAATTCTAATGAAAATTCGTAAATAATGTCTTTATTGATAACTAGCTGAAATTACATAACTGGGAAAGAAAAAGAAAAGCTCCTACTGATAAAATTTTCGAAGGTTTTCTGCATTTCATGTCCAAGGGATCGGGTTACCATTGAGGCCTTCAAGCTTTAATGTTTCGGTATGACATACTCTATTGATGCAATAAGATCCTTCTCAGTTCGGGAGGAGTTTTTCGATGTCTTGAGGGTAAGCTATCTCTTTCTTTCCAAATGGCAAATTATGGAGACGAAATGTCCTCTATTTGACCCAGGAGTTGTAGTACCGTGATACCCTCTAGTGGTAAGCAATGAGCTTGATTTGTTCTTTGTCCCTCGCTTCGTCAATCAAGTCGACATTCATTTTGAGGACTTTTTTTGTTGTTGCTCGCTTCAAAGTGCTGGACCTGGAGGGAAAGTGCCCCAATCTCAAGGGGGATAATGGCTTCGAATCCATAAGCAAGAAAGAATAAAGTTTACCCTATTGGAGTGTGAGTAGTAGTCCAAACGGGCCAGATGACATTTGGTAGGAACTTGACCCACTTCCTATCAGTATTTTCTAGTCTTTTCTTGATGCCTTGTAGGAGGGTCCTGTTCGTCACTTCAACGTGTCTGTTGGCTTACGGGTAACCTACCGAAGACAGTTAGTGCTCAATTTTGAAGTCCTTGCAGAAGGACTTGAATCGAGAGCTATCGAACTGATTTTCATTGTCTATGACTAGGATCCTTGGTATCCCAAACTAACATACTATAGACTGCCACACAAACTTTTGGGTCTAGTAGCAGTGATTCTAGTAAGGGGCTCGACTTTGACCTATTTAGTGAAGTAGCCAATGGAGACTATCAGGTGTTCCTTATGTTCTAGTACTTTGGGAAAGGGACTGAGTATATCTATTCCCCACATGATGAAGAAAAGATGACTATTGATGGATGTTAAAGGATTTGCAGGCCAATGAGGCACCGGAGAATACTCGTGACATGTTTTGCACTTCTTTACCATGTCTATAGCTTCCTACAACATCTTGGGCCAGCAATACCCGTGTCGAAGGATTTTATAGGCTAAAGTGCTTCCTCCAAGATGGTTCCCTCATATTCTTTTGTGGACCTTTTAGAGATTATAGTTAGCCTGGACTAGGCTGGGGCACTTCATGTAAGGACTCGTGAGGCCCTTTTTGTACAATTGGCCCTCGATGAGGGTGAATCGCAAAGTGTGAGAGAAAACTTTCTTTACCTCATTCTTTTGGTCTAGGAGTCTTCCATCTCATAGGTATTGTAGGATTAGGTCCATATAAGTTTGATCTTCCATTACTAGCATGAGGGAGTTTTCATCAATACTCGGTGAGGTTAGGGTCTCTAGGTAGACTGCTTGGGTGAGGCTTAATTGCTTGTGAGAGGTAAGCCGAACTAATGCATCTTCTTAAGAATTATGTGTTCGGGGTGCTGTGATATTCTGAACTCTTTAAAGGTGGCTGCAAGCTCCCATGCATTTTCTAAGTACTGAATGATCTTTACTCCCTTTGTTTTTTACTCGTTGGTCATCTGGTTGACAACAAGCTAGGAGTTGTTGAAGACTTCTAGTCCTTGGGCAGCCAACACTTTTGCTAGCTTCATCTCGATAAGCGAGGCGGAGACATGTCTAAAATTTCTTTTATTTTCTCCAGATTTGCCTCTACTCTTCCGAAGACGTACTTTCCGAGGTTTAGCTTTATTCGATAATGTTGAAGTATCCCAAAGGCTTCGTCAAGATAAAACTCACGATCCTATGCTTTCACGCTTTTGACTAGTATATCATCAACATAGACTTCCATATTTCTTCTGATCTGCTCTTTGAAAAGCTTATTGGCCAACCTTTGATAGATCGTACCCGTATTCTTCAACCTAAAAGGCATAACCTTGTAGCAATAATGTAATATCTGTATTTTAAGAGTAAGGGTGAATGTGTATTTTTAATAAATATGACAAAGTGTTAGAAATCCCAGAATGGCTGAATGAAGATTTCTGGAGACAAAGGTTGAAAAAAAAAAAATAATCAACTATGAACAGTAACTCAGGGCAGCATACCTGCTGCCACCGAGAGAATAATTTTAAGTGGAATTATTGTATCTTTGTTTTTGTTGTTTAGTGTGGAAGTAGAGAGAAAAGATAATGATTATGTTTTTTTAATCATTATGTTTTTTTTGTATTAAAATGGTATCTCATTATGGAGGACTTGGGGGAGAGGGGGGGCTGCTGATTTTCAACCAAGCTCCCCCATAAATATGGGCATTAGGTTCGTGTAATTACACGAAGAAATTTTCCTATAGTTCCAAATAATTTATCTATGTTCTTAAAACATTTGGGAGTTCAAAGAAAGGTAGAAGGAACAAAATTTTGAGGGTATTTTCGAAAATATTTTATAGAGAATTTCGGGAAGCTATTAAAATAACAGAAGGTAATAAGGTAATGTTATTTTTAAAATTTATGAAAGTTTTAGGAAGTTAAAGTGGGAATTTTTCAAACTGTGTGGAAAATAAGAAATAATAAGAAATTAAATTCAAATATTATGTCAAGTGTTGGCGGTCAACAATCGGGAGAAATTTCAAAGAAGAACGGGAAAGGCAAAGAGGTGGTCCACGAGTAGCTTTAAGTGTTACGTGGTGAGTTGGATTTACTTTTAGTAGTCTAAATAAAAAAAAAATCAATTATTTGGTGATAATATTAAATTTAATTATTAAAGTATACTTGGGTAATAGATGAAAAATTGATTTATGGGTATGATAGGAAACTTGGTCAGATAAAAATATTTTTCGTTGAGAAATGATATTTTTGAAAATCATAAGTTTATTTGAGAATAAAAGCAATAAATAAATTATTGATGAGATATATTGATATCTTAATACGAGTTATGATGAGATGAATTTTAGTAGATCTTGACAAATTTTGGTGGATGATTTGAGGTGAATTTTAGTGGATCTTGACAAATTTTAGTGGATGATTTGAGATGAAATTTAGTGGATCTTGATGGACTTTAATTGATTATTTGATGTGATTTGGGAAGAGAAGAATTTAGTGGAATTTTATATAATTTGTAAAAATCAGGATGATTGGATGTAAGAAATTTTAAAGAAACTTTGTTATATAAAATTTGTGGATAATCAGGATAGCTAAATTAAGTGGTTTGAATCTTTATATTGTTTTTATATTACTGTTTATATTACTGCTTCATATCATTGTTCATGCGCATATGCATTTAATAATATAACTGAAAGAACAGGGAAGGCAGCCGGTCTAATGAAATAACCGTGACAGCCGGTATATGCTGGGATGAAAAGTAAAAACCATGACAGCCGGTATATGCTGGAATGAAAAGTGAAAACTGTGATAGCCGGTATATGCTGGGATAAAAAGAATAAAAAAAAACCATGACAGCCGGTATATGCTGGAATGAAAAGTGAAAACCGTGACAGCTGGTATATGTTGGGATGAAAAGTGAAAACCATGACAGCTGGTATATGCTGGAATTAACCGGGAAAGCAGTCGGTCTGATGAGAATAAAAGAATCGGGAGGGCAGCCGGTCTAAGATAATAACAACCTGTCGACAGGTGGGAAGATGTTCCCATCATAATCATTCATGCATTTGCATTTGTTTTAATTATTGCTGCATTATTTGAGATGCTGAGATGTGGTATATTAATTGTGAATTAAATTATAGATGGCTGGGTCTCATAAAAAGATACAGCTATAATGATGAGATTTTTGAGATGCTGAGATGTGGTATATTTTTGTGAATTTAATTATAGAATGTTGAGTCTCATAGAAAGAGACAGTAGGGTGATAAAATTTATCTAAATGATGGACTTTTTGATATGAACCTCATTACGAGGTAATTAGAAGATAATTGATAGTTTTAAGGTGAACCAATGATTGAGAAGAAGAGATTGATAGTAGAAAGTTGTCATCAGGTTATGCGAAAAATAAAGATTTAATATTAAAGAATTATTTTTGGAATACTTTTAGTAAATTTATTTCGCTGAGCTTATGAAGCTCACCCCTCACTGTTCAATGATTTCAGGTAGCAGTCGAGATAAATAGTTTGGTGGGTTGAGAATCAGACGAGATCTTTTTCTGTAAGCCAAGTACGTGTCAATATCCTCAGAAAATCGAGTTAAAAACTTGTAAAAATTTTATTGTAAATATTCATGCATTTATGTATATTATGTTTAAGTGAATATCAGATTTGTTTACCTCTCCTGTTAAAGGATGAACAAAAAAATTCGGTAGCATTATTTTTATTGTTGCATATATGTGTCGTGCTTGGATTTTCAAAAAATGTGATGACACCGTCTAGGGGTGGCTAACCTGGGATGGGTTGTTAAAATTTTGGTATCAGAGCATTATGTTTTAAGATTCTGTAGACTGCATGAGAACCTAAAAAGTGGAAGATCTAAATAAATAATATTCTTAAATGCAGAGTCTGAGGATGACACATGGTCGTGCGAGAGCTAGAAGTAGAGTTCAAAATCAGAGGGGACGTGGTAGACCCCCAATTTTTAGGAGGACTAAAGCAGAGGAGAAAGTTGAGTTGGTGGTTCCTGCAAGGGAACATGGTGATAGTGCAGCTGGTACGAGTAGAGCTGGGGAAGTATCTAAAAGTAGGAATGATGAATTGCAAGATGCTCTTAACCGTGCTTTAGAGAGGATGAATGCAGCCGAGGAACGGGCTGCTAATTTGCAAAGAATATTAGAGGAAAGGGATGGAAGAGAACCAGAGGTTGTGAGGCAAGAGGTTCCTGATGGAGGGGTATTTGCAAATGAAATGCAAAGGGATTGTTTTATGAGGTTTCTTAAGTTTAAACCTTAGTCATTTAAAGGATCTGTAAATCTGGTGGAAGCTGAACAGTGGATTGAGCATGTGGAGAAATATTTTGAGGTCGTACCGGTGTCTGATAAACAGAAGATTGCTTTTGCTTCATTTATACTGGAGGGTGAGGCTTCTAAATGGTGGAAAGATATTTTTCCTAGGATGAGTACACGAATAGATCAACCTTTGACTTGGAATAAATTTAAGGATGAATTCTTTGCAAAGTATTTTCCAGATTCTTTTCGGGCACAACAAGAAAGAGAATTTATCCACCTAAAGCAGGGAAATTTATCGGTGGTTGAATATGATAGTAAATTTGTAGCCCTGTCAAGATTTGTACCCGAGTTCGTGAATACGGAGGAAAAAAAAATGCAAAAGATTTTTAGACGGATTATACTACGAAATTCGTTTTAAACTCTCTTACATGGGCATAGGAAATTATGTTGTACTGGTAGATAAAGCATTACAGATTGAGAGAGATTTAATAGAGTTTAAAGGTAGGAGGGATTGGTTGAAGAGAACTAGATTTGAGGGATCTAGAGGTGGTAGTAGTATGGGTGCACAGAGCGGGAGGCCACCCAGAGAGGGCGTTCTTTGTCACAAGGAGCTGTAGGGCAGACTCAGAGGCAAGCAAGATCTGTTACTTCAGTAGCTCAGAGTAATACCAGTGGGACCCCTCGATTTGAGAGACATGCTATGGGGATTGGGAGTTATGGTAGAGGAATGAATATGCTACCCAGGGGAAGTGGAAATCTGATTTAGGATCGAGAGTCAAGGGTTTGCTTTAAATGTAATCAGATGGGGCATTTATTTTAGAACTGCCCTACACAGATATGCTTTGTATGTCGTGAGGGAGGACATTTTGCTGCAGATTGTCCAGCAGGGAAGTCAGCTGAAGCAAGCATTGGAAGTGTCGGAAGAAGACCGATGGAGAGAGGCAGCGGATCAGGGAGTGTGCGGGGCAGAGGTCGAGGATCTGTAGCAGAGCGAGGACATGGCACTCAGAATTATTCCAGAGATGGTAGAGTCTATGCATTGACCCAGCAGGATGCACAAGCCACTCCTGATGTTGTTATGGGTATGATATCTATCCTTGGTAGGGCTGCTAGATTATTGATTGATCCTGATGCAACCCATTCTTTTGCATCTAGTAGTTATATGAAATCTATTGATGCTAGTACTAGTCCTTTGATGCACGCCATTATTGTTGAGATTCCTACTGGAGATAGGGTTATTATCAGAACAATTTATCAAGGTTGTGTGATTAATATTGTTGACAGAGAATTTGAGGTTGATTTATTGCATTTAGATATGACAGATTTTGATGTAATTCTAGGGATGAATTAGTTATTTGCATGTCATACATGGGTAGATTGTTTTAGGAAAAATGTGGTGTTCAAGATACCCGGGCAGGAGGAGTTTAATTTTCAGGGAGAACGTAAAATACTTGTTAATTGTCTGATTTCTACCTTAACTGCTAGTAAATGGTTGAGGAAGGGTTGTGAGGGGTATTTAGCATATATGGTGGATTCTAGCAAGAATGGTAGAAAGTTAGAAGAAATCTCGGTGGTAAAAGATTTTTCTGATGTATTCCCTGATGAATTATCTGGATTGCCTTCCAATAGGGAGATCAAATTTTCTATTGAAGTGATTCCAGGATCATCACCCATATCCATAGCACCCTATAGAATGGCACCAGCTGAATTGAGAGAGTTGAAAGTTCAGCTTCAAGAGCTGCTAGATAAACAGTTTATCCAACCTAGTATATCACCCTGGGGAGCCCCTATGTTATTTGTCAAGAAGAAAGATGGGACATTGAGGTTGTGTATTGATTATAGATAATTGAATAAGATCATAATCAAAAATAGATATCCTTTGCCCAAGATAGATGACCTATTCGAACAATTACAGGGAGCTAGAGTGTTCTCTAAAATAGACTTGAGGTCGGGATATCATCAATTGAGGATAAAAGAGGGGGACGTGCCTAAAACAGCTTTTAGGACACATTATGGCCATTATGAGTTCTTGGTGATGCCTTTTGGGTTGACCAATGCTCCTGCAGCATTTATGGATCTTATGAACCGGGTGTTTAAACCATTCTTGGACAGATTTGTAATTGTGTTTATTGATGATATTTTAGTATATTCTAAGAATGAAGAGGAGCATATGCGACATTTGGAGATAGTGTTGGAGATTCTGAGGAAGGAGAAATCATATGCGAAATTCTCTAAACAAGAGTTTTGGTTGAATGAAATATCCTTCTTGGGGCATATTGTGTCAGGAGAGGGAATAGCAGTTGATCCACAAAAAGTAGAAGCAGTGTTGACGTGGGAAAGACCCACGAATGTAACTAAAATTATAAGCTTTTTGGGATTGGATGGTTATTATAGGAGATTTATTCAAAAATTTTCTATGATTGCTAGACCTTTGACTAAATTGACCAGGAAAGATGAAAAGTTTAGGTGGTCAGAAGAGTGTGAGAGAAGTTTCCAGCTGTTGAAAGAAAAACTGACTACTGCCCTAGTATTAGCGCTTCCATCTGGTGATGAAGGATTTGTGGTCTATAGTGATGCGTCACATCAGGGGTTAGGATGTGTGTTGATGCAACATGGTAAAGTTATAGCTTATGCATCTAGGCAACTGAAAAATCATGAGAGAAATTACCCGACCCATGATTTAGAATTGGCTGCCATAGTTTTTGCTTTGAAGATTTGGAGACACCATTTATATGGAGCCAAGTGTGAAATTTTTACTGATCATAAAAGTTTGACGCATTTACCAACCCAGAAGGAGTTGAATTTAAGGCAGAGGAGGTGGATGGAATTAATTTGTGATTATGATTGTACAATTCATTATTATCCAGGAAAGGCTAATGTAATAGCAGATGCATTAAGTAGAAAAGCTACAGCGAGATTAGCTACTTTTGGGAGTTATGATACTAGCCTAATGATAGAATTAAGAGGAATAAGGATGTAATTGAGTGTTAATGATAAAGGAGTATTAATGGCAAATATGGTAGTTTAATCTCCTATTATTGATCGTTTATTACAGCTACAGAGTAAAGATGAGGGGATAGAGAAAATCAGGCAGAAAGTGTTGAGCGGGAAGCCGACCGAGTTTAGAATCAGAGAAGATAGTATGGTGGTATCGGGACAAAGAATTTGTGTTCCCAATGATATGGAGGTGAGAAAAGAAATACTAAAGGAGGCTCATGATTCGATATATTCCATGCATCCGGGAAATAATAAAATGTACAGGGGATTAAAACAGAATTATTGGTGGTCAGGGATGAAAAGGGATATAGCAGAATACATTGCTAGATGTTTGACTTGTCAACAGGTAAAATCTGAGAATAGACGTCCAGCAGGTTTATTACAACCTCTTCCTATACCTGAGTGGCCATGGGAAAATGTAAGTATGGATTTTGTCTCTGGTTTTCCTCGTACCCAGAGAGGGCATGATGCTGTGTGGGTTATAGTGGATAGACTTTCTAAATCTTCACATTTTTTTCCTATTAAAACTACCTAGAGTCCAGAAAAGTTGGCTGAGTTGTATGTGGCACAGATAGTGAAATTACATGGAGTACCCTTGAGTATTGTATCAGATAGAGATTCTAGATTTACTTCTAGATTTTGGAGGGGTTTTCAAGAAGCTATGGGTACGCAATTACAGTTTAGTACAACTTTTCACCCACAAACTGATTGGCAGACAGAGAGAATCATCATAATGCTAGAAGATATGCTGAGGGCAAGTGTATTGAGCTTCTAAATAAGCTAGGATGCTTATTTGCCTTTGATAGAGTTTGCATACAATAATCAGTATCAAACTAGTATTGGGATGACACCCTTCGAAACTTTGTATGGTAGAAGGTGTAGAACTCCAGTATACTGGGAAGAAGTTGGAGAGAGAAAGATTTATGGCCCAGAAATGATAGACTTGACTACTGAAAGAATCAAACTGGTTAGGGAGAACCTCAGAGCAGCTCAGAGCAGACAGAAAGGATATGCTGACAAAAGAAGACGACCTCTTGAATTCCAAGTTAGTGATTGGGTATTCTTGAAGATATCTCCGTGGAAGGGAGTGTTGAGATTTAAGAAGAAGGGAAAGTTGAGCCGAAGATTTATGGGGCCCTATGAGGTGATTGAAAGAATTGGACCCGTAGCATATCGTTTGAAATTGCCTATGGAATTAAGACAATTACATAATTTTTTCATGTGTCACTACTGAGAAACTACTTGCACGATGAGTCCCATGATATCACGAATCAGACGATAGAAATTCCGAAAGACTTGACTATTATGCTAGCACCAGTCGGAATCTTAGACAGAAAAGAGCAAGTCTTACGCAATAAAATTATTCCTTTGATTCAAGTATTATGGCGCAATAAATATGATGAAGAAGTCACGTGGGAACATGAAGAAATAATGAGGAAGGATTATCCCCAACTCTTTACTTGATTTCAGCAAGGAAATTTCGGGGACGAAATTTTGTAAGGTGGGTAGATTTGTAATATCCATATTTTAAGAGTAAGAGTGAATATGTATTTTTAATAAATATGACAAAGAGTTAAAAATCCTAGAATCGCTGAATGAAGATTTCTGGAGACAAAGGTTGAAAAAAAAAAGTCAACTATGAACAGTAACTCGGGGCAGCATACCTGCTGCCACCGAGAGAATAATTTCAAGTGGAATTATAGTATCTTTGTTTTTGTTGTTTAGTGTGGAAGTGGAGAGAAAAGATAATGATTATGTTTTTTTTGGTATTAAAATGGTATCTCATTATGGAGGACTTGGGGGAGAGGGGGGGGCTGCTGATTTTCAGCTGAGCTCCCCTATAAATATGGGCATTAGGTTCGTGTAATTACACGAAGAAATTTTTCTATAGTTCCAAATAATTTATTTGTGTTCTTAAAACATTTGGGAGTTCAAAGAAAGGTGGAAGGAACAAAATTTTGAGGGTATTTTCGAAAATATTTTATAGAGAATTTCGATAAGCTATCAAAATAGTAGAAGGTAATAAGGTAATGTTATTTTTAAAATTTATGAAAGTTTTAGGAAGTTAAAGTGGAAAATTTTCAAACTGTGTGGAAAATAAGAAATAATAAGAAATTAAATTCAAATATTATGTCAGGTGTTGGCGGTCAACAATCGAGAGAAATTTCAAAGAATAACGGGAAAGGCAAAGAGGTGGTCCATGAGTAGCTTTAAGTGTTACGTGGTGAGTTAGATTTACTTTTAGTAGTCTAAATAAATAAATAAAAAATCAATTATTTGGTGATAATATTAAATTTAATTATTAAAGTATGCTTGAGTGATAGATGAAAAATTGATTTATGGTTATGATAAGAAATTTGGTCAGGTAGAAATATTTTTCGGTGAGAAATGATATTTTTGAAAATTATAAGTTTATTTGAGAATAAAAGCAATAAATAAATTATTGATGAGATATATTGATGTTTTAATACGAGTTATGATGAGATGAATTTTAGTAGATCTTGACAAATTTTGGTGGATGATTTGAGGTGAATTTTAGTGGATCTTGACAAATTTTGGTGGATGATTTGAGATGAAATTTAGTGGATCTTGACAGACTTTAATTGATTATTTGATGTAATTTGGGAAGAGAAGAATTTAGTGGAATTTTTATATAATTTGATAAAAATCAGGATGATTGGATGTAAGAAATTTTAAAGAAACTTTGTTATATAAAATTTGTGGATAATCAGGATAGCCAAATTAAGTAGTTTGAATCTTTATATTGTTTTTATATTACTGTTTATATTACTGTTTCATATCATTGTTCATGCGCATATGCATTTAATAATATAACCGAAAGAACCGAAAAGGCAGCCGGTCTAATGAAATAATCGTGACAGTCAGTATATGCTGGGATGAAAAGTAAAAACCGTGACAGCCGGTATATGCTGGAATGAAAAATGAAAACCGTGATAGCCGGTATATGCTAGAATGAAAAGTGAAAACCGTGACAGCTGGTATATGCTGGAATTAACCGGGAAGACAACCGGTCTGATGAGAATAAAATAACCAAGAGGGCAACCGGTCTAAGATAATAACAACTTGTCGACAGGTGGGAAGACGTTCCCATCATAATCATTCATACATTTGCATCTGTTTTAATTATTGCTGCATTATTTGAGATGCTGAGATGTGGTATATTAATTGTGAATTAAATTATAGATGGTTGGGTCTCATAAAAAGAGACAGCTATAATGATGAGATTTTTGAGATGCTGAGATGTGGTATATTTTTGTGAATTTAATTATAGAAGGTTGAGTCTCATAGAAAGAGACAGTAGGGTGATAAGACTTATCTAAATGATGAACTTTTTGATATGAACCTCATTACGAGGTAATTAGGAGATAATTGATAGTCTTAAGGTGAACCAATGATTGAGAAGAAGAGATTGATAGTAGAAAGTTGTCATCAGGTTATGCGAAAAATAAAGATTTAATATTAAAGAATTATTTTTGGAATACTTTTAGTAAATTTAATTCGCTGAGCTTGTGAAGCTCACCCCTCACTGTTCAATGATTTCAGGTAGCAGTCAAGATAAATAGTCTGGTGGGTTGAGAATCAGACGAGATCTTTTTCTGTAAGCCAAGTACGTGTCAATATCCTCAAATAATCGAGTTAAAAACTTGTAAAAATTTTATTATAAATATTCATGCATTTATGTATATTATGTTTAAGTGAATATCAGATTTGTTTACCTCTCCTGTTAAAGGATGAAAAAAAAAATGGTAGTATTATTTTTATTGTTGCATATATGCGTCGTGCTTAGATTTTCAAAAAATGTGATGACACCGTCTAGGAGTGGCCAACCTGGGATGGGTCGTTACAAATAAAGGCCTCTATTAGTGACAAAGGAGGTTTTCAATTGATCCGGTGGGTACATGAGAATCTACTTGTAGCCTGAATACACATCCATAAAGCTTAGAAGTTTATACCCAGAGGTAGCATCGACCAATTGGTCTATTCGAGGAAAAGTTAAGCTATCCTTCGGGCAGTTCTTGTTGAGATCAGTGACGTCTATATAGATTCTCCACTTTCCATTGGCCTTCTTAACCATGACGACATTAGCGACCTATTCCTGATAATGGGCCTATTGGATGAAGTCTACCGTAAGGAGCTTATCTACTTCTTTTTCTATATCATTCTATCACTTTGGGGCAAACGATTTCTTCTTCTGAATCATAGGCTTATGATCTAGATCCACATTTAGTTTGTGAATAATGACCTATAGGTTTATACCATGCATATCCAAGGTGGACCAGGCGAACACATATTGATTTCTTCTAAAGAATGAGATCAGCGAGTCTTTGAGATCTTCGGGTAGGCTCGACCTAATTTACACGGTCTTGCTATCTTCTACTCCATTTAGCGGGATGGTTACTAGATCCTTTATTGGTTGGACTCTTGGGTTTTGAACTCATCCCGTAGATCCTCGACCTCTATGGATAAGGCCTCACATTTCTGGTGGCCTTTAATTGAGTTAAGGTAGCATAACCAAGATGCCTGCTGACTTGCCCAGACTTTTCCAACCCTGTTCTCCATGGGGAACTTCGTCTTTAGATGATAGATTGAAACTACAACCCTCATTTCGTTTAGTTTCGGTCTTCCCAGCAGAGTGTTGCAAGAAGATGGATGATAACCAAGAATGTCGTCATCACATTGATTTTCCGGTGTGCTGACCATTTAGTCATAGGTAGAACTATGTTGCCTTCAAAGAATACAGATTTTCCTGATAAGTCATAAAATGGGGAGGCCACAGGTTCGAGTTGATCATCTCTCAGCTTCATTTTCTTAAATGTGTCATAATACAAGATATCTACTAAACTCCCATTGTTAACCAGAATATGCTCCACATTGTAATTCATAATGAGAAGGGTGATAACCACCACATCATCATTGGGTGTCACTTGTTCTGTCTTGACCCTTTTGTATAGTCTACTTACAGAGGCTACCGACCGAGCATTGGTTTTTTTAGCCTGAGATGAACGTCCTTCTGTTACTGGTCCGCCATAAATCGTTTTGATAATGCTTGTCACTGCAGTTGGGTGGCACCTATCATCCTGTCTGTTTTATTTTGAGCTCCTTCTTGGACTTTGATCCATTCGAGGGCTTGGATTCCTATGAGGGTTTCATCTCAGACTCTGCCGAGAGTCTCGTTCGAGGTTCCGCCACCCAAAACTCCATTTAAAAGGTTGTTCAGGACATCACCTAGGAGGGTCTCTACCACGGGGGCCAGTGAACTCAGTAAGGTCTTGTAATGACCCATCCCGGGTTGGCCACCCCCCAGACGGTTTCATCACATTTTGAAAATCCCAATTCGACACATATATGCAACAAGAAAAATAACACAAATAAAAATTTTTACATCAATCCTCAATCCTCAACAGGGGAGATACATCATTTTGATCTTAACTTTAACATAATATACAATGTAAAATAGATGAATATTTACAAATAAATTTTTATTTCATTTTCTCATTAGTCTGAGGATGTGGACACTTATGTGGCTTATAGAAAATGATTTCGTCTGAACCCCAACTCACCAAATTATCTGTCCTGCCTGCTACCTGAAATCATTGTGCAATGAGGGATGAACTTCACAAGCTCAGTGAATTAAATTTACTAGAAGTATTCAACTTGTATAATTAATCTTTTAATATTTAATCATTTCTATCTCATATAACTTGATAATAACATTCTACTATCACTACACATATCATAAGTCTCATTCTCTATCAATCTCTTCTTCTTATTTATTAGTTCACCTTAAGACCATCAACTATCTCATAATTCCCTCGTAATGAGGTTCACAACATAAAGTCTACCATTTAGATGGTTCTTATCATATCATACTTCTAGGTTTCTTTATCACCATAACTGTCTCTCTGTGAGACTCATTCATCTATAAGTAAATTTACAATAACAAACAACACTTCAACATTTTAGTAATGCAATCAATATTTAAAACAGATGCAATGCATGAATTATTATTAGGGAACATCTTCCCACGTGTCGACATGTTTTTATCTTAGATCAGCCCCCTCTCGCGTCTTTATTTCCAGCATAAGCTGGCTGTCACGGTTTTTCAATTAGACTGGCCCCCTCCCGGTTCTTTTATTTAATGCATATGCATATAGACAATGGTATGAAATATGCATATGAACAATAACTTAACAACAAACATGAATTTAAATATTTAAATTGGCTATCCTGATTATTCTCAAATTATTATTGAAAGAAATTCTACTAAATTTCTCTCCTCATAAATAGCATCAAATCATCCATCATAGCTTGTCAAGATCCACTAAATTTCATCTCCTCATAATTCGTATCAAAACATCAACCATAGCTCATCAAGAATTTCACTTATCACTTTTATTATTAAATCAACTTATTATTCTAAAAATATTATTTCTCACATAATAATTTTCCAAATGTCCAAAATTCCTATCATACCTATCAATCAATTTTTCATCTACCACCAAAGCCTAAGCTAATAATTTATTTTAATATTATCACTAGATATTTCATTTTTATCTAGATTACTTAAAGTAAATCTAACTACTACGTAGCACTTATAGCTACTTGTGGATCACCTCCTTACCTTTCCCGTTTCTCTCAGCAATTTCTCTCGGTTGCTAATCGTCAACACCTGACATAATATTTATATTAAATTTCTATTTTATTCTTCAATTCTTCATAATTTACACCCTTTGAAAATTCTTACTTTGGATTCCAGGAAATTTCATGTATGCTAAAATTCAAAAAATAAACTTCACATTATTACCTTATGTTTTTTCTTAGTGCTTCCCGTGATTCTCTATGAAATTCTCTCGTAAACCCCTTTAAAATTTTGCTCTTTCAACCTTTCTTTCGGTCCCCAAGTGTTTAGAGAAGTAGAGTAATTGAAGGAAAACCAAACAGGATTTGGTAAGAATTAAAATAAAAGCAAAACTATACTATTTATATGCAAAAAAAAAAAAAAAAAAATTAAAACGGCAGCTCTCTCCCCCAACTTCTCATGCTGCCATGAAATGCTACTTGTCTTAACTGCAAGCATTCTTTGTTTCTTCCACCTGTTGCCCTTTTTTTTTTTTTGAAAACATAACTTTTTTTCTTTTCTTTTCTTTTCTTCTTTTCATGCTGAACCTGTCTAGTTTTTTTTTTCCATTTTCTTTGTAATTACACCCTCACGCGTCCAGTTTTTTTTCAAAAGAATTATTTTATTCAATACTAAATCCTTCACGTATATATATTATTTAAATTCCATGTCATATTTATTAAATTACTTCTTTATCCTTACTTTACAAATGCGGATATTACAGGTATCCCCGACGGATGAGGGACTCAATGTGATTTTTGAATGCCCGACATTCCTCAGTGTCGTGCCTATGATCCCTATGAAACCTACACCATTTGGACTAATCTTTGTCCTTGCTGTGGTACACGGACCTTGAGGGCCAGCGGAGAATTTCATGGTTTTGGATGTTCATTAATATATTAGACCTAGGCATATTCAATGGAGTATAGTCGTCATATTGCTTAGGCCCCTTAACATTGCCTTCTTGCTAAGGTTTCTTTGATGGGTGGTTCTTTGGCTCAGTGACTTCCTTTTTCCTTTTTTCTCTCCTTTTAGAATGCTTGGTCTTATTTGGAAATCATATATTCTTCGGCCCCAGCAAGGATTTCATTCATGTCCTTAGGGAGTGCCTGGTAAGCTTATAGTTAAAAGACCCTGACCTGAGCACGTTTTTGAAAGCAAGAGTTTGGATTGTCAGATCTAGATCTGGGATCTCCCATGCTGTGACGTTGAATCTTGCGATATACTCTCTAAGTTTTTCTCCTTTGTGTTGGATAATGCTAAAGAGACTTTCTGAAGTCTTCCGAGGTCCTTTGCTACTGAGGAAGTGTGTGGTGAAGGCACGGCTAAGGTCCTTCAAAGTGCCTATACTCCTCAATTTGAGATGAGAGTACCATGTACTAGTGGCCTTCTCAAATGTCAAAAGAAAGGCCCAAAACAATACTGCATTTGTGTGGCGATGCAACATCATAATGGTCTTGTAGAGCTAAAGATGATCCATTGGATCAATCATGCCATCATAGGCTGTAACGACTTATCCCAGGTTGGCCACCATCGAGACAGTGTTGTCACATTTTGAAAATCCCAGTATGACACATATATGCAACAATAAAAAAAAAACAACTGCAATTATTTATATACATCAATCCTCAACCCTCAACAGGGGAGATACATCATTTAGATCTCAACTAAACATTATATACCACATATTATGCATGAATAAGTACAATTATTTTCTTTTTCTCATTAGTATGAGGATGTGAACCACGTGACTTACAGATAATGACTCCGTCTGAAACTCAGCTCACCAACTATTTGTTTTGCCTACTACCTAAAATTATTTAACAATGAAGGATGAGCTTCACAAGCATAATGAATTAAATTTACTAGAAGTATTCAATTTGTATAACTAATCTTCCAATATTCATTCATTTATATCTCATATAATTTGATAATAGCATTCTATTATCACTACTCATATCATAATCCTCATACTTTATAAATCTCTTCTTTTCATATAATTAATCATCTTGAGACTATCAATTATATCTCATAATTACCTCATTATGAGGTTCACAGCATATAATCAGTCACCTAGATAATTCTCATCATATCATATTTCTATATTTCTTCTTCAGTATATTTATCTCTTTGTGAGACTCATTCATCAATCAATAAATTTAAAATCATGAATAGTACCATAGCATCTCAAGCAATAACAATCAATATTTAAAGCAAATTCAATGCATGAATTTAAATGTTATTATTATTGGGAACGTCTTCCCACATGTCGACATGTTTTAGCTTAGGCCGGCTGCCCTCCCGGTTATTTTATTTCCAGCATATACCGGCTGTCATAGTTTTCATTTAATTCCAGCAAATACCGGCTATCACGGTTTTCATTTATTTCCAGTATATACCAACTGTCACGGTTTTCATTTATTTCCAGCATATACCGGCTGTCACGGTTTTCATTTAGATTGGCCCCCTTCTGGTTCTTTTATTTCATGCATATGCATATGAACATGATATGAAATATGCATATGAACAATAATATAAAAACAAGCATGTATTGCGACATTTAAATTAGCTATCCTGCTTCTTCTCAAATTATTATTTGATCAATTTCAGTAAATTATTCTCCTCATATATCATATCAAATTATCAACCATAGCATGTCAAGAATTTCATTTATCCTTTCATTATTAAATCGACTCATTATTCCAATAATATTAGTTCTCATATAATAATTTTCTACATATCAATTATTCCTATTATATCCATCAACCATCTTCCATCTATCATCAAATCATAGGTTAATAATTTATTCAAATATTATTACTATATATTTCATATTTATCTTGATTACTTAAAGTAAATCTAACTCACCACGTAGCACTTAGAGCTACCTGTGGATTACCTCCTTACCTTTTCTGCTACTCTCAGCAATTTTCCCCGATTGCTAATCGTCAACACCTGACATAATATTTATATTAAATTTCTGATTTATTTTTCAATTCTTCCATAATTCACACCCTTTGAAAATTCTTACATTGATTTCAGAGAAATTTTATGTATGATAAATTTCAAAAATAAAATTCACATTATCACTTTTTTTATTTCTTAGAGCTTTCCATGACTCTGTAAAATTCTCCCATAAACTCCTTCAAAATTTTACTCTTTCAGTCCCAAAGTGTTTAAAGAAAGAAAGTAGTTTGAATTGAAGTTGAAGAAAACCAAATAGGATTTTGTAAGAATAATTAAAATAAAGTAAAAAGTACATATATATGTATATATGTATATATATGTATATATATGTATATATGTATATATTACTGGCCCACCGTCCAATATGCAATTGCATGTTGGCAATTTGTTAACACCTGTACTCCAGGTGTTAACACTTGGATTTTCCTATTTTTTCCTTTTTCCTCTAAACCTGGACACTTCAAAAAAAAAAAATTCCTTTTCCTTTTCCTTTTTCTTTACACCACCATGTGTCCATTTTTTTTCAAAAAAAATTATTTTATTCAATAATAAATCTTTTACATATATATTATTTTAATTCCAAGTCATATTTATCAAATTACTACTTTTCCCATACTCTAAGAGCACGGGTATTACAATTCTACCCACCTTATAAAAATTTTGTCCTCGAAATTTCTTTACCTAACTCAAGAAACAACCATGGATAATATTTCTTCATAATTGCTTCATGTTCTCACGCAATTTCTTCAACATCTTTATTCTGTCACAGAACTTGAACTATTGGAATTACTTTATTACATAAAACTTGTTCTTTTCTGTCTAAATTTCTCATTGGTACTTGTATAAAAGTCAAACCTTCCTTAATTTCTACAGCTTGGCTCGAAATATTATGAGATTCATCATATAAGCGCTTTTGCAAAAGTGAAACATGAAATACATTATATAACTACTTTAATTTTTTTGGAGGCAAATCCAGGCTATTCACAACTAGCCCAATTTTCTCAATAACCTCATAGGGTCCCACATACTTCAGACTCAACTTTCTCTTCTTTTTAAACCTCAATACACCTTTCCATGAAGATATTTTCATATACACCTAATTACCAACCTGAAATTCAAGAGGTCTTCTTCTATTCTCAACATAGCTATTCGGTCTACTCTGTGGTACTTTAAGGTTTGCTCTAACCCATTTGATTCTCTCGAAAGTTAATTCAATAAATTTATGGACCAAATATATTTCACTTTCCCACTTCTTCCTAACATATAGGAGTTTTATTCCTCCTACCATACAATGCCTCAAACGGTGCCATTCTAATACTAGATTGATGTTGATTACTATAAGCAAATTCAATCAGTGGTAAGTAAGCATTCCAACTTACTAAGAAACTCATCACATTTGCCCTCAACATATCTTCTAGTACTCTAATAATCCTTTTTATCTAAGGATGAAAAGTTATATTAAATTGTAACTGTGTACCCGTGGCTTTCTGAAAAGCTCTCCAAAACCAAGATATAAATCTAGCATTTCTATTTGACACTATGCTCAATGGTACTCTATGCATCCTCATAATTTCATCTACATATAGTTCAGCCAACTTTTTAGGACTCTAAGTAGTTTAATAAGATGAAAATGAGATGGTTTAGATATTCTATCTACAACCACCCACACAACATCAAAACCTATCTAGGTATGGGAAATCCATAAACAAAATCCATACTCACATTCTCCCATGGCCATTTAGGCATTGAAAAAGGCTGTAGTAAGGCTGTTGAATGTCTATTCTCAGACTTCACTTATAGATAAACCAAACATCTAGAAATATATTTAGCTCCATCCCTCTTCAATCCCGACCACCAGTAATTATGTGTCAATCCTCTATACATCTTATTGTTACTCGGGTGCATCGAATATACATCATTATATGCCTCTTTCAATATCTCCTTTCTCAAGTCCACATCATTAGAAACACAAATCTTTTGTTCTAGTACCAAAATACCATCATTTCAAAAAAAAATTGAACTCATATTACTTTTTACTATGTACTTCCTGCTTAATCTTCTCTATCTCCTCATCTCTACCTTACATTTCTAATAAGCATTTTACAATGGATGACTGCACTACCATATTTGCTAACAATGATCCTCTATCACTGATATTATACTTCATTCTTATCTCTCTTAAATCTATCTTCAATTTCACATCATGATTCTCATTAGTAGTTAATTTTCCTGTAGATTTTCTACTCAATGCATCAGTTACCACCTTCGCCTTTTCTAGATGATAGTGAATTATACAATCATAGTCATTAATCAACTCCATCCACCTCCTCTGTCTCAAATTCAACTCTCTTTGGGTATTTAAGTATATCAAACTTTTTATGGTTAGTAAATATCTCACAAGTGGATCCATACAAGTGATGTCTTCAAATCTACAAAGTAAACACTATGGCAGCCAACTCTAAGTCGTGGGTCAGGTAATTTCTTTCATGATTCTTCTATTGCCTAGAAACATATGCCACTACCTTCCCATGTTGCATCAATACACATCTCAACTCTTGATGGGATGCATCACTATTCATCATAAATCCTTCATCACCAGAAGGAAGCACCAATACTGGAGCTATAGTCAATTTCTCCTTTAGTAATTTGAAACTTTCCTCACTCTCCCCAGACCTTACAGCTTCACATCTTTCCTAGTCAATTAAGTCAACAATACTGCAATAATAAAAAAATTCTGAATGAATCTTCTATAATAACCAGCAAACCCTAAGAAGATTCTAATATCCGTTGCATTAGTTGGTCTCTCCCAACTCAACATTGCATCTACCTTTTGTGGATTAATTGTTATGCCATCTCCAAATATTACATGTTCTAAGAAAGTTATTTCATTCAGCCAAAATTTACATTTAGGGAATTATAGCATAAAATCTCTCTCTCCTCAAAATCTTCAACACAATTTCTAAATATTTTACACGCTTTTCCTTAGTCTTAGAATACACCAAGATGTCATCAACGAACACAACCACAAAACTATCAATAAATACTTTAAACATTTTATTCATCAAGTCCATGAATGTTGCTAGAGCATTAGTCAACCCAAATGGCATCTCAAGAAACTTATGACCATAATGTGTCCTAAAAGCAGTCTTAGGCATGTTTCCCTCCTTTATTCGTAACTGGTGATAACTTGGTCTCAGGTTTATCTTAGAAAACATTCTCACTCCCTACAACAGTTCAAACAAATCATCTATTCTTGGAAAAAGATAATTTTTTTAATGGTTATTTTATTCAGTTGTCTGAAATCTATACATAACCTTATCGTTCCATCTTTCTTCTTCACAAACAATACAAATGCTCCCCATGGTGAAACACTTGGTCAAGTAAATTATTTGTCTAACAATCCCTAAATTTGAACCTTCAGTTCTCTCAATTCAGCAGGTCTTATTCTGCAGAGTGCTATTGAAATAGGTTCAGAAACCAGAATCACATCCATGAAAAACTCAATCTCTCTACTAGGAGGTAATTAGACAACTCATTAAGAAATACTTTAGAATAATCTTTCACCACTAAGATTTCTTCTAACTTCTTATTTTCCTTTTTAGAATCCATTATGTATGCCAAATACTCCTCACAAACTTTCTTCAACCATCTACTAGTAGTCAGAGAAAAATAAGATAGTTCGAGAGTATCTTATGTTATCCCTGAAAGTTAAACCCCTTATGTCCATAACTTAAACACTATATTCTTTCTAGAATAATCAACCCAGGTGTAATACGTCGACAACCAATTCATTCCCAAAATCAAATAAAAATCTATCATATTCAAAGGTAATAAATCAACTTCAAATTCTTTATCATTGGTACAAATCACACAACACTTGTAAACTGGTGTGCTGTCGCAGGCAACCAAAAATAAAATCTATACTCCTAAAAATACATATAGTAGTGTGAGTAAAGATCATTCCCATGGAGAGTATCTAGCCTAGTTTTATGCTACGTGAACAAGGATTGGGGGGGGGGGATTTGAGTATAATGAAAATAATTTTAAGAAAATACAACTAATAAACAATTCAAATTGAAGTATCGAAATCAATCAAAAGAACAAACATTGGTCTAAGTCAACATCCACCATCGAAATTTTATAACTGACCATCGATGCAAGTATATGTCAATTCACACTTTGAATATTCACCGTTGGAATTATTTTCCTATCTCTCCTTAGTCGTGGTTAATTAGAAAACAAGCGATCTAATTAACCCTAACTACTAAACAACCCAAGACAAGCGCTAAAGGTTTAATCTAGTAGCAGCCTTAAGAATTAGAGAGATCGATGAAGCTAAACAACACAAGCACAAGCGGTTGCATTTAATTTAGTCGAGTGTTCTTCCTAAGATCTAATAATTTCTAATGCATTAGAGACAATTTGTGACTTAATTGACTAGTAGTGGATTGCAATGAATAATAAACTAGTAGGCCTCCTAGTAATTAAACGAGACAATAATGAAAATAGGGACAGAAGAACATTCGATACACAAAGCATAAATTGAACAATATAAAAAAAACAGATTAGAGACAATTTTATAGATTCTGAGGCTTCTGTTTCCTTCGACCAATTATACAAGTTTAGCCACACAAGGCCATGATGAAAACTCGAACGAGAAGTTAGAAAAGAGAGGAGAGAGAGGTGTCCCTGAAGTCTAATGATTTCTCCCATCTTATACATGTTATTTTCAGTATTAGAAACTCTACAAGGTTTCCTAAAAATATTCTAAATATTATCCTAAAATAACAATATCCAAATCTGACTAATTTAAGGAAAATATTAAAAATAAAATAAAGTCCTAATATAACTAGGAAACTGGTGTTTTCAGCATGAATTTTCGTGTACCAGATTTGAAAACTTCGAAAATAAATCACGTCAAATCAATGTATTAGAATGGCAGGCTACGGGAATTTCCAGAACTGTAACAGTGTAGGTGCAGCAACTTTAAGCCCAGTTTCGGCCTTGGTGCAGCCAGTATCTCTCAAAACTCAAAACATAAAAGTTGTAGAGCTTTTTCTTGGCGTTCAGTACATTTTAAATCATCTCAATCGGAACTCAGATGAGAGAGCTATGCCCAGATTACAAAGTGATGTCAAAACTATCCGAAATCGCCCAATAAGTTTCTTTCTGCACTTAATGCCTCCATTTGCAACCTAAATCAAAATATAAGAATAATAAGTACATTTAGGTAGCAAATGAGTATAAAAAACTAAACATTAAGGGAGAAAAATATGATATTTTGCATTCTCATCAAATTCCTCCACACTTAACTTTTGTTCGTCCTAGAGCAAAACTCAAATTCACTTTCCCAAACACACCAAGGTTGTAACACCATCAACAAAGAACAACCAAGCTCTTCAAAACTCATAACATATCATGAATAAACATTCTTAAACAACTTACAATTACTTAGTAAGCATTTTCACTCGAAGATGGAGTAAACTAAATATGTAGACCCTCACAGAAATAAACACTTGCCTCTCATGTGTTTGAAGGGTATGACTTTTTCTCAAATTCATTCCAAGGGAAATGATCTACCATAGGCTTGCATATCTTCCCATTCTCCACCACTGGGATCACATGCATAACACGAATCATAAGAACTTTTCAAGGGTTGTAACGGGGTTTAGGATTAAGGTGGAAAATATTTGGGAATGTAACTCAAAAGCCATCAAAACTAGTAGAGCAAAAATGAATCAACTCAAGCTTGAATATATAAGACATGTAAAACAAATCATTCCATTCAACAGCTTCTTCGATTTGGCTTTAAAGTATTTAAACCATGTAAAACACCTGCATTGAAAAAGAGATTGTTCAAAGGAACACTTTTCATTTGCAGCAAGGAATAACCCTTCGCAACAGCTTCCACATTTGTATATATCACGTATAAACAGACCCCTTTCTTGGAATTTTAGGAGGAATTATGAACATGGACAGTATGTAACATTACAAGTAATTTCCTCCATCACTCATTTCTTCTTTTCTCTTTTTTTTTTTTTAAAAAAAAAACAAATTACATCAACAATGGAACTCACAAATCCAGACACCTCCACACTTATTTCTTGCACACCCATACATATCATAATGATGAACAATGCTCCACTAGCTCTACGGCTTGGGTAAAGGCATTGTTTTTTCGGGTTTAAAGGTTGTAATGTAGGTTCACAAACAAAAAAAAAACCAATAAAGCTCAAAGGGATTCAACAAAAGGGAAAAAATTAATTACAAGGTGGGTTATTTGGCTTATGTAGCTTATAATAATGAGGGCTTTAATCATGTTCATGAATGTATGTGTCAATATGACCTTGAAGAGAATCAAGGAAAGTTCTAAAGAAACAAATCCATGGAAGAATATCTCACATGGAAGAAAATAGTGATACTGATATAGATGTGTTAGTCTAAATGCTCAAAATCTTATTAGCTTTTGTCTACTAAATTTAGTCGCTACCATTTTCACGAAAAATAACTAAACTAAATTAATTTTAAGTTGGACGATTACTTATTCAACCATGCTATGAATTCAAGCTTAATTGAATCTTGCTCATGACATACACAACCAAAAATCGTTTAAAACCACAGAAACAAAAAACAAATTTTTTTTTTGAAACAAATTTAAAACACAACCTAAATCCACTCCCCCACACTTAAAACTTACATTGTCCCCAATGTAAGGTGAAATGCAATGAAAAGGAAAAAATAACCAAAATACAATTGCGAAAATAAGAAGAAAAACAATGAACTCCCTTTGGGTTGCCTCCCAAGCAGTCCCTTTGTTTCTTGTTGTTGGCTCGACTCAATACCTCATTCTTCAATTAGTATAAACCGGATCCTCAAGGTCCAATTTTGCCACATTCTCAACTTGGAAACCTTCATAGAAACACTGAAGTCTATGGCCATTCACCTTGAACACTTTGGAAGTTGCTAAACTTTGAATTTCAACTGCACCATGAGGAAAAACTTCCAAGCCATTGTCATAGGATAACTCCTCATTCTCTTTCTCAATATACTTACTGGCAACTTCCAAGCCATTGTTTCCATCAAGCTCAAAAACTTCCTGTGCTAAAGAATCAATCACATCAATAGAATAAACAGGTTTATCATCACCAGGATATTTCACGGCTTCATAAATATTAAACTTAATAATTTCACCATTAAATTCCATGGTAAGTGTGCCACTATGAACATCTATCTTAGTCTTGGATGTCTTTAAGAATAGCCTTCCTAACAAAATAGGAGTAGTTTGATCACCATTCTCTATATCAAGCACAAAGAAATCAGTAGCGAAAACTAAATCATTAACTTGCACATGAACATCCTCAACTACACCCTTAAGATAGGCATTAGACCTATCAGCCAATTGAATCACAACACCAGTTTTATTCAAAGGTCCAAGTTTCAAAGAAGCATATATAGAATATGGCATGACATTGATAGAAGCTCCTAAATCTAGCATGGTCTTCTCAAATCTAGTGTTACCTATCATACAAGGGATAGTAAACATACCTGGATCTTTGCACTTCGCAGGGAGTTTTCTTTGAATAACTGCAGAAACATTCTCCCCTACGCTCACCTTCTCACATCCTTTAAGTTTATGTTTCCTCTTAGTTGTACACAGTTCTTTCAGGAATTTAGCATAACGAGGTACTTGTTTAATAGCATCTAAAAGTGGAATATTTACCTCGCATCTACGAAAAGTCTCATATAAATCTTTATTTTGCTCATCTTTTCTAGATTCTTCTAAAGCCTTAGGAAAAAAGAGGTACTGGTTTATAGTCAGAAAGAGGTGGAAACTTACGTTTAGGTACGTCATCGTCATTGGGAACATCCTTGTCTGTAACGATGTTTTTCTCATTCTCTTGCTTTGACGATACAGAGGTTGCCTTTACTGGAACATCAATCTCTTTACCGCTTCTCAAAACGATCGCACTTACATTTTCTCTTGGATTTACTACCGTTTGAGAGGGTAATTTCTTCGAACTTTGTGCCTCTAGCTGACTAATTGTGGTTGCCATCTGGCTCATCTGATTGTCTAAACTTTGAATACTGGCCCTCGCTTCTTGTTGAAATTGTTTCGTCTCCTGTTGAAATTGCAAAGTATTAGTGGCAAGAGACTTAACAATATCTTCTAAAGACATACCTGAATTAGAAGTTTGGCCCTGTTGTTGTCTGGGGGGTATGGCTGCTTATATTACAGGCAACTTGGGCAGTTTTGAGTCACTGGCTGATTTACTTGTGGATACCCATAGCAAAGATTAGGGTGATCCCTCTATCCCGAGTTCTACATGCTCGAATAAGGATCATACTTCCTTTGCGGTTATCCAGGAAAACCACCCACTGCATTCACTTGCTAAATGGGCTCCTCTTAAAGAGTTGGGTACATATCTGTTGGATGCCCTACTAGCAAACAAATCCCACAAGCCTTCGTCGTTTGCATATTACCTATAACTATTTGACGAATAAGAGAAGTTAGACTCATAAGTAATTGTTCAAGGGAGGAAATATTTACCTCATTAACATGCTTTGATGGAGGGTCAAGCCTTGTGCTAAATTGTTGAGAATTGGACGCCATATTTGCAATCAAGTTTCTCGTGGCTTCGGGAGTTTTATCCTCCAAAGCTCCTCTATTAACGGCATCAATCATGCTCCTATCAGTAGGTAGAAGGCCCTCATAGAAATACTGTGTTGGGAATTTGTCAAAGAATTAAATGATTGAAAGATGAAGCTTCAGCAGCACTTGGAGCCATGGCACAGGCTTGGTGCGCCGCGGCCTCCAGCAAGGAGGGAGTCCTCCTCCAGGTGTGCGCCATGGCCCAGCCCTTGGGCGTCGTAGCCTCCAGTAGGTGGAGGAGTTCTCCCCTGTTGTGCGCCGCGGCTTGCCCTGTTCTGAGCCGCGGCGCAAAGCACACCTAACACCTTACTTTAAGCCTTTTTAGCTGGTGCGTGGGACTTGATTAAAATGCATAGGTTTACTTAGACTCTTAGAGAGCCATGAGTCTTTGGTTCTTGAGATCTAAGGGTTAAGATTGGCTTCAAGATTAGTTGAGGAAGTTATTGCTCTATACAAAGGGTCATCTAGGAGGAATAACATAAGACACATGAAACACAAGTATCAAGAAGAAACACAAGAAGAGGTTTCATTCTAAGAGTGGTTGGTGTTTAGAGATAAAGACTCTTAAATCTTCAGAGGTGTTTCAAGTGAGAGAGTGCAAGAAAGATTAAGGGTTCAAGGGCTTTGTAATTGGAATTTTCTTGGGGAAAATTCCAGGGAAACACTTATTTCTTATCTCTTTCTTTTCTCTTCTCTCATTCTTCAATAACACATGGTTCTTGAAGGGATGTTGCTGTAGTTGTAAGAATTCCATTGATTTAGTGCAGAGAGCTCGGAGAAGCTCATGGGGACGTAGGCAAATTGCCGAACCTCGATAACAATTGCTTGTGTTTTCTCTTTTATGGTTTGATTCTGGTTTAATACAAATCATTCTGGATTTGGAGGTTTGGAAAGATCACAACCTGGGCTTCTTGAGGTGATTTTCCAATAATGGTATCAAAGCCAGGTTCTAACAACAACGGTATCAGAGCTAGAACAGCAGGTATCAGAGCAAGGCTCCAAGAATCAAAGGAAACTTCTTGGGTGATTCAAGAACTGTGCTGGGATCAAGATTTGATTGGGTTCTTGAAGTTTAGAAGTTGAAGAGGAAAGGTTCAAAAAGCAATTGTGGGTGCTCCATAAATCTTGGGTTTTTTTTTCTGCAAGATGGGTTCAAACTTCATTGTTAAGAAGTTTGATGGAAATAGAGATTTTGCCCTTTGGAAGCGGAAAATTAAGGCGGTTCTTATGTAACAAAGGGTGGACTTGACAATTGGAGAAGATGATGATTTTTCAGCAAGTATCACGGAGCTCCAGCGGAATAAGATGAAGAAGATGGTGTATAGCACCATCTTTCTACACATGTTGGATAGTGTGACAAGGGAATGTGGAGATTCAGAAGATCCAGCTATCATTTGGAAGATCTAGCTAGATGAGTTGTTTCTTACCAAAATTCTCCCTAATAAAATCTATCTTCTAAAATGAATCTTTGCTTTTAAAACGGATCTGAATAAAGAGTTGCAAGATAATCTTGATGTGTTTAATAAACTAGTACAAGATGTGGCTAGTTCTAGTATAATATTCCTGGATGAACAATTGGCTGTTATATTGTTGAATTCTCTTCCCAATTATTTTGAAAGCTTGATTAATGCTATTGAATATGGAAGAGATACATTAACTAAAGAAATTATGATTAATACTATAAGGGCTCATGATTTCAAAGCTAAGATGAGGGAAGGATCAAGCGGAGAAGATCTATTCATTAGAGGAAGGCCTGCAACTCGGAATGGCAGTAACATATTTGGCAACTACCGGGACAAACCAAAGGGTAGAGGTCAAAGCCATGGAAGATCGCATTCTAAACCGAAGTTTGGAAGAAAGCAATGCTACTACTGCAATAAGGAGGGTCATTTCAAGAAAGATTGTAAGAAGAAGTTGAGGGATGAGGAAGGAAGAGGCCATACCAGCAAGATAATGATGTAGTTGTTGTCTGCTCAAATATGAGCGAGAGGCAAAGCAGTGAGAAATGGATCTTAGATTCCGGGTGCATTTATCACATGTGTCCTCACCGGAATTGGTTCAAGAATTTCAAGGAAACCAATTATGGAAAGATTTTCTTCGAGAACGATACTTCTTGCCAAGTAAGGGGCATAGGAGACATCCAATTGAGGATATTTGATGGAGTTACAAGGCAGCTACGAAATATGAGATATTTGAGAAGAAATTTGATCTCATTGGGGCAGTTAGATTCCATAGGGTACACATACAAAGCAGAGGGAGGAAAGATCAAGGTAACCAAGGGATCTTTGGTAGTGATCAAAGTAGCAATAAAAGACGGTCTCTATGAGATGATTGGAGAGACGGACATCAAGGATCAAGCAGCAAGCTTGATGGCTGAGATTGATAAAGTGGTTCTTTGGCACAATCACTTGGGACATATGAGCGAAAAGGGCCTGCAAGTTCTCAACAAGGATGGTTTACTTGATGGTGACAAAGTAGAAAAACTTGATTTCTGCGAGAGTTGCGTTCTTGGGAAGCAACATCGGGTCAGCTTCAACACTGGAATGCACAAATCAAAGGGTATTCTTAACTACATTCATGCTGATATTTGGGGACCAGCAAGAACACCAACACAATGAGGTAATCTTTACTTTCTTTCTTTAATTGATGATTATTCTAGAAAGGTTTGGGTTTATTTTCTTAAAAATAAATCGGATGCTTTGAATAAATTTGTTGTGTGGAAAAAGCTGGAAGAAACTTAAACGGGCAAGGTAGTAAGGTGTTAAGAACTGATAATGGCTTAAATTTTTTTAATAAGGAATTTGACAATTTTTGTAAGTTAAATGGGATTCTAAGACATAGAACAGTTGTAAAAGCCCCTCAGCAAAATAAAGTTGTTGAAAGGATGAATAGGACCCTGTTAGATAAAGTTAGGTACATGATTATAGGCTCCGAGTTACCCAAATGTTTTTTGGGGGGAAGCTATGTCTACTGCTGTGTATTTGGTTAATAGATCACCCTCTAGGGCTGTGGACCTTAAGACTCCCGAGGAGATGTAGAGTGGAAAACCCCCTGAGTTAAGTAACCTTAGGACTTTTGGATGTGTTGCGTATGCACATCAAAAGGATGATAAACTTAGCCCAAGATCTAGAAAGTGTGTGTTTCTAGGATATAGTGAAAGGGTTAAGGGGTATAGGTTGTGGTCCTTAGACCCAAAAGGATCTAAACTCATAATAAGTAGGGATGTCATTTTTAATGAGCTATTATTTCCCTATTTGGAGAAAACTAACCCTGCAGGGGACAGTGAGCAAACCAGTCCGGTTTATGTGGAGCATAGCATCAAAGAAAATTCGGTTTAGGTAGAGCAAGGAAGGCAAGAGGATTCGGATCAGGTAGAGCCCATTGGTGAAGATCAAGCTCAAGACACTCAAGAGGAGGCTAAACTTGAAGGGGATGATGTAGCAAATCAGAATGATTTTTAGCTCACAAGAGACCGAGAAAGGATCAGATCAGACCACCTTTGAGATATGGTTTTGCGGATGCTAATGTAACAGCTCCTTATTCAGAAGGAGGGATAATCAACTATGAACCAAAAACTTACACGGATGCTATAAATGTAAGGATTCGTCAACATGGAAGCTAGCTATGGAGGAGAAAATGCATTCTTTAAGGAAGAACAACTCTTGGGAATTGGTGCCTAAACCAGAAAAATAGAAAGTTATGGATTGTAAGTGGATTTACAAGATCAAAGAAGGGAACACTCCAGGGGATAAATTCTGGTATAAGGCTAGCCTTGTGGCGAAGGAGTTCACACAAATAGAAAGCATAGATTTCACAGAAAGTTTCTCACCGGTTGTGAAATACATGATGATAAGGATAATGTTAGCTATAGTGGTCCAATTTAATTGGGAGATCGAGCAAATGGATGTGAAAACAATGTTCTTCCATGGAGAGCTTGATGAGACCATCTACATGAGGCAACCTGAAGGCTATGAGGAAGGAAGACAGGGAGATTTGGTGTGCAAATTGAAGAAATCTCTCTATGGCCTGAAGCAATCACCTCAGCAATGGAATAAGAGGTTCGATTCCTTTGTAATTAGCTTGGGTTTCATAAGGAGCTACTATGATTCTTGCTTGTACTACAAAGGTCAAAAGGTGGAGAAAATGGTGATTATCCTCATCTATGTTGATGATATACTGTTGGTTGGTAGCAGCAAGGAGAGGATAGAAAAGTTGAAGTCTCAACTTAGTTCGGAGTTTAAGATGAAGGATCTTGGTTATACACAGAAAATCCTTGGGATGAGTATAATCCGGGAAAGGGAGAGAAACAGGTTGAAGGTTTCTTAAACTTTTTACATAAAAAAGATGATATCTAAATTTTCTATGGAAGAATGTAAACCAGTAAAGATTCCCCTTGCTAGTCATTTCAAGCTCTCCAGTGATCAATGTCCTAGAATGGATGCGGAGAAAAAGGAAATGGAAAAGGTCCCTTACTCTAGTGCGGTTGGATCAGTCATGTTCACCATGGTAAGCAATAGACTCGATATTTCTCATGCCATTAGTGTTCTCAACAGGTTTATAAGTAATCCTGGAAAGTAGCATTGGCTTGGGATAAAGTGGTTGCTGAGGTATTTGAAAGGAAGCCTAGATATAGGGCTTGTTTACGAGAAGAGGGGTAAATCCATCTGGTTAGAAGCTTATACTGATTCGGACTATGAAACAGACCGGGATAACAGAAGATCGATTACCTAATACTTCTTCAACTTAAACAAATATCGTATAAGTTGGAAGGCTCAGTTGCAGCCGGTGATAGCACTCTTAACAACTGAAGCAGAGTATATAGCAGCAAAGCGATGAAAGAGGCTATGTGGTGTAAAGGTTTGTTGGAAGAGTTGAAGGTCCTAAAATAGCAGGTGGTGGCGTATTCGGATAATCAAAGTGCGTTGCATTTGTGTAAGAATCTGGTGTTCCATGAGAGGACAAAGCATATGGATGTTTGGTATCATTTCATTCGGGAAAATATTACGGAATGATGCATTCATGTGGACAGAGTGGCCATAGAAGAAAATCCTACATATTTAGGCACTAATGTTCTACCTTTAAGCAAGTTCAATCATTGCCTTGGACTTCTTAGAATTAGAGTCGGATGATATGGTGACTCATGTTGAGTTTGGATCCTGAGTTCTTTGCACAATGGGTTCAGGTTTAATTGCTTAGACAAAGGTAAAGTTTGTTGGGAATTTGTAAAAGAATTAAACAGTTCAAAGATGAAGCTTCAGCAGTACTTGGAGCCACGGCACAGGCTTTGTGCGTCGTAACCTCCAGCAACGAGGGAGTCCTCCTCCAAGTGTGCGCCGCAGCCCAGCCCTTGGGCGCCGCGGCCTCCAGCAGGTGGAGGAGTTCTCCCCTGTTGTGCGCCGTGGCCTGCCTTATTCTGAGCCGCGGTGCAAGGCACACCTGACACTTCATTTTAAGCCTCTTCAGCTGGTGCGTGGGACTTGATTAAAACGCACAAGTTTACTTAGACTCTTAGAGAGCCATGAGTCTTTGATTCTTGAGATCTAAGGGTTGAGATTGGCTTCAAGATTGGTTGATGAAGTTATTGCTCTGTATAAAGGGTCATCTTGGAGCAATAACACAAGACACATGAAACACAAGTATCAAGAAGAAACACAAGAAGAGGTTTCATTCCAAGAGTGGCTGGTGTTTAGAGAGAAAGACTCTCAAATCTTCAGAGGTGTTTCAAGTGAGAGAGTGCAAGAAAGATTAAGGGTTCAAGGGCTTTGTAATTGGAATTTTCTTGAGGACAATTCCAGGGAAACACTTATTTCTTATCTCTTTCTTTTCTCTTCTCTCATTCTTCAATAACACA